>CM062816.1:719518528-720118528 GCA_031772625.1 Pinus tabuliformis
TTAAAATTTTCTACCTAGTTTCAAAATGTCAACTTGTTTTGAATTTAAATTTATTTTTATTGATTGAGGAGGAAGGTTTCTACCTTTCAGCATATTCTGAATTACCTTTTTTGTCGACACATAGACTGATACTTTTACTAACTTGCACTCTTCTTTGAGCCATCTTTCCCTAACCTCGAAACCCTTTTCTTTCCGTGTTTCAAATTATAACTCTTGTTCCATGTCAACTTCTGCCACCTAGTTGCCAGTTGTCAACTTGTTTTTCATTTAAATTTTCCCTATGTCTTTTACTAGAACCTTAGGGTTGCCAAATTGATTTTTATTGACTAGGGAGGAATTATTTTACCTTTCATCATATCTTGAATAACCCTTTTTGTTTACACAGGTACCGATACATTTAATGACCTATGCTCTTCTTTGACCCATCTTTCCCTGAGCTCGAAAGCCTTTTCTTTCAATATTTCAACTTATAACCATTGATCCATGCCAACTTCTACTACCTAGCTACCAAGTCTCAACTTAATTTTTAAATTTTCCCTAGGGTTAGTGGCGAGGAGGAATTCTTTTACCTTTCATCATATTTTAAATCACCCTTTTTGTTAACACATGGACCTATACTTTCAGTAGTGCACTCTTCTTTGACCCATCTTTCCCTGAGCTTGAAACCCTTTTCTTTTCATGTTTCAACTTAGAACCACTGGTCCATGTCAACTTATGCTACCTAGCTTCCTACTATCAAATCATATCATGACCTTCCACCTATGCTGATTTCTTAAATAAACATGTGTAGATTTACTATTCACTTGTCTTATGATGATGATTCACTTGACTTGCAATTATGACTTTTATTCCACTATGCAGGGATGGAAATTAAACAACCACATAAGGGAGAAGATGGGTCCCATCAAGTTGATCAACAAGATGAGGATCAAGATGTGCCCTATAGACCTTATCAACCTCTAAAGGAACATGTGCCTTATCAAGTTTGTCAACTCTCACTAGGGGAACAAAAAATTGTATGTTAATCTAATCAACCACTAGAGGAAGAATATTTTCTCTATCAATTCAATCAAACACTAGAAGAATGAATTGTTTCCTCTCAAGTTGACTAGATAAGAGGGAGTTGCAGGGGTTTGGAAAGGGTTGGACCGTCTGCATAAAATTTGGATGCAAGCAAAATAGAGGACCTTTGGGAGCCCATTCGTGCTCATATTATTAGATACCATGTCAATAAAATTATTCGAAAACATTTTAAGAAACCTTCAATTGTTGCACAAGCTCAAATACTACATGCGTTGATCAAACATAAGAAACTAAAACATGCCACAAAGTTTTTGGGTGTTCAATATGCTAAAAGCAAGAAGACACATATGAATTTCATTGAAAACATATCAAAGGCATTCATTATGTTTGGAAAGTCAAGAAAAATCAAATTTCAAGTTGTGTGGAAGGCAACTACAACTGCTATTGTCGCACCAAGTACATAAAGACAAAAAAAGTTAGCGATAAAGTCAAAATTGATCCATGTATTGAGAAAAACATTGCACAAGCATACCAAATTCATGGTTCGAGTGAATGAAAATGATGAATTTTGGGCTCTTATCACCAAGAAACCCTACCAAGACAAGCTTATAGTAGGAAACAAAGCATTTGTAGTAGAGTTTTGGGAGAGTCATTCCCGTTCTATTCCAGATAGGAAGCATGTCATACGACATTGCACAACTAAAGTTGAGTATGTGGAACATGCTAAGCACATTGTAGAAATGACAGAAGTTGCATTGTTTGAGGAATTTCAGGAAAGAAATCACCATGTAAATATATCCATAAGGATGCTTCAAAAATTGAAGCCATGTTTTATTATGCCTAATACAATCGGTGACACATGTTGTTGTCGATATCATATTGAATTTTAGCTTAATTATGACACTTTCGAAGGATTTTTACAAGAAGAACTATCATGACAACCCACCTCCTCCTACAGTGTGTGATTTTGTTTCATCAATATTGTGTGGAAAATATGTATAGGTGGGAGAAGATGCATTGAAATGTGGTGATTTGGAATTATTCCATGGGAGCTCTCTTATTGATACCAACTATTTTTGGATGTCAAATGTCATCGTCACATAGAAGCATTATGAGTATGTCATGGGAAATCAACCATCTTCTTCAACTCTCGCACTTAAGAGGATCAACTATGTTGAGGATGAGATTCCTATTTCATAATTCATGGGGGTGTTTCAAAACCAGATCTAAAATATATCAAACACTTGTGCACGTCGAAGTAGAAAGCATCTAAATTTAAGCATTCTCATAAAGTATTTCAGCTAGGCACAATATTATAAGTGCTGTAATTTGCTGAGAATTACACATTTTCTCCTAAAACAAAGATATAGAGTGAGTATTATCACTCAGACCATGTTTCCATATTCATACATGTTCTGTATAGACATGCACAATTGAATCTTGATGGTAGGGATAACACTAATGAGACATGTGATGTAATTAAGGAGTATCACTTTTACATCAATGATGGTCACAAGCATGACACATTTTTTGTGCAAGATTACTTTGACCTAATTTTTTAATCATTAAAAAACAATCACATATCATTCAAGAAGCATTGGATATGGTAAAATGGTTGTGTGGGGCAGTTCAAGTTAGCAAGTAATTTTTATTGGTTGAGCTGACTACATAAGAAGACAAAATTTAGCATACTTGGAGCTACTTTGAAACAAGACATGAAAAGGGTGAGAATGATAGTGTATACTCTTGTGTTAAGAAAGCATTTAGGAGGTACAAAATGATTCATGATGCATATTGACTCAAATCATCACTGGACTTAGTGGTCAACTAGCGCAGATCCAATTTAGGACATGAAGCTCAAAGATCTATAAGACATGTCTGTAGGTTCTTTCAGAATGTTAAACTTACTGATGTAAATGTATACATTCCTTGGTATTGTAATATTTTAGAAGGAACAAGGGAATTAAACTCAGAGCAAAGGCATGGGGGAATATTTTCCATCGAGATGAGAAAACTCGCATGTTTTTGTGATTTTTGCGTTATTGTTAATGGATGTAGACTTGATCATTGTGAAAAACATAGGTACATGAAAGGATGGAAATATGTCCCTCTTAACCCAAAGAGACCTCATCCAATTCTGATGTGGAAAGAGATGCACGCTGAAGAGGCCATGATTTCACTTGATCATGATCGAGTCTTTGATATTGTAAGGGAAGGTATGTGGCCCATATTTCGTTAATAGTTTCATTTATAAATTGATAACTTAAACATACTTAACGAATACACATTTTTTATTTTAGTTGTAGGCGATGTTTTTATTGTCGCTTCCCTCACAGGAAACGAAGAGAATGTGGCCTACAATTTGATGTGATGCACACAGTTGAAAAGTAGGTTGGTGAGACCATATGATGATGGACAATGCACATACCAAATGGTGACATGGTTGTGATGGGCCATTTTTTTGAAAAGGTTAAAAAATAGAGTAATCACATTATTTATAGATATTTTATGCTTGAATATATATCTTGTCAATACAATCATCTAATCATAGCATCATGGATCAATCTCAGAGAAATCAAAACAAATAAAGGTGAACCAAGGAGATGGAAGATGACATAACCAAACCATGATAGTAATATGGAGACTTTCATTCCCATGTGAAATTAGTGAGATGAGTAGATGATACAAATGGAAAGCCCCGAAGTCGATTTTATAGTAGTCAAGCGTAATCTAATCTAGTATAAGACATCTCAAATGTATGATTTTTGTAATCTATAAATGTGACAATTGAATACTCTTGTAATTTTGTAGTTTTGAATAGAGAAATGTTTCCCTCTTATCTAGGACAGATTCATAATGGTGTATTTATATGCTATATAAGCTTTAGTTTCCTTGAGATGCTTAAGTTTATAAAGTAAACCAAATTTCAAGGAGGTTTTATTTTTAGGGATAAGATCCTTATGTGAACCCCATACATCTAAAATTTAATTAAAATTTATAATCAATAGGGATTTATATTTAGGTTTAATTAAAAATTTTGATCTTAAATTTTTTAAATGTCATGTGTATAGTATTCATATGGAGCATGCAAGAAATTTTATAGATCTATATACATGTCATACATATTTGGTTTCTAGAAAATCCATTTCAGTGTGTAACAACCAAGTTGATATATTATTTTACTTAAAATGGAAATCCAACAATCTAGGTTATGAACATTGAAATATTTTTATGTTATTAATAAATAGACACTTTCTAAAATTTCAATATTAAATTGATGTAAATGATATATTTTAGTTCATTTTAAGTATCAAAGTGACTTGCATCATTGTAATATTGTACTGATTTCGTTAATCTATGAAACTAGAATTCAAATTGTTATTTTGTAAAAATTTACTTCTTGAATGTTCTTAATTGAATGTCTTAAGTTAAGAAATTGATTGTAATATTTGATAGCCAACTCAATTTATAAAAGTTCATAAATTATATAAAATTATCTAAAAACATATCATTAATTGTTTTTTGGTATATTAAATTCCAATACATATGACTTATATCATGTGTTATGACTAAGCTCCTTTAGATGACCCCAAAATAAATAAAATTTAATAAAATATAGAAAGTGCATAAAATTCTAGAAATGTATCATTAATTGTTTAAATTAACATACATTGACTACACTCAAAAGGCACTTTCTACAAATTCAATATTAAATTGATGTACATGATATCTTTTAGTTCATTTTAAGTATTAAAGTGATTTGCATCATAGTAAGATTGTACTTATTTCCTTAGTCTATGAAACTAGAATTCAAAATCGTTATTTTGTAAAAATTTACTTCTTGAATGTTCTTAATTGAATTTCTTAAGTTAAGAAATTTATTGAAATATTTGATAGCCAACTCAATTTTGGAAAAGTCATAAAATTATATAAAATTATCCAAAAACATATTGCTAGCACTCTGTAATTTCCTTTCGGCTGAGAAAGGATTACAAAGGTAACCATAGACCACTTTTACACTAGAATCTATCCCTTCTAGTCTTGGAGAGGGCTCTCTCACTAGGGTTTTCATAGTAAATTAGATGACTGGATGATTTCTGATCTTAGGCTAGTTATGAGGATCATCAAGGTGATTTTTTTTTAAGTTGTGGCTACAAGGTGAAAGAGAGATCCATTGGGCATGGAGTCAAAATAATGTTTAGTAACCAATCATAATCAACATAGCAGTTTGAACAAGGGCGGTGTAGGTAGAATCCTGGATCTACAAAATTTATTGTAATGTGGCTGGGATGAAATAAGAGTAAATATCCATTAAGTATAAATCATATATAGATAAATTCTATATCTAACTTCAGAATAAAAACATTAAAATTGTTTGACAAGCCTAAGTAGAGTTCCAATGTAAATTCTACAACATATTTTTTTTCAAACAATTAAGAAGAAAAATACATGTGAAAACTAGAAGGGAAGACAAATCACAAAGGGAGGTGCATCACCATTATGGTTGACACAAGAATCCTGAAACAAAAATGTCTCTATATTGATGTATTGATCATTGTTTAAAAAGTTTATGCACTATTTACAAAGTTTTCGAAAAGACACACTCTATTCACTCCTGAATCCAACTCCACCCCTTTAAAAATATGCTTTCTTAAATAAAAAACAATAATTAAATCTACTCCTAATTTGCTGGAAATAAATCCAATAAAAATTTCAAAAATAGCTATGGAAAGACTTGGTTGCAAAAGGCTTCGATTAATTAAGATTATGAAGTCAAATGTTGTTGGAGTTGGTGGAATCAAATGGAAGATCCAAATCTCAACTTAGTAAATTTTTCCTACTGTTTCTCCTTCAAATATTGACTTGATGAATTTAAACAACTTTTATATCAAAGTGATTATTTGAAATATGCCTGGAAATCTGCAAGATGATCCATTTCTCAATGATGCTTTGCCACTTTCCTTTAAAACTAGAGTTGATCTTCTGATATCGATCATTTCTTGTAAGTTTTCTGATCTTTAGATGGATATGTTTAGCTTTGAAATTCCTTCAAATTTGGGATCTTGGTTTGATCACTAGTATGAAATCTAGGATCGATTCGATTTTCTTATCCTCTTTAATTAGTAGATACTTTACCATTTGTTATCAATGTAAACTCAATTATTTCTTTACTTCACATGAAAACACAGCAAACCTTTTACAAGGAAATTGACATCTTCAGCTATTATAGTCCATGTGGTACTCTTGGAGCTTGGATTCCACCTCGTACCAAAAAACATGGAGATTCGAACAAAATTTGTGAAACTTCCATCTACATTAGCACACATAGTTCAAAACAGAGCACCTTCGCTACAAAATTGTTGTAGAATACCCTATTTTTCACTCAACTCTTTCCTTTGCATTTGGAATGTGTTTTAGGATTTCTAGATATTGTATGTTGATGAATTTCAACTTCTAGAAATCAAATACATGAGAAAAAAATCAAAAGATGATGTAGGCCAAAGACACAGCATATCTGCTAGTTTCATAGCAACTTACGTAGCATACTGTAGTTTGTGCGAATATCCCAAACAGTGAGTCTGAATGATTTGAATTTGACAACATGTTACTATCATCATATCTCACCTCCACAAAAAAATTTATCCAAATCCAGCTCACAGATCTCGATAAAATCCAAAAAATGGCAAGAGGTGACAATAATCTGTTTCTCAAAACCCATGAAGCAATTTGGGCTGAAATTAACTAAGTTTATTCATCTCACCCCCATGCATCTACTGTAAGAATTTCAGGGAAGATGATTATAGGGTTTAAAATATATGGTGAAAATACGATAACTTTGTGAACATGCAACTCAAAAGCGCAACGCTCCAAGTTCTACATACCTATGGTCTTTATCATAAATGATGAAGTTGATGGGTCATCTTGAAATATCCACGAGAATCTTATGAACTCATGAAAAAACTCCACAAATGAAAGCATGCCTCTAAAACACTATCTCTTTTTGGCAGTGAATGCGCAGCAACTTGCGCAGCACCTGGAGTCATCTCCAAAACTTTGAGCCTGTGGTGATTTCTCCTGAACCAAACTGCTTGAGGCAACATCCACCAGTAATGTTTACCTTATAACATCTCATAATACTATCCAAAACTTTAAAATTTCACTTGTTTTATCAAAATGAGGAGTCATGACAAATGCATAGAATGTCTTGCTATGTTTTTGCATTCTTCATCAAAAGGCTAACCTCTGAAAATTTTATAGGAAAAAGGAGAAAATTAATAATCTTTGGGACCTCCACCTGATGAGCTTTAACTATGTGTTGCTTCTGCAAGTAAATCCAAACTGCCTCTTCTCCTCCTTCTTCCGGGCTGTGCTGCTTCGACTAATTGTTGTTTTGATTCCCTAAGCTTATTTTTTATTGATAAGGTATCCATGGGCATGTTCGAATGGTTTTCAGACCTCTCAAAGTGATATGGGATGGTCTTGAAGGGTAAACTTGCAACATAATGGGATATAGGACAAACATGCAACAAACAAGGAAAATGCACATCAGATGAGAATTAGGGATTTTTAAAGAGGAAATAAATGATTTGATTAATGACATTTGACTGGGATTTGTAATCAACCTATGAAGAGTTCAAGAGAGAAAATTAACACAACAAGGAAAGTTTTTTTGTGTAGAAAAATACCAATGACATAGGCGTAGCAAGAACTTTTGCAACAATTATTGTCTCTAATGGTTAGGGGGTGTCTTGAAGCTTCTGATTAGTTTCAAAGGTAAAATAGGGAACATACATCATCAAAAATATCATAATATTCAAAGGAACCCTTACTTGCAACTTAATTGGTTATTTATTGAAATGTGCAACAATTCCCTCGGTTACGCAACATACTCTAATTTTCACAGCAACTTCAACTTGCAGACATGCATTTTTCTTCTCCTCGATATCCAAAGCATTTCAGAGTAAAGAATGGGCTTCAAATGAGTGAAATGGAAAGCCCTATTAACTTTTTCAAAATTAATCTACCTCTAGAGTCTTCCTTGATGGTAATGATGATCCATTTCAAAATAAAGTGAAACTTGTTGAAATGATAGAGATGTGACATGACCTATCATAACAGATCCCTATAACTGATATAGCTCACCATAACTAACTTAGTTAACTAAAAATATTCATGACATGGTAACTTTGGACTCTTTCGTGATGATTTATGAGCTCCATAATGACCTCTTAATGATGACACCACATGACCTTTCATCTCATCTTGCCAAATAAGCCATTTTGACTTTGGAGACTTTACTTGACATTTGATACCTAAAACTTAGAACTATTATTTACAAAAGTCCCCTTTAAACTCTAATACTCATGAAATCAAGACTAGAATTTACAAAATGACCTCAAGTTCATATAGATATTAAAATTACTATATCCCTATAATATAGGACCTTAACACGTATCATTAATTGTTTTTTCATATATTAAATTCCAATACATATGACGTATATAATGTTTTATGGCTAAGCTCCTTTAGATGACCTCAAAAGAAATAAATTTAATAAAACTTATTAGTTGAAAATTACTAGTTGAAGACATCTTTTAAAATTGAATTTAAAATGTATTTGAATCATATTGATGTTTTTTAATTAAACGATGAACATAAGTATCAAAGTGACTTGCATCATAGTCTAAGATTGTACTTGTTTTCCTAGTTTATTTCCTGAGAAGCAAAAATTGTTATCTTGTTAGCTATGTATGATAATAAACTATCCATATGAAAATATATACAAATAACATTATACACATGAACATCCACAAACTGAAAAAATAAGCATCCATAAAGTGAAATAATGTTCATGCATCCATAAATTGTTTGTGTATGAAAATATTCAAAGTCTGTACATCACACGTGGATGTGCCATATGAAATGGGCATAAAAATATACAAACTATCTATGATCCACTCTAGAAAGTATCATTTCTAGAACTCTTATGTGTGTTTTGTTGTGCAGAGTGAGCGTCCATAGTCTAGTACTGCAATATAACACATTAAAATTAAAATTAATTAGAACAATATTTCTATAAAATAAACAATATGGAAATAAATTATTTTGAAATATGCATTTAAATATTCCCTTTGTTGTTACTCAATCGAGTGAAAATGGAAGTTATATGAGATGGGGTCTGATCAATATGGTTTTGGTACTCCCCTTCCTATGGCTCAATGCCTACATACCCAACATCTAACTCATGTGTCCACATAGCAATGGCATCGACACACCTCTGCATCTGGTCTTATGTACGCAATGAGACATACAAATTATAATTAGTCTATGAATTAATTAGCATGCATAAATGTAACTTAAAAAAAGATAATGTTGAAACCTTAGGAATAAAAAATTCACCTCAAATATTAAACCATGAGTTTTATGCAGTGGATGTGGAGGTGGAGGAGGTTGAGCCATGGAAATATGCACTAGATGAGGCTTCTCTTGTTGGTCAAATACCCCCTTGGATGATTTCAAAATCTCATCTGTGTAGTTGGGTTATGAATACATGTTATCATGAGATTATTAATATAAATGTAATCTGACACGAACTTATTAATATGAATAATGTATAATTTGACTATAATAGTCAAAAGTTATGTATATATGTACTTGGTATGTGTCACATGGGTCATGCACCCTCCAAGTGTCATATATGGTATCACGACATGTACGTGCATGGAAAAAAAGTTGGTCATTCCCTAGACGCTTGAGATACGAATCATCATGTAATGCAACTGGTGGGCCATGAGGCAATGAAGGTGGTTTTATCATCTCTCCACACAATACGACGTATGTAATGGCCAATGTCCTCTACATGTTTTTTGCAATGGTATGCCTAGTTTCAGTGAAATTTGTGGTGACTTCTCTAGCTCCATCGGCAATACCATGCTCCGATATGGTCATGGAAATAATCTCGTAGGTAGTTCTACATATGTAGGGTCCCTATAAGCCCTGATACATTCTTAATTACATCCCAAGTTGGGTCCATAAAACTTAGAACCAGTGTTGATTTAATCTGACCTCATATGTACCACAAACTCCACATACATCTCCTTTACAAAGTAAATTGGGACTTGTTCATGGTGGGAGAACGGACCCAAGCTCCAATGATTTGATCATAAACAAAAGGGGTTGCATCAACATTCTTAAAATATTTTAGCAAAATCGAACTAGAATGTCTAACATGATAGTCTAGAGGGATGTCAAACAACTCCCCATGAATATCAATGTTCTTGATGGTGTCTTTCACCTCATTCCAAGTATGCGGGCCTCTAATCTCTAGCCTCCTAATCCTATGTATGGAATATAGGAGATGGCTCTGTGGGCCCTCCCTCTAGCATGTCTTGATCCACTTGTTGATGTTATCTAGCATTAGAGACAAACTACGCCTAGTAGGAAAACTAGAAAAGATTTTATCCAAATCTTGTGTGATCCATGTATGTTGGGCCCTAACATTCTCACCTATGATACTGGCTATAGTGCCATTCCATGGAGAGATCGACACTGCACTTTGATCCTCATCTTCACTTGGTGAGGGTATGTAAATCATAAACATAATTTAATATATATATATATAAAAAACTAGATACATAATAACATATACATTAAATTCAAACATGTCAAATTGAATATGATTTAAAATTAAATACAAATTCAAGGCATAAACACATAAAATTTTAAGTGTATTTAAAATGAAAGATGTATACATGTAATAAGTGAAGAAGGTCCACTATCCATAGCAAGATCATCAACAGAGACAGAAAAACTACCTCTGACACTCTGACATGTGTCGAAAGGAAGATCTATGAGTGGAATAAACACTCTAGTATGGCTATGTGATCTAGCTTGACCATGTATAACAGATCCCCCAACACTCTGACGGGCTGCAGTTGGGAGTATATGGGAGATGACTATGCAAATTACATATAACACATATAAACTAATCCAAGAAAAAAATGTTGATATAGAAATATTATTGACAAGAAAGCCATTTATAAACTCAAGTGGAATAATCTAGGTTAAAGTCCTAAACTAAATAGAGTGTCATTTTTGATAGATTATCAATAGATATTGAGTTCCATGTAAACAAAATCGAAAAATGTGACCAAATCTAACTTACACTTTCCCCCTTTTATAAATAATGCATTTTTTTCATAAAGCATAAATATGTTAATATATGTAAAAATTTCAAATAACCCAAGGAAAATTTTAAGAACGGAAAATTTTCTTGAAGTTTAAAAACATTGGTGAATCTCACTAATCCCTAATATGCAAACTAAAAAAATGTTTATTGATATATTTGTAAAATTATTCAAATTTATAATTATTTTGTATATAGTCTCTATATAATGTTGGTGACTTTAAGGTAAAAAATTTTATATTCTAAAATTTTCAGCAAATCATCTTTTATAAAAATTGGAAATTGACGAATCTTTTTTGTGAAAAAGTCATGGAAAATTAGCCCACTGAGCGAACATCAGCCCCTAAAAGTTTCCATGATATAATCTATTTGCAAAACTAATAAAACTTCATGCCAACCAAATGCTCCACAAGTTCTTATAATGTTTGATTTTGACACATGACATGTACTAGGTGCAAGCACATGAAGACAATGTTTTCAGTATGACACACTACATAATGAAACAATATGGTACAAATTAGAAAAGAGTCAAAATTCTTATATATTCACTTTAAATGCACTTTTCATCATCAATTTAATGTATGTATCAATGGTTCGTTGTTGAAACTTGAACTTATATATATGTGTTATACTTATGCTATGTTGTGCTATATAGTTAAATAAAAATATAGGCAGTGTAAGCTACAAAATCATTTCTCAACTAATAAAGTTAATAAGAATGGGAACTAAGAGATATATATAGTTGTCATATCATTATATTAAATAATTCTACAAATATGACTAATGGAAATTTTAAGAAAAATTATAGTTTATAGATCAACTCCAGTTTTAAATAGTTGTTGAACATCACTCATCTTATGTAACTATGAAGAGTGCATTATGTTAAATAGTTTTAAAACTGTGTGTTAAATGTTATATATGTCTAAGAGAGAGAGAGAGAGAGAGAGAGAGAGAGAGAGAGAGAGGGGAGATGTTATAGCTATAAATTTATATATAGTTATTTTGTATATATATAATAGTTATGTTATATCTTTCAACTTTATCTATGTGTGTGTGTGTGGTTAACAAAATTTAATTAAATAAAAAAAGGTTTTGGACTTTTAATTTAGTTAATATTTTATTCAAGTACAATTAATTTTATAAAACAAATTACTATATTTATTATTAAGAAATATTTAAAATATAAATTTATTTAAATTTAAAATAAAAAATGAAATAAAATCTCTTATTTTATTTAATAAGGTTCACCATGAGAGAAACCATATTCATTATGTCAATTTAAATCTCTCGATTTATTTCTTTATTGGTTATAGTTTAATTGTTTTCTATTTTGAAATTTGTTTTGGAATATTTTTGGTCAAATTTGTTGGAAATTTAAAATGTAATTTTAATAACAAAAAATCATTTTTTTTAAATTTATTTCATTAAATTGCTAAAAAAACTTTAAAACTTATAATACTTAAAAATAAAGTTTTTACCATAGAAAATATTATAGGAGTGATGTGTAGGTGTAATGTAAGAAAGTTTGTAAATATTTTCACATGTCGGCTTAATATATTGAATTTATATTAATATGTCTAATTTATAATATATAAACTTTACTAGCCCCAAGAGCTAGCTCAATCGGTCAAATCAAGTGCCTCGCCAATGGGAGGTCACAGGGTCGAATCCCGAAAGCTCTTGGGGTTAGGTCAGTAAATAGGCCGAGGGGTGTTGATGCCCTTCGGGTGGCGTCCACTCAGTGTTTAAAACCCTGGACGTAGCGGCTACCCACTGACCCGGGTATCCGTGAACCAGTAAGTGAAAAAAAATATATAAACTTTACATGTCTGTTAAAAGTAATATAGAGCCCAGTATGGGGGAGATGTTGTAGTGCCCTTAAAAAATTAAAAGAAATAAGAATAGTAAAATCAATTTGATGTATTGCAATTTTGTTTTTATTAACAAAATTACAAATATTTGTTTTAGATAAAAGAAAAACATAATAAACATATTACATTAAAATATATAACTTATTAGCAACAATAAGTTAAGATCCATTTTACATTATAAAATATAATAATTATTCTAGAATTCTATTTAAATTTAATTAATAAGTGCAGAAAAACTTTAATAGTTACAATAAACTTACAATACAACAATATGTTTAACCATGGATATTCATGTTCACTTTGTCACAGATATTATTAACTTGTAAATAGGCCTTGTACAATATGATGGGACAATACATGGCTCATCAATACAACATGTGCAGAAACCATCTCTCATTTCACAATCAAAATATCTTATAAATATTTTTATTTGAATTTAATTTTATAACATTTTTTTATTGAATCTAAAACAAAAGAGATTATAATTACTTTTGAGATATATTTACACCTCTATCAAATTAAAATATATAAATAGTTTTTCATGCCAAAAACGATCTCTTATTTGACAATCAAAATAATACTCACATATCACATGGATACTCAGCCCATTTATCATGGATACTCACCCCACTGTACATTGGATATTATTAACAATACCATAACATGGGCCAATACCATGGCCTATCAATACCACATGCTATAAAACCACCTCTCAATGTTGTCATGTCTTGTTATATTACATTATCTAAACATTTTGACCCAGTCAAATTACATATAAAAATTAATATATATATATATATATAAATATATATATATATATATATTAATATATATATATATAATATATATATGTATGTATTAATTAAAACATTTTGACTTAGTGAAATTACATAAAAATAAAAATTAGATGAAAAAAATAAAATTAACAATTCAACCAACCTAGATCCATCTTAACTCCAAATCTATTAAGCTCCAAGAAGGATCAAATCTCTCGAGGTGCAAACCTTTCTTCGATTTTTGCACTAAAAAAAGAGGTTTACACCTCGAGAGATTTGATCCCCCTCGACGCTTGATAGATCTCCAATTAATATGGATCTAGGTTGGTAATAAACATGTTACCATTGTAGATAATGTATACAATGAAATTAAAAAATATATATATCTAAATTATATTTTTTTTGTGTTTTTCAAGGGTTTTCATGGTGGTTTTCTAAATTGTTTTTGGTCTTCAACAACTTTATTAGTGGTTTTCTAGGTTTTTCTGTGGTTTTCAAGGGTTTTCATGGTGGTTTTCGTGATTATTTTTTGTAGATTTTATATACTAGGTTTTTTTTCAAATTATTTTATTTTATTTTGCAGAAAATAAATAAATAAAAGAGACAATAATGGTAGGAAACCTACCTCGGCTTGAGCCTCTAGTTCTTTGGCAGGGTTTATGGGTAGCTAGATTGAGTTCCTCCATCTCGTTCGAGCTTAAAAATCTTTCGTCGAACTCCTTTTCCTCTCACAGTCTGAGCAAAATGACTTTCATAGATCATGACTGTGGTGTTTTTAATAAGAAATTTTACTCAATCAAGCCATAACTCTCGATCAAGGATTTTTTTAAACACTTGATCGATCTATTTTTAAGTGCCTCAACAGCTTGATTGAGTGCTTAAAATTTTATCGATCAAGTACTTAAAATTTCTTGATCAAGCATCCTTTTTTCACCAAAATGCACCCTCATTTCGCCAAAAAGTGTAACCCATCGCCATGCTATCATCCATACATGAAAAACATTATGAAATTTAATAGGTGTTTGTAACACCAGTTGATAAACCATTGGCCCAACTCTAGCCAAGATTTCAAAGGGTCCACAAAATCATGGAGCTAATTTAGAAAAATTACCTAGTCTTAAGGAGCTCTTTTTTGGTTTCAATTTTGACATAAACAATTTCTCCCACATTGAATTCTCTATGTGTTCTTTTGAGATTAATGTAGCCACTAAAGAAGTTTTGAGGTATACTATGAGCCTCCTAAGGAATATTATAAAATAATTGTGGAAATAATAAAATAAATTTAGATTACAAAATCAAATTTTATGGGGGAAAACAAAAACTATTTTTTCAACTTATCTCCCTATGGTTTTACTCAAATTTCAAGTAGTAGAACTCATTGGATGAAGTATTTAGTTCCTCATCCAAAGAGTACACATGTTGCAATTTTTGATGGACCTCGCTACATGAAAACTGAGAAATACATTAAAAAACATGATTACAAGCATGTTTTTCATGTATTTCTATTTTTTCATGTAGCGGGGTTCATCGAAAGTATGCAACACGGGTAATCCTTGGATGGGGAATTAAATTCCACCTCCAAAGAGTGCTCCCACTTGAAATTTGAGTAAAATTGTAGGGAGATAAGTTGAAATTATGAGTTGAAAAATAAATTTTTAATCTTTAATTTTTTAATTTTTTTACTTTTTTAATCCAAAAATGATGAATCATCCCCCATGGTTGACACCGTCATCTTGAATCCTATTATTTCTTATAAATTTCATTTTGGTTGTAAATTTTTTTTTCAGACCTATTTTAGACCTCAAAATTTCTCTAATGTTTTCTGTATTTCCTCGGCATCTTTTAAATTCTATATGATTTTCCTTACTATGACTTCCATCTCTTCCAACTATTCTGGACCTATTTTGACTCCGTCTTCCAGTTTACACCAATTCAATGAAACACGACGTATTCTACCATACAAGGCTTTGAAGGGGTCATCCTAAATGAGGTTTGGTAGCCATTACTATAGCAAACTCTACCAAGTGTAGAAAATCTCCCCACCTATTGGGTTGATTGATGGCATACATATGAAACATATCTTATAATATCCGGTTAACTCTTTCTATTTTTCCATTCATTTGTGGGTGAGAAGCGGTACTAAAATTTAACTATGCCTAAACCAACAAATAAAAATTTATTGAAGTTTGATGTAAAATTTGCATCTTGGTCTGAAATTATTGTCTTAGGCCTTCCATGTAAGAAAAAAAATTCTTTCATAAAACATTTTTCCACTTGTGTAGCCTTATAGTTGGACTGTACAGGAATAAAATGGCAACCTTTGTTAACTTGTACACCACCACCATAATGGAATCATGTTGCTATTTTTTTAGGTAACCTAGTAATCAATTCTAGAGATATCGACCCCCATTTTCATTCACGAATTGGTAAGAAGTTGAGCAATCCTGCTAGATGATGATGTTTTGTTTTTACTAGTTGGAATTCTTAAAATATTGTCAGGTATTATGTAATTTCCCTTTTCATTCTAAACCAATAAAACTATATTTTAAGTGCATAAATCATTTTTTGGTACCATGGGTGTGTTTCATATTTTTTATTATAATATTCAGCCAAACTCAATTGTTTAATTTCATGTTCATCTAGAATGTAAAGTTTGTTTTGTTATAACAAAAATGCATTCTTGTTAGTTTCATATTCTAGATGTTTTTCTTAGGAAATTCATCTCTCACATTTTCATAAATCATTTTATAATGTTGATAACTTATGCTTGCCCTTTTCACTTGTTCAGAAAATTTTGTTTTAACTTTACTCGCTGTAGTTTCACACAAGGATCTTAAGTTTCTACTTAAAGCATCAACCACCCTATTCTATTTTCCTTTGATATGCTTTATATGAAAATCATCGTCACTCAAGAATATCATCCACCTAGCTAGCCTAGCATTTAAATCAGGTTGGATTGAAAAGTATTTCCAGCTAAGATGGTATATTATTAGTGTGAATTTCTTACCCACCAAATAATGCCTCCACATATTTATGGCATGAATAACAACGAATAAGTCTAAACCATATATTGCATAGTTTTTTCTCACGGTCCTTTAATTTCCGGATTCATGTGCTATAACATGTCCCTCTTGCATTAATACTCCCCCTAACCCTTCGAAGCTTGCATAGGTACACAAAACAAACTCTTCGTTTGGGTCTACTATTTGTAGTATGGGTTCCTTTGTCAACATTTGATTTAGCCTCTCAAAATTGTCCTGGAATTTATGACTCCATTCGAATTTTACCCCCTTCTTCAGTAAAGAAGTTATGGGGTGTGTTATTCTTGAAAAACCTTTGATAAATCTATGATAATATCTAGTTATTCCCATGAATGATCTTATGTCTACTATGACCTTTGGGACTGGCCATTCAAGTATATATTTTATCTTCTCTAAGTCTCCACTATGCCTTGTTTGGATATAACATGACAAAGATACTTTATTTTATCATGGTAGAATGCACACTTGTTGAATTTCACATATAGCTAATGGTCACGCAGAGTTTGCAGCATTATTTATAAACATTGTTTGTGTTCTTCCATCGTCTTAGAGTATACCAGTATGTCATCTATAAATATCAACACAAACTTCTCCAAAGACTTGCTAAACATTATATTCAGTAAACACATAAACTTAGCAGGGGAATTTGTGAGCTCGAAGGGTAAAACCGTAAATTCATAATTCCCATATCATGTTTGGAAGGTTGTCTTAGGAATGTCCTCTTCCTTGTTTCTCGACTGGTGATATCCAAACTTGAGAATTATTTTTGAAAATTGTGTTGCTCCTTTGACTTGATCAAACAAGTTATCAATCCTTGGAAGAGGATACTTATTATTAATAGTCGACTTGTTTAATTAGTGATAATCAATGCATAGCCTAAAGGTCTTGTCCTTCTTTTTGACAAAGAGAATCAATTCACCCCATGGTGACACACTAAGTCATATGTATCCCTTATTAAGCATTTCTTGTAGTTGCATTTTTAGTTCGATAAGCTCTAACACACTCATTTAGTATGGGGATTTTGATACTCAAGCTGCTCCCGGTATCAATTCTATGAAGAAATATATCTCCATTTTTTGAGGCAGCCCTGGAATATCATCCTGAAATACATATGGATAATTTTTAATGACCTCCATTTCATCCATGGATCTATTCACTTTGCTAGTTGTTTGATTTCCAATTTGGATAGTAAAGAGCTAGCACCCCTTCCTTGCATCTTGTTTCAACTATAAAGTTGGTACCTATCGCAGAAACATAGGTTTGGGTATGCCTTTGATAATCCACACTTCTACAATTTATGTTGTGCATGTAGCAATTTTGTTCAAAAAATCAATAATTGAATGGTGTCCCTCTAACCAATCCATACCTATCAACATATCGTAAGAGCCCAAAGGTAATATGTTCATGATTACAATAGTCTATATTCCATTCAAGGTCACTAGACAAATTTTTATCCAATGAGTGACTTTCCTTCTTGTTCATGTGGCTAGTTGTACTAATGACGAATTCATGTATTTTTTAGACTTAAACTTGCAATTTTCTACTAACTGAGGGCTAGCATAGCTTAAACTAGTGCTAGGTTCTATCAATATAGAAATTTTATGGTTAGAAATTGTACCTTCAAGTTCCACCATGATGGATTGATACTTTGTTGGGTATCCTTATAATGTTGCATTAATACGAAGTATAGTACTGGCCACATTGTTGATTGTAGAGGCTTCATTTAAATATTTTTCATTTTGTATAATTTTGTTGGCATAAGGATAGTTTCTCAATAAATGAGGATTCACATATCCCCAACACCTTATTTTTTCTTTGTCCTTGTCATTTCCTCCTTTATTAGTTTCTTCTTGTTTTGTTCTTGCTTGGGACTGATTTTGTATCCTACAGGTTTTATTTCCATTATTGCTCCAATTTCGGCTCAAATTACTCCATGGCTGCTCAGACAGTCCATTTTTTCTACTTTTCATTCCATAATTCATTGTATCCTTTTTGTTTCCTAACCAAGGCTTCTAATTTTCAATTCTTTTTCTAGATTGTTGATAACAATCTAGGCTTTTCTGATTACTGCATCCATAGCCTTCAAATTATCATATTCAATTATGTCCTTGAAGGAAAGTGGAATATAATTTATAAAACATTGCACATTTTCCTTTTCATCCTTACGGTACGGTACATAATGCAGCAAATGGGTAGCCTTCATTATTAGTTCATCCATTGACATTTGTCCCAATTTTAAATCATGAAATTACTTCACTCTATCATTAAAATAACACTCAACTAAGTACTTTCCCTTAAATAGTCTATATAATTCTTCCCAATCCACCTCCTTACCTTCTATATTGTGGACAATCCTCATTTCTTCCCACCATAAGGAAGATTTTCCTTATAATTGGTATGTGGCCAGCTTCGCTTTAATTTTATAGAGTAGTGGTATACTTGAAAATATCTATTAATATTCAACAACCAAGCTTCAATCGCTTGTTTTTTTCCCCACTAAAGACCAGGGGTCTCATCTTCTGAAATTCCCTTTCAAGTTCCTTATTTAGTTTATTTCTTGCCTTCTCCTACATTTTGGAGGACCATATTCCTTTGCTTTAATGATTTTCTCCCATTTACTATCTATTACTTCTTCTGCAGTCTTTCATTTGGATGTCCCCCTCTTATTTTGCTCATCCCTTATTGTTTTTATAGTTTTTGGGTTTGACTTATCAGTTAAATTTCTAATCAATTGTTCTTGTTCCACACTAGCCTTCAACAATCTCTCATGTCCTGTGCACACATTTATTATTTCAGCTTCTAAATTTCTCATCATGTCGAACAACTCTCTATTGGGATTTTGTGTTTGTTGTCATAGGTGTACACAAATTTCCTCTTCTCCAATATGTGTATTTTGTAGTTCATCCATCATGTACGTCTCACTTTTTCACACACATAATTAATCATTAATCAACAAAAACATAGTTATCTCAAAAGACCACAATTTTGTAAATTGGCTTTGATACCACTTGTAACATCCCCTTCTTAAGTGATTATACCATAATAATTTGTTTTTCTTTCCTTGCTATATAAATTAGAAATATGTATATAAATATAATTATTCTAAGTAATCAACAAATGATTTATTCCTAACTCCATAATTATTTGACAATCGGTTTACAAGAGTCAACTCATGACTAAATGGAAGCCTCAAAGTCTATGAGTATATTCTACAAGAAATGATGAACGATTAGGCTATGGTTACTACTATGTTCAGAATTTCTTTTATGTATAGATCCCACTGTCTATTTTTCTCGAATCATGTCTATATATATATATATATATATGGCGTTGACACACTTCCTTTTTATTGCCCTTGAAGATATTTTTTGCTAATTATATTTGTATGCTTAGCCAAGGTATGTTTTACCTTAGAGGAACATTATATACATTATGAAAATGTTTTAGCTTGAGCACTATAATGTTTTCAACATACCTTATCTTCTTTTACAACAAGAGTAGACTTGACCGTCTTGACCCTCTTATATATAGGATATGTCAATTTGAAAGCAATGTATGGAGTCGTATGCCCAAGTTTGGTGTTCCAATATGGTTCATATCACGATTTATATATATTATTGCTTTGGGAGGTGGAATGAAATGTAATAAATCTTAATGCTTATGTGACTTATGTTAAGTCCTCCATTGCATATGTGCCTTGGCAATTAGTGTACTGATATGTTTTGAATGTTATATCGGGTTATACATCTGCATGTCTATTATGTGATAGCTTGCTTCTTGGATGGTCTAGATTGATTTGAACAATGGGGATTACTTTCCACGGTGGTTAGGGTAACCACCTCCCTTTCGATTCACCATCGATGCTCTCATTCTCTCTAAAGCTTATACATCTGCATGTCTATTGTGTGATAGCTTGCTTCCTGGATGGTCTAGATTGATTTGAACAATGGGGATTACTTCCGACGGTGGTTAGGATAACCACCTCCCTTTTGATTCACCACTGATGCTCTCATTCTCTCTAAAGCTTCTCGGAGCAAAAAGGTTTTACTAGTTCTTTTCAAAAATATACTACCAACCCTAGGGTTCCTTCCATGGAAATTTAGAGAGTTTTGTTCCACCATTCTCGATACGAAAATTTCTCTTTCCGAGTTCATGGGTTTTACAAGTAATTTTTCGAACTTTATTGAAACATTGCAAATGTTTTCTAAAGAAAAAATCTTAACCTAGTGGCTTACATGCCTATTCATTTTCTTTCTGAAAAGAAGATCTTATATTTTCTTTTGCTGCTTTGTTGAAGGTTAATGCCATCCTTCACATAGGGTTTTTGCCTCGAGTTCTAGAAACATCTATGAATCTAATGGTCGATAATGATTTTCCTTACGCCATCGGCTTATAGCAATGGAAAGAGGGTCTTGCGCTCTTAATTCTTGTATTGCATGTGATATTTGGCTAAATGCCTCTCCTTTGTTTTTCGTTTTTTTTCAATAAAGAAGATTGTTCTTCTAATCTTCAGTTAATATGCTGCTATTAGGGGGGATAATGGCTGGGCTCTATGATTTTATAGGTATAGAGAGACAAACCTTCTCTTAAGCTCTTTTTTTCCTCATTATATTTTGTTCGGCGGATGAATGCTAATTTTATTGCTAACAATTTCTCTCGGTCCTTTTTGCAGGTATGTCAGGTTATATTGGAGTTAAAGGGTGTGAGAAGGAGGAATTAAGAGTACGTTTATTTTTGTTTACATTTGTCCACGAAGGGCTTCGGCGTTGTCTACCAATTTCTTACACAGTTTTTCTCTATTTGTGCCAGGGGTTCTACACTAGTTATAAAACCCTAAGCTAGGTGATTATCATCTTATCGTTTATGTATTATTAAATCTGGATCGTCGATCCTTCAATTCTCCTAACGTATAGGTAATTTTTGAACCATGAGAACATCTAAGTACCCAAATTGTTGTGATGGCAAGGGTTATAAGGGGTTGGTGACATATATATTTATGTGTACATTATATCGTGTAACCCCCATGGGATTCCTGTGTTGCACTGAATTATAATTATGGAATTATGGAATTCGAGAAAGAGTTTTCGTATGCACTATGTCTACTTTTATTTATGATATATGCACTTTCTATGAAAACTTCTTTCATTTTCTGATATTATTTCTTAAAGAATAGTTACTCTATTTTCTTATATACCACTTTAGAGGATGCTATTCATTTCATTCCACAAGAAGTTATTTTAATATATTTGATCCTCTAATTTTCTCTAATTGAAATTAGAAATTAGATATATTTTATTGTATGTAATCATTTTACATGGATAGACATATTAAATCTTTTTTTAGTAATCTATATATATTTATTGTCTCTAAGAAAACTATGGACTTAGTTACTACTATGTATTTGTTTTCTTATTTTCACAAAAATATTAACATATAATCAATCTTATATCTTACACTTTTGTTATCCATAATTTAGTAATCATTTCTTTCAGATTAATCACATCAGTTTTATTTGGTCACATCAATATTATTGGGTCAATCGTTTACCATTTCATGCATATGATGCTTCCTACAGCACAAGATTAGTTTAAAATAACTTACAATCACTTCTTTCTTAGTACAACACAACATTAGTTTGAAATAACTTACAATCACTATCTTTCACAAGATTAGTTTAAAATAACTTACAATCATTGTTCTTCTACACATAATTATTTAACCTACTACACTTATCTGAACCTTTTAAGGAACAAGCTTAAGGCCCTCACATTCCACCCAACCTTGAACCAACTTCTTTGTCTAGTATTCTCTAACTATTAAGAAGAATGAAAATCTTCAACTTTGTAAGAGTTCTTCCTTGATTGATTACCACCTAAACCCTTAGCAATTCCCCCTAATTCATTCATAGGGCTGGGTTCCACTGGTTGGTCGTTATCTCCCATTGGTATTTTCTAAGAACTGTATTTATCTCCTATAGTTCGTATTTTCAAAGAACCATATTTAGCTCCTCTAAGTTATTTTATTTTTCATCACCCACACACTATGGCATTTATCTCTAGCTATAGAAAATTATCATCGTGGTTTCTGTTCTATCTTTTCATAACTATTAAGAAAAATGAAAAGATTCAGCTTTGTAAGAGTTCTTCCTTGGTTGATTACAGCCTAAATTCTTAGCAATGTCCTCCTAATTCATTCATAGGGGTTCCACTAGTTGGTCATTATCTCCCACTAGTATTTTCTAAGAACTGCATGTATCTCCCATAGTTCGTATTTTCTAGGAACCACATTTATCTCCCTTATTTCTTTTATTTTTCAACACCCACACACTATGGCATTTACCTCTAGCCATAGAAAATTATCAATGTGGTTTGCGCACTATCTTTTCTTCTCTTTCCTATCTCTCTCCTAGACATAAAAAGAAGATTTTTTTTTTTTAATTCCACTTTAGGCACAACCAACTCCAACTATTTTTTTTCTTTATAGTTAGGGGTTAATATCTTGTATTAGCCTTTTCACTTTTTTCTCAGAGGATTAACACGGTAAAATGATTCCTAATTTTCTTTATTTTTAAATAATATTTATATCAATCATTTATCACAAATTTTTTAAATACTAATTTTATTTATTCTTAAATAATTTTTATATCATGACATTTATCACAAGTTCTTTTAATTTTTTAACTTACAGTAATAAAAAGAAAGTCATATGATATAGTCTTTTTCCTTGGGGTGTTATAGAAGAGATGTTGTAATGCCACGTCTTGACCTAAAATAATTAATAATAAAACAATTTGACTTAATAAAAATGAAAATAAAATTAATAACTATAATTATAAGCAATTAATAAAAATAAAAATTAATTAGATAAAAAAATAAAATTAATAACTATAATTATAATTATAAGCAATTGATAAAAATAAAGTCATGTGATATAGCCTTTTTCCTTGAGGTGTTATAGAAGAGATGTTGTAATGCCATGTCTTGACCTAAAATTAATAATAAAACATTTTGACTCAATAAAATAAAAACAAATTAGATAAGAAATAAAATTAATAACCATAATTATAATTATAAGCAATTAATAATTAAACTAGCTTAGATATAGATTATGGATCTACCAAGCAAGAGGGATCAAATCTCTTTTCACTCTAAAAGAGGTTTTCACATAAGAAATTTGATCCTTGTTGACATTGGGTAGATCTGGGTAGATCTGGAGTTAAATAGATCTAGGCTACTTTAATGGAGTTGTCTATATGTGACACTTTATGGAGTTTATCTTGATTCATATTGTTTAAGTTGGTTTTTTGAGTGCATATATGGATTCAACATCCTCAAAAATCATAGGGCACTTTGATTGTGAAGAGTTCATTGTCAAACTTGTGATTTCAATGAATCTTTGTTGTGAGTGCATATATGGATTCAACACACTTAAAAATCCTAAACAATGATTATGAAGAGTTCACCTGTCAAACTTGTGATTTCAACGAATCTCTACTATGAATGCATATATGGATTGAACACCCTCAAAAATCCTAGGGCACTTTGATTGTGAAGAGTTCACCGGTCAAAGTTGTGATTTCAATGAATCTTTACTGATTAGATCAGAAAATAAACAGGAAAACTTTTCAAAAATCTCACATATAAACAATACTTTTAATTATTAATTGTAATAATTTTAAGTGTAGTTAATTAAACTACACCAACATGATAGTTATAAATCCTCTTTAACTCAGTTCTGGAAATATTTTAAAATGTTCTTTAACTCTAACAATATTCTAGAATCAAATAGATAAAAATAATATAAAAAAATATTGTAGAATAAAAAAAATAAAAAGTCACTTATATCTATACAATTTCAAAATATTTTCAAAATTAACCATTTAAATGGCAACAGAGACATGACAAAAATATTTCAGGTGGTGCATCGTGAAAGCTACACATGCCCTCTATATTTGCTACAAAGTTGATCTCCCGTCCAATATTCTTTGTCCAGATTGGAAAAATCGTCGATTTCCATTCGCTGATGCTCCAAATCATGGATTGGGAAAAATGGCTCATTTTCCCATAAGCAAGGGGAGGCGAGCATTCGGTGATACGATTTTCCATTCTAGATAAATATTTTTCTCCTTCCACTTATTCTGCTAGAATCTATTACTTTACCGTCGCCTTTGTATGCAAAAACACTTTTTAACCCTTTACACTATATTTTCTTATGCTACAGGTGTCTGCACGTGATGAACGGGTATTATATCATGCCAGACTGTATTTTATAATTATAATTATGGATAAAATAACAAACACTATAAAGACTAAGATTGAGGGATATAATTAGATTTAAAATTTATTTTTATTGATCTATATGTATGATATATCTTACTCTATTTGAAAATATAATATTGATTGCCAATCTCCAACTCAATTAAAATGTAGACTGCCTAGCCTTCAAATGACCAAAGTATTTTATTGTCCTCGACTCAATTAAAGTGAAGTTGACTTGTCATAGAGTAAATTAAAAGAGTTGGTTGTCACTTGGTGTTTATATCTTTTAATAATGCGATACGGCGATAAGTTTATCGGCTTGTGTTTTGATGGGTCACTTTTTTTACATTTACTTTTTTTACATTTTTCTTTCTTATTCTTAGATCAAATTTTAGGTTTTGACAAGTTGGAAATCCCTAAGTTATGTTTTACGATAAGTTTGTTGGTGAATCAGTGGATACACTTCCACTTTCTAAATTTGGGGACCTAATTAAGATCTATAAACAGGGTTGGGTGCTCGGGAGAGGTTACTTTTCGCTACAACACCAAAGTATTGGGTTTAATCTGTTGGTGGACAAACCAAAGTTTCAATGCTTTTTAGTGAAATTTGTTGGTTTTCCCCTTGAATTATGGACCAAGCGAATTATCAAATTGGTTGTTGATGGTATCAGATGATTTATTTTCTTTGATGAAAAATTTGTTGTGGTATTTGAAAAAAAATATCCTTTGGGTCCTAGTGGAAATGGATTTGTCAAAGGGGTTACTGAAGGAGTTGAACATCACTATGGGGGCATCATCTTTCTGCGAGCAATTGGATTTTTCGAAGGTTCCTTTTAGATGTATGGTTTAGCATCAAACTAGACATCTTAAGGTAGTGTGTCTAGACAAGTGTGCTATTGGTCCAAAAGTCACTTTCTTGGGTCTCGACAAACATAAGGTTGATTTACTAGGGGTGAGAGATGTGGTTTAGGGTTCAAAAGATATGACCCTAGATGCTAGGGTTTTACCTTCATTAGATGATAGGGTTTTACCTCAATAGTACTCCCTTAGTTTTATTTCCTTGGTCTACCACTTTTCCTCCTCGTTGTTACGTGGAGCCCTACATGATATAGATTTGATCAAATCTTTTTATCCATATTTGATTTATGATTCTCCCTTTTATAATTTTTAGTTGAGTTAGTTCATCTTTTTAGAGGATATATTTTATATATGTAATTTTTTTATTATTTTTATTAATATTAACTTTATTCAAATATTAAATTAATTTAATTTAATTTATAATTTTAATTAATTATTATTTTATTATTTTATTTATTAAAACAATTGTAACATAATTTATATTTTCCTTTGATTAATGATTTATTATTTGTATATGTAAGGGTGATATACCTACTAAATACCAAACTTAATATATTTTCATTATATTTTCATAAGTTCAAATTTACTTTGATGATGGATTTATTAACTTAAGTTTAGATATTTTTCCATATTAGTCGTTATGTATACTATTGCAATAAATGCAGGTCACACATATGTAACTATCATATGGATGCCCTGTATGTATGCTAATATTTTCATTATGTTTGTAGTTGAAGGTGGAACATTACAAAATATAAATTTGACATATAATTATGATGCTTCTCTGTGGGCTTGGCGTGAGCAGGCACTGTTCACTCTAGCCAATAAGATGCTTCCATTTTCATCCTCCTTGCAGAATTCAAAATTTGACATGTGGAAGTGTGGAGTGTTGAGAATGATAGTTTCAACAGTGACAAGGGAACCTCATACCTTATTTCCTCCTTCGTATGAATTTCTTTAGCTAGCTTTCAAGAGTTTTTTATTTGGGCTTTCCTCTCTGTAACACACAATGCCACATCCACAAAAAGGTTCCCTGATCGAATCCCTCTACAACCATTTTGGGATGGCTTATCCAAATCATCCTGTCATCTTCCGCATTGGAAAGTAATGCAGATCCTTCTTCCCCTATTCATAGATGGGCGTATCCTACTATGAAGACAAAATTACAGTGAGGACATTGAATCTCTGCCTACAACTTGGAGGGTCATAGAGAGTAAATTGGCTCCACAACCTTTAACAATATACACACATAGTACCACCACTAATAGATAAGTTGGGCTTTTCATTTCATAAATATTATTTTTTCATAATATTCCAAATATTTTAAAACTATTATTTTATATTTTCATGGATATCTAAATATTTCAATAAAAACCCCGAATTAAATTAAAAAGAACGCATTATATATATAATTTAATTATTGATATTAATATTATTTAAAATAAATTCAATAACATATAAAATAAGACAATGAAATTTAAATATATAAATTAAAATAATGAAATTGGAAGTTACTCAATTCTCAGTTAAATTTTCTAAGATGAAAGAGTTTATTCAATTTGTAACACTAAATAATTGAAAATAAAAATGGTTTTATTTTCAATTGAATTTAATATTATTTAAAAGAAGTTTTTATTTTAAAATATTTGTTATATTGTTAACTATTTGAATATTTTAAGCAAATTTATGATAATTTTAGAATATTTTTTAATATAAATTAACACTTAAACTTTTTATTATATATTATGTGGTTTAATAAATAATTTTTGATAAAATTATAAAGAAATAAACACTAAATTATTATACAATTTTTAAAACTTTTAAATGTTTTTTTGATATTATCTTATTAATGTTTTTTCTTCTTATTATTATAAAATTTAGATTCACAAAATATTCAAAAATACTAGTTTATCTAAATCTAAACAAGGTTTCAATGAATTAAGCAACGTCTTTCGATAGAAATCATATAGGAGAATTTTTTGGCCTACTATTACTAAGAATGAAATTTATTAATACTAATTTAACAATATTGTTTATAATATTATTATTTATTATAATACTATTTCTTAGTAATAGTATTACTAATTATTTGGAAGAATAAAATTTGTTAATACTAATTTAACAATATTGTTTATAACATTATTATTTATTATAATACTAATTCTTATTAATAGTATTACCTATAATAG
Source organism: Pinus tabuliformis (assembly GCA_031772625.1). Classification (NCBI taxonomy): domain Eukaryota; kingdom Viridiplantae; phylum Streptophyta; class Pinopsida; order Pinales; family Pinaceae; genus Pinus; species Pinus tabuliformis. Next base: position 719,546,731 of record CM062816.1, read on the forward strand.
TATATCCTTTTTGGTTTAATAACTTTTATTAAAAAATGATTTGATTTGTAATATTAATAGAATTTATTTTAGTAATATTATTTATTCATTAGAATTCATTTTAATAATAATTGTTCCTTAAATATATTTATTTTAGTACCCTTTCCCTTTCTTGGTCAAATCTTAATATAAAAAATTATTAATAATGGCTATTAAGTCAAACTAGTTGTCATATTCTAATGGCTAGTTAGCCTCTCTCTTCATCTATTTATTTCGTTGCGTAGATTTGGTTTCTCATCTTGTCCTAAAGATGAACCACAATGGTTGGCTCGAAACTCGTTGATGAGATTGTCTCCTATGTGATTTTTATCGAAAGATGTGGTCATAATGCATACTATTGTTATTTAATTGATTATATATTTTAATATTAAAATTGCATACTTTATGCTTATATTATTAATAATATTTTAATTGTAAATAATGCAGATGTTTGTATTTCCGAATATGTTTCAAATTAGGCATATGTGTGGAAGTGTGGAGGAAGTCCATTGTGTGGAGGAAGCTTTCAATGTGTGTTTCACCACACTTGGCACAAAATACTTTTATTTCTAATATTTTAGTATTAAACAATAAATACTTGTGTTCACAATAACACCAAAGCAAACGATGCTGAAATTATACAATATTGTTGCTAATATTTTAGTGGGTTCTGTATTTGTCCACATTTTTTGTCTCATCCCGTTGTTGTTCTGCATTACTTGCTTCGCACAATGACATCTACACAACTTCTTTCACACACTCTATATATTTTTTAAATGTTTCAAATTTTTTTGGAGTGTTAGGATCGTGTATATTTTTTCACTCGGGGTACACTAAAAATCAAATTCTCTTTTGTAACAATAGAGGGAGAATCACTCAATGTTAAGTTTTAATTTGACTTGTTATCTTTTAATGTAATGATTTCCATGTGTATGTGGGTTTGATGGTTTTTATTTGTATGTGGGTTTAATTGCCATGGAATAGATTGCTCAAAGCATATTTTTATATAAATTTGTTCTAAATATTAAATGCAAACCTATTTAATTATGAAAATGTAATTTTTTTTTTAATTATAAATTAATAATAGTAAGAGAATGATTACAAGCACATAATTTATTAATAGCTAACAAAAACAAATTCATTACTCACCACAATAAACCATATTCACATATTCAAACAAGGGGAATAGTTGCAACGCAACGTAGTCCTTTCCTCTAGTGCTATTTAATTGACTTTTTTGCATAAATATTTTCGTAGAGTGGAAGTATCTTCGTACTAAATAATGTCTTTTGATCAGCCATATTATTAAATGATAAATATTTTGGAATTAACAAATTTTTTTGCTAATATTTTAGTAAGAAATTGGCATATACGATATTATTGGTGACATTTCAAGTGTAAATTATGCATATCTTCATATCTTCGAATATTTTTTTGTATTTCTGAATATGTTTCAAATTATGCATATGTACAAAGTACAAAAGAAATCTATTGTGCGAAGAGGTCTACATTTTTTCCACATGTTTGTCTCAACCCATCCATGTTCTGCACTTCTTGTTCCACACAACGATGTCTACACAACTTCTTTTGTGCACGCTATATATGGACACACGACTCTATTCTGCAGAAAGGTACGCATTTCGTCCACATTTATGTCTCAGCCCATGCTTGTTCTACACTACTTGCTTTGCACAACTTCTTTCATACGTGCTCTATCTATACATGCTTCCTCCACACACACTCTAGGCTAGACTCCACTAGAGCGAGTAGCTAGTTTAGTAAATGATTGACACATACGAATTTATTGTTAACATTTTAATTTTTTTAGGCTCTTGTGTGGAAGTGTTGTTTGTGTGAATCTTCATACTTTTCACTAACTGCTAATATTTTAGTTATAAATAATATATATTATTAATCAATTGAGTAAAATTTGTGTGAAGTGCACACAAAGTTGTGTACAAAAACAAATTTCATTTAGCAGAACCTTTGTTTATAGGACATGCAAAAGTGTGAAGAAAGTTCATTGTGTGGAAGAAGCTTTCAAGTTTTCATTGTGCGGATAATAACATTGTTTATGTTTATGTTATTGATAATATTTTAATTGTAAATAATGTATGCTACTATTATTTAAGTGATTTTGTACAAAACCACATTAATATTGAATGTGGTTGTGGTTGTGAGCACAAATTTCACCTATAGTTCTATCTCAGGCAATGCTTGTTTTGCACTGCTTGGTCCTAACAATGACGTTTGCGCAGCTTCCTCCGTACATACTATATCTGGACGCACTCCCTCCACAGATGCTCTGGGACACAGTCCACCAGATCTAGTAGCTATGTTAGTAAGCCTTTGATGTATACGAAGTTATTGATAATATTTTAATTGTAAATAATGTTTATTTTTGTATTTTTGAATATTTTTAATATCTAATTATTTAGGCTCTTATCCAAAAGTGATTTTTGTACAGATGTTTGGACTTTGCATAAACACTTGTATTGCTAATATCATTGCTAATACTTTAGTTATAGATAATGCATATTAGTAGTCAAGTGAGAAAAAGTTGTCGAGAGTACACACTAAGTTATGTATAAAACCACATTTCATTGAGCAAAAGCTTTGTTTATAGGGCATGCAAAGTTGAATAAAGTGTTCATTGTGTGGAATAAGATTTTAAGCTGCCATTGTGCGGATAATATCATTGTTTATGCACATATTATAGATAAATTTTTAATTATAAATCATGTATACTATTGCTATTTAAGTGATTTTGTACAAAAATACTTTCCATTTAATATAAGCATTGTTTATGGGATGTAAAGAGGAAGCTTTCGGGCTTTCATTATGTGGATCTTTACATTTGGCATTAGAGGTTTTCATTGCTAATAATTTAGTATCAAAACATAATCCATATTTGACTTAGAATAATGCTTACAATAGTATATAGGTAAGATTAGTTTGTTGGTTGTTGAGAGATTTTCTAAATAAGAAATTACTTGTTTTGGAAACTGTTGGATCTCATAAGCACTATTTACATGGCTTGTAATTTGTCTTTGAAGGTAATACATATGAATATTTTTTTGTGCATCATGATTATTCCTCCAATTTTTAACTTGCGATCAAAACTTGTTTTGGCTTAATTCCCTTACGGGAAGGCCAAGAAGATGTTAGGGGCATGAGAGCTAATCCTCTGTATATATTTATGTATGTGCAATTTTTCCTTTTTTAAGTGTTTTTGTCTATTTTGTATATGTGTACGTGCGTTGCAACTATGGGTTGATCTCTATGTACACCCAAGAGGGAGATGAGAGTGCTTTGTTTCACTAACTTTAGTGATATTTTTCATTTCCTTCGTGTCGGATTTGAGTGTGGCTATTTGGGATCTTATTGTGCGTGATTGTGGAAATGGATTGGCCATCATTGAAAAACATTTACGCAGGAAGGATATCGATTCACTTTGGATTGAAGAGGGGTCCGCGCTGCCAATAAGGGAATCATCACAGGAGACTGTCGCTACCCAAATCACATAACTGCCTGGAGACAATGTAAGTGTTGCCTTAGTCTTGCTAACAATCATTAACGATTAAACCTGTGAATTGGAGCCACCATTCTTAGCAACAACGTGTGCTTCTATTCTTGGAGTACATGGAATCTACAAATGTTTTGGATAAGGCAGGGCTTTATGGAGGAAGGTTTCCTTTGTAATTATGTCCCTGGGAAGAAAGTGTTCAAGGTTGTCTACTCCATAGAAATAAATTTTGTTTGTGTAGTATTCAAGATCCGTTGAATGAGGTTGAATATTAGAGTTGTACATGTTGTATTATGTGGGTTAAGAGACTACATCTGCTAAAGACATCATCGCACCCAGCATTGTAGATCACAACTTCATTCATAGGAGTAGTGAACACAGATCACTGATATACTTATTGATAGATTCTGATCGATGTAGTGTTTGTTTCTCTACAAAGACATCATTCGTGAAAAGTATCAATTTTTGGAAGTGACAATGCAGAACTTTGTTGCCCTTATGGTTCCAAAGAATTAATAAGGCAAGAGTAGTGCCACGTGTGATGGAGAATGAGAGTATTTGGAATGCTACCACAATCATTCCATTTCCCACTGGTTTGCTTTCCAGATTTAAGAGGGAGCTATGGTAACAGAGGATGCTAAGAAGTTCAGGTTACTAGATGGTTCACCTATGAAGATTGCTTGTGGCAGAGTAGTGATGATGGTGTCAAGGCTCACAAAGGATTGGAGGGGAGCCACGTCACAGATCTTTAAGGGTTCCTACAACTGAGTTTGTTGAGAAAATAGTGTTTGAGATCATGTTTTTGTATTAGTGTTCTAACCCTACAAATTAACAAATTATTGAGTGGTGTGGGTTTGTGATGTAGTGGTGTGCAAAATTGTTATTATTTTATTTTTAAAATTTTATAATGGAGAACCAATTAATGAATAGATTATCATGTTTTAAATTAGTTGTTCTCGACATTCTTCGGTGTTGAGAGAACGTATCGCTAATTTGATTGTGTGATTTTGTTATACGTTGATGGGTCTTGTTGTGCTTCGGGTTTCAAGAGTATCAGTTACAATTTAATTGTATGAGATCCATGTGTGTGACACAGATCAAATTGTATGGTCAAATTTTGAACACTTTCAGTACCTAGACAACAATCCTATATAACTATTAGATACATCGAGTTATGTCATCTAATATATGGGAGCTTGTCCATGGGATGGTTCATTACTTGGCTACTTTTTTTTACAATTGCGTGCTATGTAATTTGGCAGAATAAAGTACGTCAATAATGTTGATCATGCAAGCTCATCAAATATGGTCAGAGGCATTTATGTTTTAAATGGAGATCAAGTGACGGCTCGAAAATGAGGTGGTGAAGAAACAACGGGTTTTGCGAGATTCCAAAGAGGATATGAGTGTAGATTAAGACTAGTCAGACATATGTGACTATATGTGAACTATAATTTATGTTTTTTGTATTAATTTTTGTAATGATGCAATGTAAGCATTAAAGGGGTGACTTGGAATAATTCTTACAATAGTATATAGGTAATATTAGTTTGTTGGTTATTGATAGATTATCTTAAAAAGAAATTACATGCTTTGGAAACTTTTGGATCTCATAAGCATTATTTATGTGGCTTGTAATTTGGCTTTGAAGGTAATATATATGAATAGTTTTGTGTGCATCATGATTTTCCCTCTAATTTTTAACTATTTTCTATATTAATGATAAATTTTTACTTGTAAATAATGCACTCTATTGTGTTTAATTGATTCATTGTATGGAGAAATCTTTGAAGCCTTCATTGTGTGGATGTTCGCACATCACATTGAAAGTTGTTAAATTGTAGCAAGAAAATAATTCATGTGGCTTGTGCCTTATTCAAATGGAGAAATTTGAATTTCCTCTTTAGAAGGATGCCTTTTTATACAATTAGCAGGAGTGGCATCGCCAAGTCACTCAGTTAAGTCAGTCAATTTGAGTTTGTGGGGAAGAAGTAGAGTTGTGGATGAGTTGATTGCCAAGATCTATTTATCTAATGGAGTTATATATAATGAAATTTAGTTATATGGGCTTTAGTCTAGAATAAAGTCATTATGAGTTCGGTTGAGTAGTTGTAACTGTTGTTAACTCACCAATCTCTTAGTTAACTAGTCAATTTATTAAAAATAACCCTAGCCATGCATGCAGTTCAAATTTCCTAGTTGAGTGGAGGAGAAATGAATAATTGTAATTAGTATTGTATACTAGTGAGTGTATAGTGTTTTCATGTAGCAGATGAGCTAATTTCCTCAGGAATTGTGCAAGGAAATAGGTGTGAGTGCAGGCAGCACGCGTGCAGGAATCACGAGTGCAGGTAGAGTGAGTGCAGGTAACACGAGTGTAGGCAGAGTGAGTGCATACAGTGGGAGTACAATTAGTGCGAGTTCAGGAAATGTGAGTGTGGGAAGGAGTGCGGGCAGAGGAGGAGATCAATATTGCAGTGCAAGTTGAGCTTCAAGGATTAAAATTGTCATTGTAATAGATCATTTTTTCTCATCTAATATAACACAAATAGAGGAGGAGTTTTTCCTAGTTGGATTCCATAGTAAAAACGAAAATTGTGTCCATTATTATTAAATGATTGCATGTGTTATACACCTTGAGTGGGCCTAATGGTTAAGAGCATGTGTTTACTCCTAAGAGGTCATAGGTTCAAAACTAGAGGGGATTAGAGTGTGTATGCCTTCATAGACTTAGCAGTCAAATCGTTGTGTGGAGGTGGGTCCCTTATCCCACAAACAAGGGGGTCTCATAAACCAATTTGGTGTTTGGCTTGGCCATGACCTTAAAATTGGATAATAATAATAATAATTGTATGTTTTCCCTTACGCAGATTGAGTAGAATAAATTTATGTCTATTGATTTTAGTGTGATTTCATTAGAAGATGTAAATTTCAAGTTATTTATACATCGTATCATAGCTATTGAAAGCTACATAGAAACTAGGTGCTTGATCATCTCTTAGAGTAACTTCGAATAACAGAGTTTGTGGTGTAGGAATTTGAGTGTAGGAATTCGAATTTGACAAGTGCAACAATTTAAGTGCAAGAATTTCTTCAGTGTAGGGAAAAACATTTCAATGGATCGAGGCTTGAGTATGCATTAGAGGTAACTTCAAATTTCATTGCATGGAAATACAAAACTAGGAAGTTATGCTAGATGGCAATGGAGTATTGAAGTACACACAAATAGATATTACGGCCTGATATGCAATTTCAAAGGGACTCAAAGGCATCGCGCCATCAAATGAATCCACCTCAGAATCGGAAGGTACGATCCAAGGATCATCAAAAGTAATAGTATTCGATGAAATCATATGAATATTTGTAATAGAAGGCGATACGTTAGGAGGAGGGAAGGAAAACGTTCCCAGTAGACCAGAATCTTTAATCAAACCAACGCTAACATCCTTGTAAGGGATATTTGTTTTACCAATGTGTTGAATACTATCTGTAGAGGCTGGGTCGGATGAGAAATAAGTCAGCTAGTCTACCATAACGATCTTTCTATTATGAGGAAACTTGATAAGCCGAAAAAAAGATGAAACAATAGCAGTCATAGCATAAGACCAACTGTGACCCGGGAGAAGGTTGTAACCTAGAGGGGCATCAACCACTTCCACATCTAGATTTACAGTTTTGCCTTCGACCCCTATAGGTAAATCTTGCAAAATACCAAAAGGATGGAACCCTCGGCCATCTAAAACCTTTAAAATTGTTGGAGACTAATTGAGTGTGGGAGAACCAAGCGATTTCCAACACTGGATCGACATAATACACGTAGAAGCCCCTTCATCAATCACAGTCTAAAAGCAAGGTCTATTTTTGACTAAAACTGGAATCTGGAAAGCCATTTGATGAGCTAGATGGGGTGTACTATTCTCTAAATCGAAGATTATTAGGTTTGAATCGTGAATATCGACAGCTCCTATAGCATACAATAGTAATTTATTCTGTGTTGGGCATGATTGCATCACTTCCAAATCCAACATTTCTGAAGGGGAAATAGCTAAGTCTTCAACAATGTTGTAATTCTTAGAAGCTCTCGCATGTGGATTGAAAGCTAATTTACGAAGTACACCTTTAGCAGGCAGTTTGATTACTAAGTCAGGGTTGGGTTTCCTGATCTGTAGTGGATTACAACCAGAAGGAGGTGTAATTGATGTGTTTGAATTAGAATATTTTGCTTCTTTACCACCAACAGGATTTTTACTACCATAATCTTGTGATTGCGTCACAATCCTAACATGAGACATCATCATAATGGGTTCTTCTGAGGCATTCGAGGAAGAACCAATCATCTTATTATCTTGAGTAGGAAAAAGATCCTTCAAGACAGCAAGTGTTTGAGAACCTTTAATGATTTTTGAAACCTCTACTTGATGTGGGCATTCTTTAGTAAAATGATACTCATTGCAAATGAAACAAGGATAGCGAGGTTTCCATTTTTCGTCAGTAAATTCATTTTTATCCTTTTTATCTTTTGAATTTTGTTTGTTTTTCTTCTTCCCCTTATCTTTACTACCACATTGTAATTTGGTCGTAGATGATTCTACGACATGGATGTCGGTAGAAACTTTAACAGAAAAATCTCCTTTTAGGTAATCAGGTAAAGTTATTATAGGAGAAGAATTCTTTGAAGATTTCTTCTTACTTTTAATAATAACTGAACCAATCATAGCATCAGCGACATGAGACCCTGAAGGAGCTACAGTTATTTGACCGTGTTTTGGAAGATCAGGGATTTTTTCATGTAAAGTACATGATTGCATATAGACGAGGTCAAGGTACTAAGCCTGAGCAATGACTTGATCTTTCGTGAAAACTCCTCCCTTAGCTACATCTTCAGTGACTTTGGGTAGCAATGATTTAATGAACCATTCCGCTAAAATTTGATCTGGAATGAAAAATTTCACTAAACACCTTCTACGTTGCCATTCATGAATATGATTAGAAATATATGTGGACGTGGATTGTTTCAGTGAAGTTAACAGTTCTGTGCCATTGTCGTATCTGATAGGCAACTGAAAATGAGTTAAGAAAGCAGTGGCTAACTGATTGAAATTATTAAAAGAGCCTCGTGGTAACTCAATGTACCATTTGGCGACAAGACCAATAAGAGTTCGTTGAAAAAGATGTAATCAAATTGAATCATCAATGATTGAATTAGACGCACACCAGAGGTGATAAGTCATAACCTGATTTGATGGATCCTCTCATGACTTACCCTCGAATTTTGGGATATCACTGGGCAACTTACTAAGCACTGGCAGCCAATACGGAAGATAGTAAATTGGATTGTTCGTAAGGCGCAACAAGTCAAGTAAATCCAAAGTTGCAATAAATGGTAACTAATGGTTAGGGTCACGAAAACCTTGAGTAATGAGACCAGTTCCAGGAGGAGCATATCTAGGATAACCTAGAACCAGATTTTCATTAGGAATGTTATAACCTCTTGGAAAACTAGGATTAACGGGAACAAAATGGGGTTGTTGAGGCTGTTGATAAGTATAGTCAGGATAGAGTTGATACTGATAAACTGGGTTTTGTATAGTAGGATGGAATTGATAATGTCCATGGTACAGTTGATATATGAATTGCGGTTGACTTGTGGCAATCGTACTTGTACCAGCTTGTCCTCCAGGCATCTTGACCAAAGTCTGAACTGTAGGTCCTGACTGTGGAATAGAGACTTGAGGAATTTGCACTGATGTAGGGATAGTAGAAACCGGATCTATAGATACTCAAGAAACATGTGTTGTAGGTTGAACAGAAGTTGCAGTAGTTGCAGCAATTTGAGGCGGAGTCTGAGGTGTACTAGGCCCAGGCTGCTGAACTAAACTAGGTGCAGGGATTTGAACATTAGGTTGGACAAGTTGCTGGGTTGGGCTAGAAACCAAAGGCTATCTAGGTTGATTAGGTAACTGCACATTAGGTTATATAGTCTGTTGAGTTTGAGACGGATTCCACACCATGTTCATTCCGAGGTATGGACCCATAAAAGGTTGTGAATATGGAGGACCATAACCTGGTTGAACGTAGGGCTAATAATTAAGTCGTACATTTCCAGCTTCTTGTAGAAATGATTGACCAGAAGGTGGTTGGAAACCTTGAGTTGGGTACTGACCTTGAGATTGATAACCCTAAGGCACGTACTGAATCTAAGGTTTACTTTGGGGTATGTACTATCCTGAAGGTTGAGAACCTTGAGGTAGCCCTCCAGGTGGTAACTGAACACCTTGAGGTCACCTCCCAGGCGGTAACTGACTACCTTGGGGTTGCCCCCCAGGGGGTAACTTACTACCTTGGGGTTACCCTCCAGGCAGTAACTGACTACCTTGGGGTTGCCCTCCAGGCGGTAACTGAATACAAACATCATAAGGATTTTCTCTGCGTTCAACATTTGAGTTCCATTACTACTAGATGATAACTCTTGTTCAGTCGATCAAGGAGTTGCTTCTGAAAAAGGACTAGAGAGTGACTGGTACCCCAAAGGAACAAAAGGACCACCGTATAAAAATGTTTTCAGTGATTGGGAAAACATAGATGACTATCTTGACATGATTGATGAAGGATAATAACCTCTTGGTGTAGGATGAAAAAGAATTTGAGGTGGTGAAAAAATAAGACCTAGGTTTTCAAAAAAAATTGTCAATGATAAATACCAAGCATCACTCCTAAAAGGACTATAGAATATTGATTCACACTCCCTAAGATTTAAAGTCTGTTGGTTTTCGGGAAGAGTTACATCTTCGTCTAGACTGAAAAGTTCTTCAATAGAAATGAGGCCAGAAGGAAGATTTTGAGTAATGATATTTATTACCCTAGGTGAACCAGGATCACTAGAAGTTGGAGAAATGAATCCTAAAGATGGTTTCAAAAAAACAGGTTCAGTGTTAGGCTTAGAAATTTTAGGTTCTTCGGCTAATTCACTAGAAGGAGAAATACTACCAATAACTACGGAAAATGAAATTGGCTCTTGAATATGCTATGTTGTTTGTATTTGATAATCAAGATGACAATTAGAGATGACTCTTCGGCTTCTGGTGATCCAACTCTACTGTCACTAGGTGATACGAGAGCTCGCAGCCCTTCAAGTTGGCTTGGTGTATACTCAGGAGGTTTCCCCTGAAGTCTACGAGATTGTCTCGGTAATTCGGCCACGATTAAATATTAATTAATCACACACAAAAAAAGAAAATTTCAATAAAAACACCTGTAGCTTCTAAAGAAACAAATAGCTGAATCACGTGCCTAAAAAATATAAGAGTTCAAACCACACACAAACAGTAACTTCCCGTACTAAAAACACTACTTGGTGATGAAATCCAACTTAGTAGAAGTTTAATACAGAAAGGGCGGTTGGAACCATTACCCCAACAACCTGCTTAATGAAACAGACTGGCACAAGTTTATTCACAAAACCATCTCGAGTGAAGAGAACCCCCCAGAGAGTCCAAGTGAGTCTAGTTGACATGTGCTCTAGGTACAGTGAGATATTTCCTTCACTGTCACCTTAGGAAATTATCTTAATTTTATGGACACTAAGGTTACCAACAGTAAAAAATACAACTGGGGGGACAGTCTACGATTCGATTCTACGCGTAAGGGTAGAGTAACAAAGCTCAATCCCCTTGAAGGCTCCTCGACATGGTCAATCCAAGTTTTACCAACAAGTGACCCCAGGCTCCTTGACAATGGTTAATCTGAGGTTTACCATTTATAATACATGCAGATCTTCTATCTTTCCCAATGAAACAGAATTGATTGTCTCAAAGGTTCGGACATGATCTCGTGATTGACTCCTTTAAGAGAAGCTTCCCAGAATGTATCAATTACAATTGGATTTATTTCCTACCGCAAGATGTATCTACTTGTTTTTTTAACTATCTTGGAGAGTTAATTACTCCCTACTCCAAGATACTACCCTAAGCTATATTGGTGATAAGAGCCCTAGAAATAGAAAAGATTACTAGATCAATTTTAATTAAGTGTTGCTTTTATGGGTTGTTATTTAAGTCAATAGGTATGGAAATGAAAATTTGATGGTGTGAAGACTCGACTCCAAACACACTAAAAAAAATTGCACCTAAAATGATAAGCAATTCGTTTTTCTTTTAATGAAATCCTAGCTAAAAGAAAGAGTTCAAGAATGCAATTCTTTAAGAAACAATTCTTTCCTTCAACATGGAAATGGAAAGAAAATCTTTTTTTTTTTTTAATAAGAACTCAAAACAAGACAAATAATTAATGCTCACAATAAATCCCTTTCACTTTTCAAAACTCAAAGCTACAAAAAAAAACAATTTGCTTCAAAAGAGATCTAAAAGTTCTAGAAAAACACTCAAAACTACAAAAAACTAATTTTGAGATCTAAAAAATTTAAAAATCTAATTGAATAAAAGCTTCAATTCTTTTTTGAGGATGTTTTACTTAGTTGTTTAGTAAACTAAGGATTCATTTGCACAGAATAACAAACCAATAAAAAAACATCTAGATATGGTTTCTTTTGTAAAAATGAAATTCAAAACTTATAACAAAGTTTGTTCAAAGATTTGCAACGAGAAAACTAAATCTATTTCTCACAAAGGATATATTTCACAATCAATTCAGACTCATCAAGAAGATGAAAATACACCAGGGTGATCTATGGTTTCTCAAGCTTCTGGTCTTTGAGTCACTACAGAGACAAAGTGAAAACCATTTCAAGCATGCAAAACTTCTAGAAATTCATTCAAAACAAAAATACTATCGGAACTCACTCATAAGAGATTTTTGACAGGAAAAATATAGATTTGGGTAGACACTAAGAATCCTAATCAAACCTAAACTTAACGAGAAGAAGATATCTTAAGTTTTTCAAAAAAAATTAAGAGGGTCTGCAGGCTCCAAAGGCAACAAGTGCAGTCCTGCACTATTTACTCAAGGAAAATGCATAGATGTCCACACTGGTCTGTGAAGACAAAGTGCAGTCCCTAGAAAACTTCAAAAAAAAAAAATACTTCAAGATTTTGAAAGCTACCCAAGCCAGTATACATCAATCAAAAACCAAAAAAAAACAATTTTCTCAAGTCAAAACAAAGGAAAACAAAAAATCAAATACCGACCCCAGTAGAGTCGCCAATTTGTTGGCCTGATAAATCGAGCTTGCGGATAAGACCGATCTCCCTAGTATCTAAAGATAGTCTAGCACCAAATAGACAAACGAACCTATCTTTCTCTAGACATACGCTATATATAAATAAATAGTACAAAGGTGTTAAGATCCTACATTAGATCCAATGCTTGTTCGTAGTAGTCATCCTCCAGTCGTTCAAAAGAGTTATCTTTGAAGACCCGCAATCACAAACAGGTAAACATTAAATAGCACCTACATAGCAAATATTATAAATCATGCCTATTATGGTGATCAGGGAATCCATAAAATAAAAAATGAATTAACAGCTTATTGAGAAAAACAAATATATTTGTATTAACTTTGAATAGTACAAGAAGTTTGCAACCTTTTCAACCTTGGTGTTGAACAAGTTCTTCCTGGGGTGCAAAATAGGAATTTCCTTTACTTTGACAAGTCTTGCACTCTTCCAAATGAGATACATAGAGGTATGTAATCTCTCCTCATAAAAACTCAACTAAAGAAGGCTAAGTTCCAACAACATTTTACCTCAAAAAATACTAAGCTTCTAACTTCCAGTTAACCAACTCAATGCTTCTTTTTATAGTGCAAAGGAGGAGGTTACAGCTCCACCTATGAATGGATAGAATCCTCCTTCAAAGGAATAAGCTCCTCACATGAAGGGGTTAGCTCCTTAAGGTATGGGTTACATGAACCTTAAAAGAGTGAACTTGCCACCTCAAGATTCCTTCCAAAAGCTTCTAGAAATAATTGAAAGCGAGTTTTTTTACAGTATACTTGCACCATTTTAACTTTTATAGGGGTCAACAACTTTAACACAGAGATAGTGCGGTCACGTGTGCCCGAGACATAACCATTAGGTGCGGGACCGCAGGTAAGACAAAGAGAAAGTGTGGAACTAGAGTTTTAAAAACTTTTGAGAGCTTTTCTCTTATTTTCAAGACTTGATATGAGGAACTAATGTTTTAGACTTGCATAGGAGGAAAGTATGAGTGGTAATGAACTCATACATATAGCAGAATGTCAAGGTGACAATTTTCAGTGCAGCAAACTTCAATAAACATGGCTGCTCCATTTCCTACAACGACGCAGTTCTACATTACAATGCACTCCTCAGTGCTCAGCTCTCCTCCCTTCACAAGAAACTCAAAGATGCCACTATCATCTATGTCAATATATATGACATCATCTATGATTTCTTCACCAACCCCTCTAAATATGGTATTATATCGTACCCTTATCCTATTCTGTACTAACTATTTGTGTATATATTCCAAGTACCAGATGAAATTATGAATGAATGAATGATGCAGTATACTCAACATTAAAAAATGCAAGGTTTAAGGCCACCACTAAATCATGTTGTGGAGTTGGAGGCAAGTACAATTACAGGTACAACATACAGTGTGGAGCCAGTGGAAACATCATTGGCCGCACTATGAAGGCCGTGACCTGCTCCGATCTATCCTCCTACATCAGTTGGGATGGACTCCACTAGACTGACAAGGATAATAGACTCATCACTAAACAAATTTTGAGTGGAAAATACTTTGAACCATCCTTCCACCTCACTAGCTTATGTGATCTCCAACCCCTATGATTATTCTTTTCTTTCTTGTCGTGGGTTCCTTAATCGATTGGTATGTTTGATGTAGCAACCCTGCACTTGTTTCGGAATAAAGAAGAAGAAGCTTCTCCGCATGCATTTTATGATTGAGATTACTCTAAGAACAGCACATGCATAGACATCACCCATTGATTTATGACTCTCTAAATGAGAAACCTTATTTTTAATGAGAATTTGTTCATTGTTATATGTTTTTTTAAAATAAAAGTAAAAAATAAAATTTATGTTTTAAATAGAAAAATTATGTTGACTATAATAAAAAAGAAATATAATGTGAATTAATTAGAAGTAGAAAAATGTGTGATTAAGATGTTTAAATCTTGTACTTCTCAAAATATTTCATCAAGATATTTAAATAAATTATATGAAAAACTATGTTAACTACTTTATGTCAAGAACTTCATATATATTTATAGGAAAAAAAAATTATTGATTAAATTTTTTATGCGGTCTTATATATACTCTATTTAATATACATATTAACTAATATATTTCAATATGAATTCCCTCTCTATACACAGAGTTGAAAGAATTCAATATGAAATATTTCAATATGCATGGTATTTGTTGTTATAGGCAGCCTCTACCAAGTGTACGTAGTCCTCCCACATAGTTGGATGCTGCATTATGTAAGTTTGCAACACGTCTTCAACAACTTGATTTGCTTGCTCAGTCTGTCCATCCGTTTGAGGATGATATGCAGTGCTGAAGCGCAGTTGTGTGCCAAATCCCTCACAAAGATCCTTCCAGAATACTGATGTAAATTTGACATCTCGGTTAGAAATGATCAACTTCAGGATTCCATGTAATTTGTGAATTTTTTGCATAAAAATGTTAACAATTTGTGCTGCTTTATAATTTGACTAGACAGGTATGAAATGTGCAGACTTGCTCAATTTTTCCACCACCACCATGATGGAGTCGTTTTGCTTTTTGACTTAGGCAGTCCGATAATGAAATCGATGGTTATGGTTTCTCATTTCCATTCAGGGATATGTAGAGGGTGAAGTAATCCCATTAGGTGTTGGTGATCAGCTTTTACTTGATGGCATTGCAGACATCTGGCTAAAGATTATGCTACCTCCTTCTTCATACCAGGCCAGAAAAAATCCTTCCTCGAGGTAGAAATCATTTTCTGGTATCTAGGGTGGCCTGCATTAGGAATCTTATGATATTCATCTAAAATTAAATTTTTAAAATGTTTCTAGTTAGGCACATATATCCTCTACCTATAAATCAGCAAATATTTTGCATTTATTTCATATCCCAATTATTGTTCATGGTTGTTTGAAACTTTTGCTTGCTGGCATAAATGTTTATATA
The DNA here is from genome assembly GCA_031772625.1 of Pinus tabuliformis. NCBI lineage: Eukaryota > Viridiplantae > Streptophyta > Pinopsida > Pinales > Pinaceae > Pinus > Pinus tabuliformis. Next base: position 719,562,397 of record CM062816.1, read on the forward strand.
CTAAATCTTGCATGGCTGATCCATGAATCTGCTAAAAAAAGGTAATTTGTGATTCACTTAAAGAAATTTCATATAAACAATCTACCTTCCTACTTAAAGCATCTACCACCTGATTTTATTTTCCCTTCAAATTTTTTATTTTGAAATCGAATTCACTTAGGAAATCCACCCAACAAGCTTGCTTAGCACTTAAAGTGGGTTGTTTGAAGTAGTTTATCAGACTATGGTGATCAGTCATCAACAGAAATTTCTTACCCAACAGATAATGTCGCCACATATTTAAGGCATGAATCACCACTGTCAACTCCAAGTCATATGATGAATACTTTTTCTCGTACTCTTCAATCTTTCTTAACACACAGGCAACAACCCTTCCTTCTTGCATTAATACACCACCTACAACTTCCTTGCTAGCATCTGTACAAACCACGTACTCTTTATTGGAATCAGCAATGCTCAAAATGGGTGCAATGGTAAGTAGATGTTTGAGCTGATCAAAGATCCTTTGATATTCGTGGCTCCATTTGAAGGCTTTTCCTTTCTTTTGCAGAGAGGTAATAGGATATGCCACTCTAGAAAAAACTTCCACAAATCTCCAATAGTATCTCGCTAGACCCATGAATGATCTTATGTCAGCTACATCTTTCAGTATTGGCCATTCCATGATAGTTCTTATTTTCTCTGGATCTACTGTGATTCCATAGTTAGTGATGACATGTCCCAAGTAATGGATTTGCTCTTTAAAGAAATCACGTTTATTGTACTTGGCGTACAGTTGGTGTTCTCTTAGGACTTGTAGGACAATATAGATATGCTCCTTATGTTCTTCTATGTTCCGAGAGTAGATCAGTACGTCATCAATAAATATTAACACAAACTTGTCGAAGAACTGATGGAATATATTGTTCATTAGGCACATGAAGGTTTCTGGGGTATTAGTTAGCCCAAACGGTAAAACTACGAACTCATAATGTCCATAACGAGTCTTGAACACAGTTTTTGCAATATCTTCCTCCTTTATTCTAATCTGATAATATCCAGAGTGGAGATCGATCTTTAAGAATACGGTCGCACCTTTCACCTGGTCAAATAACTCATCTATATGGGAGAGGGGGTATTTTTTCTTAATGTTTAGCTTATTTAGCTGACTGTAATCCATGCACATTCACAGGGTTTTGTCCTTCCTTTTAACAAATAATATCAGAGCTCCCCAAGGGGACACACTGGGATGGATATACTTTTTACCAAGAAACTCTTGACGCTGCATTTTTAATTATGTTAGCTCCGGTATACTCATTTGGTAAGGTGCTTGGGAAATTGTGGCAACTCCCAGAATTAACTCAATGGTGAAATGTATGTCTCTCTTTGGGGGTAAACCTGGAATTTCCTCACGAAATAAATCTGGAAAATTTTGTATCACATGTATATTCTCTAATGAAACAGTTTTATCTTTAGAGTCAACATATCATAATTGTATTGCATAAACCTGGCAGCCTTTCTGATGCACTTTGCTAATTGGGAAGCTGTTATAAGTCTTAATTGCAAAGGTTTTTGAACACCTTGAATTCATTTCTCTCCCCTTCCTCATCCTGGTAACTAATAATTTTGGTTTTACAGTTGATGAGGGACCAGGTTTTTTCCAACTAATGCATTCCTATAAGGATTTCGTATGACCCCAGGGGTAACACATTCAAATCAGCTATGATAAGTTGATTAGATAATTCTAAAGGACAGTTACTTACTTTAGACAAAACTATCCTTTTTTCTCCTATGGCTAGCTATACTAAACAAACATTTTTAAATTTAACAGTTTGCAATTTACATCATTCCACTATCTTGGGACTAATGTAATTCAAAGTGGCCCCAAGATCAATTAAGATAGAACAGGTTTGGTCAAAAACAATAACTTCAAATTCAACCATGGTTGGCTGAAATTCTACCTAATGGTCTTCAAGGGCCGCATTAATTTTAGGAATGCTTCTTGCCACTTTTCCCATAATAGGTGCCTCTTATATTTGTGAGATCTGATCCGCTCCCCTATGGTGAGGGCAATGATCCAGGTGCTGCCTTGAGTGGTCCTTTGGGTGAGAATGATGCTTTCTCAGCCTTCTTCCTTCTTATCCTAATCTCAGGACTAGCTATCAATAGCTTCCCTTCTCCGCTCTACAACTTCAACCTTGTAATCATAACAACAATGGAAACTATTAAACCCTTTAAGAAAATCAAGCAAGCAACCTTATGCTCTGATACCACCTGATCTAAAATTGTTTTCTAGTTAATGATGTGCTATTATCATTTCCAGATGTAAAATTTTCTTTTATTTTGTTTGCTTATCCATAAAGAGTTTATCCATGATCATGTGATTGTCAATTCATTTAACTTGGTGAAATTTAGTGATTTTCATGAACTTAAAAGCATGAATTTAAATGGCTGAATAGAAGCATATAAAAATACAGCAAGCACAAATAACAGATTTGAATACATAATTTTTTGTTGAAGGATTTCACCCCTCCTGGGCTACATCTCCTTGGTCCAGCTTTATAGTGTGGGCCTTTGTGTTAGCTTCAATAGTGTTCAAATTGATGTTACATGCATCTAATGCTCTTAGAACCTATTCTAATGAGTTTAAAACATTCAAATATATTAGAAATGACTATTTTTTTACTCAATTTGGTTACTAGCTTCTCTAGGAATGTCCTCCAACACCTGGTGTCCCTTGGCTTCAAAAACATTCAGGTGACCAAAAACACTTCTAGATGACCTCTTCTACCTCTACAACCTACTCCAATGAGTTCCTAGCATGCCAATTAGCCAAAAATGACTATTCATTTTCAAATTTTGGTTGTGAATTTCCTCAGTTAAGGCAAAACCAATTTTTCCTACCAAACCTCTACTAAATCTAGAGAGACTCCAGTTGAGTCTGCCAAATTTGGTGGCAGTTCTAGATTTGGTGACTCCTCCAAAATCTCTACCAACTTAATCATGGATTAATTAAATGCTAAACAGAATTAATTAATATTAAGCGTGATTAGTGTGCTAAGCACATTTCGCTATCCCTTGGTCGCGTGCTTGAGGTCGCATGGGGTGGGCGCCAGCCCACAGGGCTGGCTCCCTCTGCCCCCACCGTTGGATCTGCACTTTAAATATAATTTCATGGGCATTCTTTTCAAGGTTTGTTGTGATGGTTGAATGGTAAGGAATGAAATTTGGGAGTGGGAGGTCACAGGTTCAAACTTGCCTTTGCCCATCCCTTGTACATATTTTGCTATTTATATATGCCATTTGATTTTTCAAACTTTGGTTATGCGGATTTAACTTTGCACCCTTAATATATTGTTGGATGCCCCCGATTTATGTAGTTTGTATTAATGTGGATTAAATTAAATGTGTATGTGTATATATATATATATATATATATATATATATATATATATATATATATATATATATATATATATATATATATATATATATATATATATATATCTATATATATAGTTAATAAAAAATTGTATAATATAAATAATAATTATATATATAATATAAAATAATATTTAAATACAAATAATTTCAAATTTCACCTTCTCTAAGCCAAACTAGCGAATCTAAAGATGACACTTGTCACAGTGTCATTGACTAAAACTAGAGAATATTCTCTACATGTTGACTGGGCATCCAGTCAAACTTTGACTTTGACCTTTTTTAACCAAACTTTTAGAAGCTCTAACTTTTGCATACAATGTCGGTTTTTGAACCCACACTACATTGGAATCCTAGTGATGAACTGTACCTGGTCATTGAGGTTTGAAGCAATTCTGAGAATTTTCATTTTTTTAGCTAAAATATTGATCCATGATCAATCTTGAATCTTCAAAATACCAGACCAGTTTCTTACTTTTCACAAAGAAAATTTCCATTCTGTGTTTTCCTTCTATTTTGGTGTTCTATAAATTATTGAACTGTCTAATTCAACTTAACTTCTTTGTTAATAGAAAACTGCTAATTAATAATACCTCAGGAATTCCATATACTAAATTTATCTGCACTATGCACACTGTTTTCAAGAAAACAGACTCGAACTTAAAATTTCAGTTCTACTTTTGGTTGATATTAGAATTTCCATGGGTTCCATAGTTGTTCCTTTAATGTACATGCTTATTTTTTAATTTACATGCTTGTTCCTTTAAAGTAGAGCATACTATTACTTAATTGTTTCCTTTAACATTTAAATAAATTTTCATATTATTGTTATCGACCTTGGGACTACCTTCTGGATAGGCCACTCTCAGGTTAGGCCAGAGGACTGGGTTTCTAAGGTATAGGCCTATCATTTTTTCATTATTTTTCATTAGATGACTTAACCTCTAATAGCTAGAACAAAATTTTTTCTTTACACAACTATAAATTAATACATTTTATTTCCACTTATGAATATAATTACTGAGTTTATACAAAAAAAAGTCACCAATAGTCATAATAGCTTATTTACTGCATCTCTATTTTAAGAGTTTGTATTCACTCAAAATTTTCAGTTTTACGCCCAGAACTTTAGGGCGAACCCCTTCTCCCGACGACTCCTTTACGGCTTCACTGTCACATGGGTTTTACATTTAAACCTTTGTACTACATCGAACTTAAATGATTATTAGTAATTTCAATAACATACCGTGTTTCCTTGACACCACATCTCTTCATTGTATACAAATTAAGTTCACATATATAAGTTCTATTTATTTTATATGTTTTTTAATAATAATAAAAAGTTAATTCGGATTAACAACTACTACATTAAATAGCTACATTAACATGTGAATTCATACTTTGAATAGAAAATGTCATTCAGTCTTCTTACTCGTTTGAAGATAAATGACCAATGTAGTATTCCTCTACAACTGTAGTATTCGTCTCCAATGCCAAGCTTAGGAATCACACCCCACCCACATAATTCACAATTCTGTTTCAGCAGAAAATTTGAACAAAGAAGAACAAAACAACGCAAGCTTCCATAAAATATGAAAGTCTGCAAGCATGCAAGTGGTCTGAGAATCCTCAATGATGCCAACCTTTTTCCAATCCACCCCCACCCCAAGCTTCCATAAAATATGAAACTTTTCACCCATGCAAGTGGTCTCAGGATCCATGATGACGCCAATCTTTTTCCAATCCACCCCCACCCCATGCATTTTAACATCCACTTCTAAAAATAATAACGAGTAAAGAATGGTAGAAGTAGTCATTAACATTAACGATTTTTTTTAACTTTTACCATACTAAATTACCTTTAATAATTTATCTGTAACATAGTAGATTAATTCATCAAATGTTGAGTCAACTTAAAGGTTGAGTCTACCTCCAATGCTATGCCGGAGGTATTAAGGATTATTCCACTCTGGTTAAAATTGTGGGTTCAAATAAGGAAAAAGTTTATTTATTCCACCTTCATCATCGAGATGATGGAAGCCAGATATAGTAAGATAGTAAGATTTAACTTTAACATGTTCTTTAACATACATTTAATTAAAATCATTATAACAACATACATTAGTTATATTAATACTTGTTCGTATATTAATGAACTAACTTTGAGAACTGTTAATGCAGCCAACACTTCCACACTAAATGTGGGTTCAAATAAGGAAGAGTTTATTTATTCCACCTTCATCACCGAGTTGATGGAAGCCAAATATAGTAAGACAGTAACTAATTTTGTTTATTCGACCTTCGTCATCCACCACATGAAAGCCAAATATAGTAAGATAGTAAGATTTAACTTTAACGTGTTCTTTTAACAACAATATACATTTAATTAAAATCATTATAACAACATACATTAGTTATATTAATATTAACTTGTTCGTATATTAATGAACTAACTTTGAGAGCATGTTAACCCAGCTAGCACTTCTGCACCAAATCTTGCCAAGTGTTTTGATGTTTGCTTTTCCCTTTTCGTAGTCATGGATTAAACACTCAGATGAAGAATATACTGGGCATATTCTCTCTTCATCAAATCAGTGCGTCTATTATCCATATTAACAAAAATCAACCTACCCTCACTGAAAATTCACATATATATGCCTATCAAAGAATTATTTTCCTTTTATATATATTATTTAATATTTTTTTTGCATTCAAAATATTTTTAATGATTTATAGTTTTTTGAATATTTAAAATATTTAAATAAAAAACTTTGACTTCAAAAAAAATAAAAATATATATATATATATATATAAATATATAATTAATCAAATTGGAAGTTAGCCACTTCCCAATTAAACTAAAATTCTTTTAGATGAAAGATTTTGTTCAATTTATAACACTAGATAATGGAAAATAAAAACGATTTTATTTTCAATTAATAAGTTTCTATTTTAAAATATTTGTTATACCATTAAATGTATGATAATTTTAGAATATATATATATATATATATATATATATATATATATATATATATATTATAATATATGTGGTTTAATAACTATTTTTTATAAAATTATAAGATTAAACTATTATAAATTTTTAAATTTTTTAAATAATTTTTTATATTATTTTATTAATGTTTTTTTTTATTATTCTTATAAAATTCAGAGGCATAAAATATTTAAATATACTAGTTTATTTAAATCTAAACATATTTTTCTATTTCTATTTCCATTTTTATTTTTTTTAAGTTAGTAAGTCATGAGAATTCTATTTTTTTTTAATGTAATATCCAAAAACAAATAACAAAATATTTTTATGAATATGAGATATATTTTCGTAAAAAACACATTAAAGAAATTAAAAAAATAATAACAAAATATTTTCATGAATATGAGACATCTTTTGGCAAAAATCGCATTAGAGAAATTATGTGTTTCGAACCATCCAGTGTGATTCATTGACAGGATAAGATGGAGAATCATATCTGGGCACTAGATTAAATAGAGATAAATTTGAATAAAATAAAATATTTATTAAAAAGTGGGATAAATTGGAATATTCAATTTAAAAAGAAGATTAACGATCCCAAAAAATTAAATTGGGTCAAATTTAACAAAAGTAATAAGTCAACCAAAATAATTGATAAATAAAATAATATCAAGATCAAAACTCAAAGTTACCAATTAATTCATATTAAATCAATTAAATTATTATTATTATTATTATTATTATTATTATTATTATTGGCCAAAAAAATAAAATATTGAAAGGAAAAGTCAAGAATATTTTAAAAAGGGTGAAAGAAAACAAATTAATAATTTACAAAATAAAATATAGTTTATTTATTTATTTCTTTGGGGAAAGAAATTTGAGAAAAAAGATATTAATAATAATAATAAAAATAAAAATAAATTAAAGGATTACATAATGTAAAAATTAATTAATCAGAATTGAAAATGAAATAAAAATAAAAGTAGATAGAAATCTCAAGGTCGAAAAAGGTAAACAAAGACATGAAACACATGAAGGGGGAAAATTAGATGATAAAATACAAAAACGATGGGACCCATTCATTAAATTTTCCAATAACTACATCTTCATGGCATTCATTTGTACATTCATAAGTTTCCCTTCTATAAATGTTGGCATATCCCTACATCAAAACTTCTTTAGAAAATATAGTGAATTCTTATTCATAAATTAGTAGGCATAATTTGGATAGTGTTTTTTGGATTTACTGATATTTATCTTTTAAGAAATCAACTACAAAGAACTAAACCTTAAACCTTAGGGGCATTACCCTATCTCAGAAAGTTCTCCCTTAATGGAAATAATATCATAGAGAGCATCCCTAAAAGATTAGGTAATCTAAGCAATTTGATCACCCTTAGTTTGGATGAATACCAGTTATATGAATGTATACCTACAGAGTTAGGTTTCTGTAGCAATATCGCTAACCTCATCTTTTCTCAAGACCAGCTATGTGGCTCCATACCCTCTTCGTTAGAACTTTTGCAACAACTTTGTTTGGTGTAAATCTACTACAATAGGCTTACATGGATAATTCTCATTGAGCTTAGCAATTATACTTGTTTGTATGACGTCTAGCTCTATAATAACTTACTACATGGTGTAATACCTCCATAGCTTGGTTGATTGGAAAATGTAAGAAAGCTTAGTGTGTTCAACAATAGCTTGCTGGGATTGAATCTGTGGGAAATTGGTAACCTAAGAGCTTTTTAGGATCTTGGCCTATACTATAGTGATCTAAGTAGCAAAATATCTGTGTCGATTGCAATCCTGCAACATTTACATTTCTTGACTCGTGTGGAAAACAATTCTGTCGTGAAAATTCTAGTTGAGCTTGGTATGAAGAGAAAATTGACATTCTTGGATTTCACAAGGAATCGTTTGAATGGCACAATACCCCCCACATCTCTTTGTAGGGGGAAATTTCATGGTATTACACCTTGAGGGCAACCTTTTTGAAGGAACATTTCCAAGTGAGGTTTGGCTTTGTCCTTCTTTAAGAAGAGTGGTTATCAACAATAATAATTTCAATGCAATGGTACCAAATAATATAGTTGTGAACATAGTGATTTCATACTTGGACATGAAAATGAATATATTAGAAGGATCCATATCAACCAATCTTGGTATTTGGGAGAAATATCACATTCTACTTTACCAATTGTCAAAATATGATGCATTCTTCCTATGAAGTTAAGGAGCTACATTTATTTCTAGGAAACATGTTAGAGTTTCGCTTAAATGACTTATAGTTTCTAGCCCAAACAACAATTGTCCGCCCCATAGTTTTCATATACAAATAGGGACAGCAAAATTGGTTCATTCTACCCTACTTAACATGGCTAGATGTATACCTAGCATCACCCCAGATTAGAAACCTCAAATTAAGAGGTTTATTGAAGAGATATGGAAGGACATTGCTTTGGAAAACATATGGCCATGTAGAGCTTAAAGGCTTCTATGAATTGTTCTTAATTTGGCTTACATCATTTTCATTTATTTTAATCAAGCTAAAATTATAATTTTTTGCAAGTTTCCAAATTTGTAATTTACATAACTAGGATTTTTTTTAAGCTTCTCACTATTTTGCAAAAAGTCTTGAGATAATATTTACCCTTACATAAAATTTGAATCTTACATGTACTTAACAAATCTCACATGCCTAACATCTTATGTCTAACAAACCTTCCTATTTATGTATATTTTTTACTTGAAGCTTAAACATGTTGGTTGAGGAATGCAAAGGTTTTCTTAGCATATTTATGGAGGTTTTTCGTTACACCAAAACCCGCAGTTGTTGGTAAACGTTCCAAACCAGTAACTAGGATCCCCAGGGTGGAAATTACGGATTCCATAAGGTGCGGTGATTCTTCCAACACCCCCCATTCCAAACCAGTAACTAAGATCCCCAAGGTGGAAATTACAGATTCCATAGAGGTGCAGTGATTCTTCCAACACCCCCCTCAAACGCAACTCGGGGGAATCAAACCTGGGTCCAAGCTCTCATACCATGTGGAGATTTTCCATTACACCAAAACCCCCAGGTGTTGGTAAACATTCCAAACTAGTAACTAGGATCCCCAGGGTGGAAATTACGGATTCCATAGAGGTGCAGTGATTCTTCCAACAATATTCTCTTTCCATCAAAAACTTGTATTGAGTTAGAATTCCATGGCTATTTAGGATGGGAGAGCACTGTTGGTCGTCTGCTATGTTGGTTTGATATTGTTTTTTCCATCTTAAAATATAGATGTCAATCTTTCTAGTGCCTTTTACAAGAGCTAGAATATTTGATTGTTGGTAACTTACTTCTAGATGTCATTAAAAAGTGTTGTTTCTTTGCGTCTTTGTTTAACTCTCATTTTGTTGATTCCATTGAAGGAAAACTTGAGTGGCTAGTTTGTTGGTTGTCTATTTTATTCTTCACGTGAACGTTTCACATGGTTTTTTGCATCAATGGTAATTTGCTTGTCGAGAAGTTTTATTTTTTCATATTTATGTTTTTATCACGTCACTTTAAAGTAACACAATCATTTTGAATGAAACAGGTTAAAACAGTTAAAATTTTGTATTTATAGTTTCCCTAGAATGGTTGTTGAATTTAGTTCTCTCACTTCTTTCCAATTATAAATTCTCACCAAAAACTAACTCTTACCTCCAACAGAGGAATGGAAGAGAGAAAAAAAAATTAAAGACAGGTGAAATATAAATGTGGAGTGAAATCCACTATAAGATGAAGTATAGAGAATGCGCTAAAAATTGTGTTTTATCATTGTATTATGTTTCAATGCAGAAGAATGGACTACCATATTCATGATCAACCATAATTTGACCATATTTAATCATAGTCAACCATGTTCAGATATGGTCATGCAAGCTTAACCAAGGTCAAACATGGTCACAAAGTTTAGTCATGGTCAACCTTGCCATGTTGTAGGTTGATATGTAGCTCAAGGCCACAGTTTCCTTCCACATTCCTCCCACTTACCCTATTGGCATTCTTGCTAGTATAATATATGCCAACTAGTAGCTCACGTGGTAGGTAGAAGTCATTATTATCCTCCCCACTCTAGTTTTAGTCTCACTGGAATTAACAAGCTAATATATGTCAACTTGCAGCTCAAGTTGTAGGTAGAAGTCACTATTATCCTCCCCACTCTAGCTTTAGTCTCAATGGAATTAACAAGCTTCCTTAGGATCATTTCCACATGAAAGATAACCAACTCAACTTAACACAAGTGAGTTTTCATAAATATAACTAACATCAATCTTTGTTCCATAAACCACCCAGAAATATATATGTATTTTATATAAAATAAGTAGAATAGGTAAACCACGCTTTAATGGTTAGAGCATATGTTTCCTCCAAAGAGGTCACAGGTTCAAAACCGAAGGGAGATAGAGTATCTATGTTTTAATAAACTTAGCAATTAAACAAAAGATTTGGTGATGAGTCCCTTGTCTCACAAACAAAATAATCTCATACACCAATTTAGTGTCTAACTTAACCATAATCTTAAAATTAAATAACAATAATAATAATATATAAATAAAATACCTCAAAAACCTTTTAGAATATAATTATTGACTTCGACAATCGAATCCCTAGGCATCCACTCATCGAGGGGTTTACCGAGACAATCCGTGTGAAATATTATTTTAGATTCCCAATAAAATCCTAACTAATCTCATCCAATTCCTAATTCCCCGAAAACGAACAGATATGTAGCGTTGAGAATTAGTCGGCGAATTAGTCGGCTAATTAGTCGGCTACGATATTCCAGAATTTGAAGGGCCAAAACCTAAACGTTAACCTTTTAGAATATAATTATTGACTTCGACAATCGAATCCCTAGGCCTCCACTCATCCAGGGGTTTACCGAGACAATCTGTGTGAAATATTATTTTAGATTCCCAATAAAATCCCAACGAAGCTCATCCAATTCCTAATTCTGCTTGTTTTACGTTGTGAACTTAGTGTATCCGGTGGGGACAGCCTTTTGTGTCTTTACCAAATTTTATGTTATTATATGTTTTACATGTTTGTCTGTAACGTGATTTAAATCAATTAACTCATGTTATTATATGTGTGTAAGCTCGATATTATTTATAAAAGTAACTCGTAACAAATTGGTACAGTGACCCACCTTAAAAAGACACCTATCTAGGTTCCAATATCTTAACTAGACTCAGTGAATGTCCAAAAGTCTTCCAATTTTTTTATGATTTTGCAACACGCCTTTGTAGCAGACCGCACATGATGAGATGGCGGGAGATCAGTGAATTCCCGGGAATAATAAGTAATCTCGATATTATTTATAAAAATAACTCGTAACAAATTGGTACAGTGACCCACCTTAAAAAGACACCTATCTTAACTCAGTGAATGTCCAAAAGTCTTCCAATTTTTTTTTGAATTTGAAACACGCCTTTGTAGCAGACCGCACATGATGAGATGGGGGAAGATTCCAAGATGCCTCCACGTTCAATATCGATATGAGCACAGTTCGGAATGCTCACACACGACGCTCATATTTATTGCAGACCAACTTTCTTCGGGGATTGCATTCAGTCTTCTTCATTCCATTACCCTTCTTTGCGTCCGTACCCTTAACAGTAATCGTTGTCTGAACAGATTATCGTGGACATCGCAATGGAGATGCAGCGCGTGACTAAATGCTATTTAATGGGCATACTCCGATACGGGTACCGTTCACTATGTGTTCCCCTATAACGAGGCTGCGGAGACTCCTCCCTATGGAGAAAAACACTTCGGCAAACCCACAGGCAGATACAGCAACGGAAGACTCTCCATAGATTTCTTCGGTACGTTATTTAATTCCAGTTACTATGTAATTTGATGTTGCTACTAATCTTTGTTTGCTGCAACCCTAAAGGTATATTTGATGACGAAATTATCAATGTTGCAGCCGAGGCACTGGGAAAACCGTTTCTGAGTCCATATTTGCAGTCCGTGGGTTCAAATTTCGGGGGTGGAGCCAACTTTGCTGCGGCAGGTGCCGCTGCTCTTGATAACGATTCATTCATTGCTCCCATCCCCCTCAGTGTTCAGCTCAATCAGTTCAAGGTTTTCAAGCAACAGGTTCTCGCCACCATCAAGGCTAATGGTAAGTAGTATTTGTACGTAATCTAAATAGTAATAGTAATGGGTATTGAATCAAGAAGTGATGGAATGTTAATACAGGTTCTCTAAGCAATCTCCCAAGTGCTGAAGCGTTCAAGAGCGGGATATACACGATAGCGATCGGGGGAAACGACTTGAACTCCGGATACATGAATTTCAAACTCAACCCCACCCAGGTGAAAACTACCCTTCTTCCAAAGGTTGCAGAGTCTATTGCAGGAGCTGTGCAAACTCTGTACAATGAGGGAGTGAGGACTTTTCTTGTGTGGGACGTTGGCCCTCAAGGGTGCGGGTCCTTCTGGCTCTCTTATTATCCCCATTCTCCCAACGACTTCGATGAGCATGGCTGCTCCATTTCCTACAACGACGCAGTTCTCCATTACAACACACTCCTCAGAGCTCAGCTCTCCTCCCTTCGCAAGCAACTCAAAGACGCCACCATCATCTATGTCAATACATATGACATCATCTACGATTTCTTCGCCAACCCCTCCAAATATGGTATTCTACTGTACCCTTATCCCATTCTGTACTAACTATTTGTGTATATATTCCAAGTACCAGATGAAATTATGAATGAATGATGCAGTATACTCAACATTCAAAAATGCAGGGTTTAAGGCCACCACTGAAGCATGCTGTGGAGTTGGAGGCAAGTACAATTTCAATTACAACATATGGTGTGGATCCAGTGGAAACATCACTGGCCGCACTGTGAAGGCCGTGGCCTGCTCCGACCCAGACTCCTGCATCAATTGGGATGGAGTCCACTGGACTGACGAGGCCAACAGAATCCTCACTAAACAAATTTTGAGTGGAAAATACTTTGAACCGTCCTTCCGCCTCGCTAGCATCTGTGATCTCCAACCCCTATGATTCATTCTTTTCTTTCTTGTCGGGGGTTCCTTACTCGATTGGTAGGTTTGATGTAGCAGCCCTGCACTTGTTTCGGAATAAAGAAGAAGCTTCTCCGCATGCATTTTACGATTGAGATTACTCTAAGAACAGCTCATACTCAGCGTTATTTTTAAGGGGAGTTTGATCATTGCAGTCTATGTACTCTATGTTTATCTTTACCCCTCGAAAATTATTATGGCCGTATATGTACTCTCTATTTATCTCTATCTATAGAAAATTATCATTGCAGTCTGTGTACTTTTTTTTCTCATACAAAAAAATGATATAAAAGAAGTTTTTTGTGTTTTTTTTTTTAATTCCACTTTAGGCACAACTACATACTATGACATTTATTTTTAGGCATAGGAAAACTATTATTGTGCTCTGTGTACTCTCTATTCATCTCTAGTCCTAAAAAATTATCATTGCAGTCTGTGTACTCTCCTTTCTTCTCTATCCTAGAAGAAAAATTGACATTAAAAATATATATATATATATATTTTAATTCTTATTTAGGCACGACCAACTCCAACTTTTTCATTTATATGTGTACTCTCTATTTAGGTTATCTGTAGCTATAGAAAATTACCATTGCAGTCCGCTTACTCTCTTTTCTTCTCTCTCATAGAAGAAAAATTAACATAAAAACATTTTTTTTTAATTCCACTTTAGGCACAACCAACTCCAACTTTTTCATTCATAAGGGTTCCATTGGTTGGTCATTATCTCCCTTGGTATTTTAGTTCTTTTATTTTTCAGCACCCACACCCTATGGAATTTATCTCTAGCAATAGAAAACTATCATTGCTCTCTAGCCATAGGAAATTATCATCGGAGTATGTACTCTCTTTTCCTCTCTCTCCTAGAAGAAAAATTGACATAAAAGAAGATTCTTTTTTATTATTCTTCTCTCTTAGAAGAAAAATTGACATAAAAAGAGAATTTTTTTTATTCCACTTTAAGCACAACCAACTCCAATTATTTTTTTCTTAATAATTAGGAGTTAATATCTTGTATTAGCCTTTTCACATTTTCATGAGAGGATTAACAGGTTAAAATAAATTATCATTTTATTTATTTTTAAATAATATTTATATCATGTCATTTATCACAAGATTTTTAAATCTTAATTTTCTTTGTTCTTATTTTATTTTTATATCATGACATTTATCACAAGTTTTTTTTTTTTTTTTTTAAACTTATAGTAATAAAAGTAAGTCATGTGATATAGTCTTTTTGCTTGGGGTGTTATGGAAGAGATGTTATAATGCCATGTGTTGACCTAAGATAATTAATAATAAAATAGTTAGACTCAATAAAAATAAAATAAAACAATAGATAAAAAATAAAATTAATAACTATAATTATAATTATAAGCTATTAATAAAAATAAAGTCATGTGATGTAGTCTTTTTCCTTATGGTCTTATAGAAGAGATGTTGCAATGCCATGTATTGACCTAGAATAATTAATAATTATAATTAACAATAAAACATTTTGATTCAATAAAAATAAAAATAAATTGGATAAAAAATAAAATTAGTAACTATAATTATAATTATAAGCAATTAATAAATAAACTAGTTTAGATAGAAATTCTGGATCTACCAAGAATTATAACTAACAATAAAACATTTTGACACAATAAAAATAAAAATAAATTAGATATAAAAAAAAATTAATAACCATAATTATAATTATAAGCAATTAATAACTAAACTAGCTTAGATAGAAATTTTGGATCTACCAAGCACAGAGGGGATCAAATCTCTTTTCACTCTAAAAGAGGTTTTTACATAAGAAATTTGATCCTTGTTGACAAGTGTAGATATGGAGTTAAACAGATCTAGGCTAGTTTAATGGAGTTGTCTATATGTGAGACTTTATGGAGTTTATCTTGATTTGTATTGTTTAAGTTGGTTTTTTGAGTGTATATATAGATTCAGCACCCTCAAAAATCCTAAGACACTTTGATAGAGTTCACCTGTCAAACTTGTGATTTCAATAAATCTCTCTTGATTAGATAGATAAAAAAAAAACAAAACAAAACAAAAAACTTATCAAAAACTTTTAATTATTAATTATAATAATTTTAAATCTAATTTAATTGAAATGATAGTTATAAAATCTCTTTAACTCAGTTTTGGAGATATTTTAAAATCATTTTTAACTCTAAAAATATTCTGGAATCAAATCAATAAAAATATATATATATATATATATATATATATATATATATATATATTCTAAAATCAAATTGATAAAAATAATATAAATAAATAAATAAAACCTCACTTATTCCCATACAATTCCAAAATATATTCGAAATTAACAATTTAAATGGCAGCAGAGACATGACAAAATAGTTCAGGTGGTGCACGGTGAAAGCCACACATGCCCTCTATATTTGCTACAAAGCCGTCCAAAATTCTTTGTGCGGGATTGGAAAAATCGTCTATTTCCATTCGCTGATGCCCCAAATCATGGATTGGGAAAAGTGGCTCCTTTTCCCATAAGCAAGGGGAGGTGAGCACTCGGTGATACGATTTTCCATTCTCGATTACTTTTTTTCTCCTCCCACTTATTCCGCTAGAATCTATTACCTTACCATTGCCTCTGTATTTAAACTCGAATTAGAGAACTGGAAAAATGCAAAAGCACTTTTTAACTCTTTACACTATATTTGCTTATGCTACAAGTGTTTGCACATGATGAACAAGTATTATATCATGCCAGACTGTATTTTAGGATTAATTATGGATAAAATAACAAACACTATAGAGATTAAGATTGAGATATATAATTAGATTTAAAATTTATTTATATCGATCTATATATGATAAATCTTACTCTATTTGAAAATATAATATTGATGGCCAATTCCCAACTCAATTAAAATGTAGACTGCCAGTCTTAGAATGACCAAAGTATTTTGTTGTCCTCTACTCAATTAAAGTGAAGATGAGTGAAGACTACTTCTGATAGAATAAATGAAAAGAGTAGGTTGTCACTTGGTTTGGACCAAAGTATTTTATCGTTGTCGACTCAATTAAAGTGAAGATGAGTGAAGACTACTTCTCATAGAATAAATGAAAAGAGTGTGTTGTCACTTGGTCTTATGTCTTTTAATAGGGCGACAATTTTATGAGCTTTTTGTATTTTGATGAGTATTTTTTTTACATTTCTCTTTCTTATTCTCGAATCAAATCTTAGGTTTCAATAAATTGGAAACCACGGGGTATTGTTTTACAATAAGATTATTGGTGAATCACTAGATACATTTCCACTTCCTAGATGAGGGGACTTAATTAAGATCTATAAGGAGGCTACAACATTGGAATATTGGGTTTAATCCTTTGGTAGACAAACCAAAGTCTCAGTACTTTTCAGTGAAATTGGTTGGTTTTCCCCTCAAATTATGGACCAAGCAAGTAACAAATTGGTTGTTGACTGTGTCGGGCGATTTATTTTATTTGATGAGAAATTTGTTGTGGTATTGGAAAAGAATATTCTTTAGGTCCTGGTGGAAATGGATTTGTCAATATTGTAACCGAAGCAGCAAAACATCACTATGGGGACATCATCTTTCTGCGAGTGGTTGGATTTTTGGAAGGTTCCTTTTAGATATATGACATGTCACCAAACTAGACAACTTAAGGCATCATGTCTAGACAAGCATGCTTTTGGTCCAAAAGTCCCTCTCTTGGGCATCAACAAACATAAGGTTGGTTTACTAAGGGTGGGAGATGAGGTGGATGGTTCAAAAGATATTACCCTAGATGCTAGGGTTTTACCTTTATTAGAGAAATTTTGAGGTCTAAAATGTGTTTCGAAAAAAAAATGTACAACCAAAATCAGATTTATAAGAACCAATAGGATTCAAGGATGACTCACCATTTTTAAAACTAAAAGGTAAAAAGATTAAAAAATCAAAAATCAAAAATATTTTTTCAACTCCTATTTTCAATTTATTTCCCTACAGTTTTACTCAAATTTCAAGTAGTGATACTTGTTGTATGCATAATTGAATTCCTCATCCAAGGAGTACCTATGTTGCATACTGTTGATGGACCATGCTACACGGAAAATGATAAATACATGAAAAATGTGATTACAATCACGTTTTTTATGTGTTTCTCAATTTTTCTGTAGTGAAGTCCATCGAAAGTATGCAACATGGGTACTCTTTGGACGGGGAATTAAATTCCACATCCAACGAGTGCTCCCACTCGAAATTTGAATAAAACCATAGGGAGATAAGTTGAAAAAATAGTTCATTTTTCTCCTCTAAAATTTGATGATGTAATCTAATCTTATTTTATTATTTCCACTAGTATTTTATAATACTCTTGAGGAAGCCGATTTTAGACCTCAAAAATTCTCTAATGCATATTGTAATCATCCACTAAATTCAACATCCCCTCGTCATCCTGAGGCGTCGAAGGGCTCGCTTCGTCTTCAGTGGACACCAACTCGCAAACTCTTTCTAGATTCAACTACCCATAGGTTTTAATGAGAGTGCTACCCTAGAGACTACTACTCATGGTTTGGGTGAGGGTCTATTAGCCCCTTCTTCACCATATGACCACGTTATTGTTGGGAAAGTTGCTTCCTTTTGAGATGCTCTTGGGAAGCAATCATGGACAAATTTTGAGGACACAACTACTTGGAAACCGTTACAATCAACATAATCCATAATCGATTCCATGGCGAGTAAGCACATAAAATCTCTCTCTAAAGACAATATCAATATATTGGACGGTATTGCTAATAGTCCTCTTGTTTCCACCTCAGTGGAAGTTTGTTCTGTTGAGACACTTGTTTTCCCTAACCCACCTCTTCATGAAGGTGGAGTTGTTAAATCTTTCATCTTCTCCCATTTTCAAAATATCTCATTAAAGCATAACCCTTGAATTCCTCTACTCCAACTAAAGATACTTTCTCTTCGATTTTGGGGTTTTAGGCTCCTCACTTTCTTCCTCTTTGAATGTTCTGGCTATCCCTTCTTTTACTCCCTCTGGGTTTTCTCCTTCCCCTAGGGATGCTCCTATTTCTTCCTTTCAGTCCATCCCTTCTCAGAAGAAGAAATATTCTTGGAAGATCCTTGAATTTAATGATCTCCTTAAGAACAACCTTCTCATTGACATTGTTATATACCTGGAATCCCTGTGAGAACTTAGAGCTCAAAATTCCTCCTCCCAGGGCCTTAGATGATCATTATTTCCTTAAATATTATGGGAGTTGAGGGCGCTCCTAAACTTCACGCCCTTTTTAGAATGATTTATGTACAACATCACTCTATCATTTTGCTCCGGGAAACCATTGTTCCTGTTCTCAAAGCTAGAACCTCTATCAAAAATATGTTTTGGTTGGCATGTATGTGCAGTAGATATGGATGGCTGTTCGAGTGGTATTGTGGTTATTTGGAACCCAAGTGAAGTTATTTTTCAGCCTTATTAATCTATGGCGGGTACAGTTCATTTTTCATCTTTCATAAGTTTTAATTGCGATGTTGTTATGGTGAATTGTTATGGCCCCTATTGGGACCACAAGCATTTCTGGCATAAAATTTCTTGTAGTGGGTTGCTAAAACCTTAAAATATTATTTTCTTGGGTGACATTAATTTTTCAATGTCGGCTTGGAAGATATGGTGTCATTCGACTCATCCTAATCCCTCTTCAGATTTTATTTCTCGAATTATTTTGGATGCTAGTCTTATTGATCCTCAACCTATCTCTTTGGGTGCAACTTGGTGTAATGCTAGTGACATTACTTGTGGGGTAGCTAAGAGGCTTGAAAAGTTTCTCATTTCTGAATATTTGACTTCCAAGTCGGGAAATATCGTTCGTGGATTTGTTTAGAGGCTATATCTAATCATCTTCCCATCTGTCTCTAGTTTGTTTTTTATGGTTTGGGACCTTGACCTCCTTCTATGTTTAGTCATTCTTGGTTAAATGAGGCTTCCGTCCATGCTCTGGTTAGATCGATTTGGGTTGGTTTTCACCCCCATCACACCTTATCTGCGATGGATAACCTAAAATTTATGGTGATAGATCCCCCCACCTACCTTACTCAAGAATCTTAATGGTTAAGGACCTCTTATAATTCTTTAAATAATGACTTTATTTCATGGTAAAATATTGCTTCAAAACAATTCATTTTATGGCTGACTTTTATGTTTATTTATAAAAGCATATTTGTAAGCTTATGCATTAATACAAAATTAAAAAGACCAAATATAGATAAGTAAATATTTTTATTAATTTATTTACATGATATAGTAATAAATGCACACCTACTATAAGTAATGTGTTGTATAATGGGATGCAACAAATCACATCATTGTGATTTATTTTTATAAATTATATATTTAGTCTAAATACATAGGAAGGGGTGTTACAAAACATCATCATTGAGATGCATCAAAATTGAATCTCTCTCATCTAGAACATCACTAAATTCATATGATACATGTAGATACAATTTTGGATCACAAGGAGCATGAAGGTAATACTTTCACTTTTGGAAATATTATTAACATAGTATAATCCCTCTGGTAGACTTAACCATTTATCCAAAGTTTCTACTTCTATGCTCCATTCAAGCAAAGGAATATCAATGTTGAAGCTAACGTTTATCTTAAAGGGCATCATACCTTCAATTTAATGACTACTTGTGTCAAAGGGTGTTTCCATCGTAGTTAGGATTTGTGAAGGACCTGACTGAAATTATCTATCATCTCATTCCTCTATCATGTGAGGGGTTCATCAAGAATAATCTTAATAGGATATCATATACCATCCCATGTCTTTTCCTTTTTCCATGTGAATCCACTTTAATTGACAAGGGAAGTCTTCACCAGGTTTAGTTAGTTGCAAGCCCAACTTTCTATAGCTTGACCTCATCGAGAACATGCATAGAAAAACAACAAGGAGTATATTTATTTGAAACCTCTAATCCAAATTATGTTAAGAAAAAAATGAAGATAGCAATAATAAATGAAATAAAATAGAGATATTGCAAAGACCATAATAAAATAGTGAAACCTAAACTATTCATGAATGAAATGGTAAAATCTCAGTAATATGCAATGTAATACAAACTTCCTAGAATGGTCGCAACTTATCTCTAAGAATATATTTGTTAACTACACTCACTTGGAAAAATCTCATAACAAGAGGTTAAAAATATAACTTATAGATTCCAACAAAGCCTTATGAGACAAAATCTCTAATATTCAAGACCATAACCCTATGATAAAACGAGAGCTATGCAATAATTTTGAGTGGGATGAATCTGAGTTGTCCATAAGAAGAAAAAAATTTCAAGACCATAGTGTTTCATTCATTTTATGTTTTAGGTCTTCCTTACCACATTTGAAATGAAATTAAAACATTAAATAAACTCCCCAAGCTGCATGTACTTCGGGCGAAAAACACATGAGAGCTCCAAAATAATGTTTTGCAAGTTTACAAACTCAAAATTTTTAAAAACATGACCATTATTTAGATGCACCTAGATGGCCACCTCAATCATAACAAGTGGTATTAACTTAACTCTTTTTACCATGCTCATTATTGCTTAACATGAAATATTTGTATGTTCTCTCTACCATGGATAGAAAAGTTCCTAGAATATTTTAAGACATTCTTTCTTTATTTTTTGTCATAAATTAATTATTGGGAAACTCCAAATATGTCTCCTTCATTCAAAGAATATTACCCAGTGTAAAGTAGGTGGTGTAGACATAATGCACAAAAGCCCATGGGAATTAAATTGGAGAGCTTCATGACATCTTGGATTACAAACACCATCTTTCTAACAATGGCACCAATGGATAGAAACAATCCTTGGGGTGAAGGTTTTAAGTATTTGTCTACTTCTAAGATATGTTTATTATTAACAAAATAAAATTTTGAAACTTAGACAAGAATCCCAATGCATGGAAACCAAATAAAGTCAATAAAGAAAAATTTCCACATAACATATCTTATAATAGAAATATAAACTAGAACGAAAGAGATATAAACATTATAAAACTCTATTATGTACTGCAAAGTAAAATTAAATGAAATATTGTTGAAATGTATTGTTGGTTTGATGCTCTTCTCAAGTATCCTACATGGAAGCTTCACTCCTCAAGCTCTTCTCTACATTCCAAGAGTCCATTGTTAGCTTCTAACTGCTCAGCATTCAACTCTCAAATGTACAATGAAATGACCATTAATTACAATACAATCACAAAAGAATTTTCGAATTCTCCCTAATTTTAATAATAAAGCCAATTTTTTTAAGAAACAATTTGATAACAATAACATTCTCGCATGGAATTGGTTTATATTTCAGATTTAAGATTATAAAATTACAATTTTGTTTTCTTTCCTTTTTTCTTAACTATTTTCCTTTTTTCATTTTCATTGTGGTTTGTTAAGAAACACCAAAAGTCCCTTAAGGTGAACAATCAAGTTTTACCAAAAATATATGTATTTTCTTATGCATTGAGTTACTCATAAAGAAATTAAAAGAAATGACATTTTTTTATGGTGTCACCAAATACATGTATCAATATCAAGTTTTTGATAGCATTGCCCCATACTCACTATGAAAAGAAATTGTTAGTATTAGAAATGACAATTTTATAAGTGTAACCCAAACACATGTATCAACATCAAGTTTGTGATAGCATGGCCCTACATTCACTATGAAAAGAAATTATATTTTGTTCTTCCATACATAAAATAATGTATTTAGAGTTACAATCTTATAACCATTATAACTATGATAACAGGCCCTATATTCACTATGAAAAGAAATTATATTTTGTTCTTCCATATATAAAATAATATATTTAGAATTGCAATCCTATAACCATTATAATTACATGTAGCGAAGTTTTCAACCATAATTCTTGTATCTACGAAAAGAAATTATATTTTGTTCTTCCATACATTACATAAAATAATGTATTTAAAATTACAATCCTATAACCCTTATAACTACCCTTATAACTACATATAATGAAATTGTCAACCATGATTGTTGTGTCCATGTTGATGATCTCAATCAACATGATCTCAATAATTGAGATGCAATTATCATATTCATCAAGTAAGAAATCAACTAAAAAATGCCATACGTCGAATGAAAAGAATTCAATCCGCGGACGATGTGCACTCATAGAATTTTAGCAAACCATTCTCAACCACAAGTTTCATAGTCCACAGCATATTCAAGATTTGTCAACCTCTTATAGGAAAATTGCGAAGGTCTATTTTATATAAAAAGTACATTGGGTGGAGAAATCTCTACAATAGAGAAAATTTAGATTATCTTCATTTATTTGTGAATACCAACTCTCTTGTCATTTTCAATGTCACTTTTTAGTCCACCCATGGTAAATGCATATACTATTCCAAGCACACATTTGGGAAAAACATTTTATTAACATTGAACATTACGATATCGAACTTC
Organism: Pinus tabuliformis; assembly: GCA_031772625.1. Lineage (NCBI taxonomy): Eukaryota > Viridiplantae > Streptophyta > Pinopsida > Pinales > Pinaceae > Pinus > Pinus tabuliformis. The sequence goes on from CM062816.1 coordinate 719,585,368, forward strand.
AAGAATTTTTTCAACCTTAGGTGTGAATATAGAGACATTTAAGTAGAGAGATTTATCGTAATGTTTAAACTGTTTATAACCATAAACAATTTTGGATGCTAAATATATTAAATGTATTTTTTCAGGTTAGATTTGAATATTTTTTTGGGATAGTTTTTTTTCCTTAAAAGTTGTTCTTATTCTTAACTTCTTTTATATGGTAGAGACTAAATGCAACACAAAATAATTGGTCTACACTTTATAAGTCATATTAACATAGCGTTATTTATTGCATGAGTGATTATATAATGATGGTAAAAATAACCATTTTTAATATACTTGATAATTAGCATAAACATATAAATTAAATGGTTAGTAAATGTGGATGGGCATAAATCCTTAGTAAGTGTCTAAATGCTTAACTTATCATATATCTCAAGTTGTTAAAAAAAAAACTAAACTAAATTATAACTTTTATTATTATTATTAATATTGATAAAAAAGAATTAATATACAACTAAACATATATGCATTTGAAAAAAACATGTAACAAGATTCTTAATTATGGAGATTCATTCTATCTTTTTCATAGAGATCTTTAATTTGTAAATATGGTATATTACAATACCATCACTTATCAATACTACATACCCAAAAAAACCATAAATTATTTAGTATGACACTATTTATATAACAATTTTTAATTAATAAATTTATCTAAAAGGCATAAAAACCATAACTATTTTGAAAATAGATTTTAGCCTTCATTTTATATTATTAAAAATATTTTAAAAAATCAAATCTCTACCATCCACTTAATAAATATTAATAATTAAATTAAAATTAAAATCATATTCTAAAATAAATATATTTATATTTTATATTATTTAAAACTTAAATAATATAAAATATTTTATATTATTTAAGACTTAAATTTTTATAGTTTATACTATTTAAGACTTATTTAAAGCTAAGAGATTATATATTAACCTGCTTTAATGCATTTTTTAAAACATAAAATATTAAATATTAAAATGGAGTAAAACCATATTTTCAAAATTTTAATTAAAATTAGTTTTATTTTCCCTTATATCAAAGAATTTAAGAGTTTTCTCGTCTTTTAATCCAACTAATAAATAAATAAATGCGTTTCATTTCGATTATAACGATTATCATGAAATAATTAGGAACAAATAACAGTTTTCATAAGCTGTGTCAATTACCCAAAATGCTAAATTGTAGTGTCTATGAGCACTATCAATATGGACAATGAAAGTCTTTAATCAAAATAGTTAAATTTATAGATTAATTTATTATTTAAATGAAAAATAAGTTAAATTAATTAATTTTTTAATTTAATAATTTAGTATAAATCTATTGAAATTTATATATTTTATTTTAAAGTTAGAATTTTAAAATTATATAGTCGAATTGAGGTTTTTGTAATCCATGTCAAGATTAGGAGAATTCTTCGACTAAAATCACATGATAGAATATTTGCCGACGCGTTTCAAACCAACCAGTGTGGTTCATTGTCAGGACAAGTTGAAGGATCAGATCCAAAATGCATGTTAAATAGTCAGAGCAGAACTTCCAATGGCTATAATTATTGACCATGTAATGGCTAATGACTAACTAACGGCTATATTAGACGAGGAAACAGCTAGTTGGACCAAACATAGGGAAAAGAGGCAAAACCAAATAGTAAATTAAACCGAGGTTTTTATTAAATTAAAAGTTAGTTACATTATTATTAAATTAAAACTAAATTTATATAAAAGGTATATTAATTTAAGTATTAACCCTAACTACTAACCAGCTACTAATTAAAATATTATTTAATTATTTTAATATTAAAATAATATTAGATTATTATTTTAATCTAAGATAAGATATTAATTGATTAATTCTTAGTGGCTGGTTACTAGTTAGGGTTAATACTTAAATTAATATACCTTTTATATAAATTTACTTTTAATTTAATAATAGCATAGCTAACTTTTAATTTAATAAAAACCTCAGCTTAATTTACTATTTGGTTTTGCCCCTTTTCCCTGTGTCTGGTCCAACTAGCCATTTCATCGTCTAATATAGTCCTTAGTCATTTAGCCGTTACCTAGTCAATAATTATAGATGTTGGAAGTTCTGCTCTAACTATTTAACATGCATTCTAGATCTGATCCTTCAACTTGTCCTGACGATGAACCACACTGGTTGGTTCGAAACGCGTCAGCAGATATTCTATCATGTGATTTTAGCCGAAGAATTCTCTTAATTTAAAATTAAATATTTAATAAATTTAATGTTGTTGAAATTTTCAATATTTGTTCTTAAGATTTCAAAAGAAAAATATAAATTTTAGAAAAAAAACAAATAAAGAAAAAATAATTTATAACATATTATTTTTTCTATTCGTGGAAAAATCTATTATAACATAGTGATCAATTATTTCTCATTGTTAATGGGGAATGTAAGTTGACTCATCACTTTTAATCAATGAAAATTACACCACCTGGAATAACCCACTGGTGGTCCTTAAGGGGGAAGTCTTTCACTCCTTGTCAGATGTCTCTGGGTCTTAGCTCGTTACCCTATTTCCTTACGTCTGAGAAAAACAAGCTATTAGCCAAACAGAAACAGTTTTAGGGAATAAAAACCACTTACCTGTCAAATTATATTTAATTTTATTATATCTTTTGATTTTTCTAAAAAATCTAAAAATTAAGAAAAGTCTTTCAGTAGAAATCACATAAGAGAAATTTTTGGCTGATGCATTTTGAACCAACAAGTGTGGTGTATAATCAGGACCAGATGAAGAGGTAGACCATGGAAAAGGATTAAATAGAGAGCAATGTAGAGACCATAATTTCAGGTAACGACTATATTTGAACAATAATATTTAAATTATGATATTAATTTATTAAAAACAAATATTAATAAGTAACTGCTATATTAAACGACTAGTTTTTGAAAAATAATATTCAAATTAATTTATTAAAATCAAATATTTTAAAAAAATTCTATTACTCGAAAAAAAAAAGAAGAAGAAGAAGAAGAAGAAGAAGAAGTCAAACTCCAAACAAGGAGGAAAGTCAAAAATTATAAAAAGGTGTCAACGCCCTAATCGAGACAAGATCATTTAATCAATAAAAATAATTAAGGGAAAATCATAGAATAAAACAAAAATATACACAAGTCAAAAGAAATATACATGTATATGTATATGTATATGTATATGTATATGTATATGTATATGTATATGTATATGTATATATATATATATATATATATATATATATATATTCAAAGAAAAGTAATCAATAAATAAAACAGGGTCAACAATAAAATACGGGGCTGAGACCCATTAAACAAATAACAAAAATACTAAAAAGAGTTAAGAATGAATAAGATGATAAAATACTTAAGAAAACACGAAATATCAAGAAATAAACTCTAATGAAGAATAAATCAACAACAAATACTATAAAAAGTACACCAATATCTACATAGATAAATAAACAACAAAATAAATCCCAAAAAGAAACCTAAAAACTAGGAGGATAGGACAAGGACCCAACTTCTACTAATAATCCAGCCATCGTCTCTATTCAAATTATTCGGTTCTTTTCCAATTTCTAGGGCCTCCCTCAATTTACGATGATGGAAATGGATAACCATAGTAACGACTTGGCCTCCTCAATGTAGATGTGATGCTTAAATTTATCTGCATGCTCTGTCAAAGCAGGGGAGTGATTCCTTGATGTCAGTGGCATGCTCGTGAATCCTTTGGTTAATCGAGCGACCAGTCTCACTAATGTAGGGATTCCCACTAGAGCATGGGATAACGTAAACACCCTTCATATTCTTAGGTTCCATTGGGTATTTTACATATCTAAGAGAGCTTCGAATGTTACTTAAACGCCTAAAGGTTGAAGCCACCTTATGCTTCCTTAGCATCCGAGCAATCATGTCAGTGGTCCCTATTAGCTCTGCTACATAATTTGGTTTTTTGTCGGGTCAATGACAGCTTGGTCGTGTTGTTGATGGTTAAAGAAAGCTCAGTGGTTTTCTCTTCCTTCCTCCTTCAGTTTTCTCTCACCCTATTAAAACCTGTTTTCTCCTTCCCTATCAATATCCTTATTCCCCCTATCTTCATTATTTTTATTAGCCTTTTAAAACCCTGCATAAACCCTTTTTCCCCATCCCCACGCGTTTTTTATTTAAACACCATAAAGTCCCATGTAGGTCCCTTTGTGCAGTTAAAACCTTTATTCGCTTAACCCACGCGCATAATATATGATATTATAACCGCGCACATATAATAAAGAATTTTAACCGCGTTGTCACTTTACCTGTCACATCGTTCAATGAACATGTGCGTTAGTCGTCAGCCATCCGATCCTCCGCTTGATAATCCAACGCCATTCGCAAGCCCTCTCCCCATAAACTGATCGTCTGTTAACCTGTGGGGAAGCAGTTTCCCGCTTGCCACATGTCGTATTTCTGTTGGATCACTCCCCGCGTTACAAAAACCACTCGTAACCCAAAGGTGGTGCGGGGAAACCGCCCGCCCGCTATACCACTCTCCCCCTGGATGTTATCATCCGCGCAACTTTCGCGTGCGATGACTGTCGGATCTACCCAACAGTGATCCGACGGCCCTCATTCACCCCGATCGTCCACCTCCTGATAGCCTCCATAGTCTGATCTCTGTCATTGATTTGTATGATCTAACGGCTGAGATTCATTCCTCTGATTCAAGTCCGCTTCCACCATTCTGTTCTCACCCGTGACCTGTGTTATTCACCCGAAGGATGAAGGGGATATGTTATGAAACCAGCTCAAGAAAAGATAGAAAAGATAGATCAACACCTTAGAATTTAGCCTCTTCGAGGGGGCAACCTCCTTTACATTACATAAATGAACAATTCTTGCATGATACAAATGAAAAGACCTCCTTTCTATATATAGGAGTCTAAGGGGTCATAACATAATCAGAGCCGACATAACAATAATAATGTAAGGGCACAATAATAACAATAGTGGGCTTCTATGGGGCACATTAGTAACAATATGTGCACTACATGGGTACATCAATATAATAAGTGGGTTTTACTAATAACAATAAGGGGTTACACTAGTAGTATAGGGGCCTAACATGCCCCTCTCCTTCAAAAAGCATAGTCCTCAATGCTTGAGTAGTTCTTGATGCTTCTGTAAAAAATTCTTGTCCACCCATGTGGAATATTCAGGGGTTAAGTTCTTCCACTTGATGCGATACTCTGAAATTGATCGATTTCGTAGCTGTCGGGTTCTTCTTTCTGTGACTGCTCCAGGTTCCAATATGATTTTTCCTTCCTTTTCAATATCTAGCAATATTGTTTGAATTGGGATCTTTTGCAACTTTTGAATAAGTGGTCATACTTATTTGTCCTTCTTCCATTCATCCCTTGCTTCGTTTATCCAATCTGGTTGGATAATAGAAATAGCACAAAACAATGCTTCCACATCCTCATCCTTGAAGAGTCTTCCCATTCAGTAAGGTCGCCATTTTTTAAGTGCATGTAGTATTGCCAACATTTCCTTCTCATAAATAGCTTGCTTAAGATGTAGCAGTAAAAATACCCAATCACCTACATCAAAACATTTTTCACTATGATGTTGATCTACCTATTGTTTCATTTGATTTTTCACCGAAGTGGCGTTATCCTTAAAAGTTGGAGAACTTGTTGTTGATGCTCGATGTGATCTTTCACTTCTTGAAACTTTTTCTTCTTCATATGTCCTTCTATCTTTAGGGTTTGAGGAGTGGTAATTTCTTCCAATCCTTTACAAGATATGGTCAGATTCATTTCTTGACGCTCGATGTGATCTTTCACTTCCTGAACATTTTTCTTCTTGATATGTCCTTCTATCTTGATAGTTTGAGGAGTGGTAATTCCAACCAGTGAATTACAAGATATGGTTGGATTCATTTCTTCTTTCTTGATGTGATATCTCACTTCTTGCACCTTTTTCTTCTTTATATGTCCTTCTATCTTGAGAGTTTGAGGAGTGGTCATTCTTGCCAATAGTTTACAAGATATGTTTTGAATCATTTCTTCTTTCTCTGGGGTCGGGTTCTGGCATATATCCTCTTCTTTTGATGTTTCCTGATCCTTTTCTTCCTCCTCTTCATACTCTACATAAAATAATTTCTTCTCAGCACACTTATGACCTTTAGTGCATTTGCTATCACAATTGTAACAAAGCCCTTTTTTCTCTTTTTTCTTCCAATTGTTGTGGTGTAACCCTTGTAGGTTGTGGAAGGCTAGGAGAAACAACACATCCATCTTTAAAGTTATGAGGGGTAGACTTCCTTGTTCCCATAATTTTACTTTCAAATATGTCACAAAGCCCTTTTACTCTTTCCAATTGTTGTGGTGTTGCTCTAAAGAAGGTGTTGCTCTTTGTATCCTCATAATGTGTTATCATTTCCTCTGTGAGAATTGACCACGTAACAAGTTTTTTACGAGAACAAAGCCCTTTATACCATAAAAATTGATCCGGTTCTAAATATGAAGATGCAATACATACCTTTTGTAACAGTGGTACACCATGTAGATCAAAATATTGATCCATCTGAAGTATCCAATTTACCGAATCCTTGCCATCAAACTTCCTCATCTTGCTTTTTCTTGATTTTAGGACCTTGATCTTGAAACAACTGTATCTTTGTACTTGTGGATATTTAAGTTCTGAAATTGCTACTTGTAGTAACCCTCTGTGTCCTCTTTCCAATGCCACCAGTCTGATCCAAATTGGATTCTCCAAAAACGAGTTATGCACAATCTCCCAAGATGACTTGATTATAGACCTTTCCAGAAGAGCGAACTTGTATGAAGTGCCACGTGTCAATTTTTTGACCTTTGGCTCTGAAAAAGATATACAGGAAACTACAATCTGTCCTCTTTCTGTACCTTCTTACGAAATTGCAATCCAATGCTCAGAGAGAAAGTTATGACTATTTTCCCCAAGTCACCTGTTTGGAATGTAATTCAGGAGTCTGCAAAAAGACCAACTTCCTCAGATCATATCTCCGCAAATATCGCGCTAAAATCTTTGAAATTCAGACCCAAGGTTCAACGCGATTTCTTCTCAAATGTGTTTTTCTTGCGACTTCTGAAACGTCACAGAAAAATAAGTTATAGAGAAAATGCCACGATGACCTGTTTGGAGCAGCGAAACCCTAGAATCCAAAGCTCTAATACCAAATGTTATGAAACCAGCTCAAGAAAAGATAGAAAATATAGATCAACGCCTTAGAATTTAGCCTCTTCGAGGGGGCAACCTCCTTTACATTACATAAATGAACAATTCTTGCATGATACAAATGAAAAGACCTCCTTTCTATATATAGGAGTCTAAGGGGTCATAACATAATCAGAGCCGACTTAACAATAATAATGTAAGGGCACAATAATAACAATAGTGGGCTTCTATGGGGCACATTAGTAACAATATGGGCACTACATGGGTACATCAATATAATAAGTGGGTTTTACTAATAACAATAAGGGGTTACACTAGTAGTATAGGGGCCTAACAAGATGATTTATCTGCTCTCTGCACAATTAAGGCTTCAACAACTGTAATTAAAGACATTATGGCCGAAGGACAAAAAGGACTGCCTCGAGTAGTTAAAACATTTATCAGTTATGGGATTCATTCGGTCAGCATTCCATCTGAACAGAGAAGGACATCAGAATATCCAGAAGGGTCGATTTTGTTCATTAAAGCTCTCAGACTACAACAGAGGCCCATTTCAGATTGTAAATTTGGTTGGTGGTCATTTATTGACTCCTCCATGCATAATTCAACAGACTGTTTGTAAACCAACCTCAATATATACCAAGAAACAGAATGTAATAGGTTCATGAGTGTTATTTTGCTGTAAGGTTCAACTTCTGGAGACTGTAACTATTGTGATACCTGCAGCGTCTGGTCTTCATTTTCAGCTAATGCAAGCTTCTTTTGTTGTTAATTTCTCACTGTCCACTTCTTCTTCTTGTTCCAGGCTATGCCTGTTATGCATTTATTCATGTGCTATTAATATTTATCATTAGAGGGGCTGTCATCCCACCTCTGTGTTAGGATATAGCATGTATTATTGAATTTGTATGCAGGTTTTTGTTGTTTTTGTTGTTTTAATGCCAGAGAGCTGTCATCCTATATGTGTATTAGAAAACAGATTTACAGACATTTTAACTAGTTGGAGCGGGCCATCGCAGGGTCCTATGCATCTGCTGGTAGTGCCCCCTTCTTAATCAAAGCTGCATATGAAGAAGCATTATCAAGAGGCATTGCTTGTCAGTTTGTTTTTCTTGCAGAACAACAAGCTTATCAGCAGTAGCAATCAGTAGAAGGACCCTTCATCCTCTAAGAATCTGTGCTTGATGCTAGCTCAACCTCACATGGCTATGCAGATCTGCCAATTTTCCAGCCTAATTTTGTCCCCAGTCCAATGATTAAAAAGGGAGAGGAAATCTCCCCATCATCTTTTGTTTCTCTGTCTGCTCAAAAGAGAATCCCTCATAGTTGCCACTTGAACACTGAGGCAGAACAAACTTTAATGCTCAAGGCTGAAACTGATCATCTCAGTCTTGATAGTCTGAAACTTGCTCAGCTTGCCTCCACACATAATGAAAAGGAAGCTTGCTTGATGACAGAGGAAGAGGGTGTACAGTTGTTGGAATCCTCCTTAGATGAAGATTGTTCAAAGAAAAATTCAGGAGCATATAATGTTTCTATGTCCCCTACACATGAACATACTGCTGCACCATTTATATTTATTTTACAGGCCAAATAAGACACATGCATGTACACAGCAGCAGTGGTTATTCTGTAGGTGTACAGAAGCTCACATAAAGAACATCCAAGGAGGAAAACACACAGAAGGGAAATGAAATTTGATCCATATCTGCCTGTCAAGCTCAAATGTCCTAAACTGTTTGAGGTGGAGGATCAAATAAATCCTGTTTTGCTGATCTATGATGATCCGGACGACAGGAAGCATTTTTGATAACCCAGTAGATGGAAAGTTTTTAAAAAAGTTTAAGTTTTCAAGCTTTAATGATTGTAAGCAGTTTCTTTTCCAAGTTTTAGTGTATGATTAATTGACTCCATGCCCAAAGGATACTAGGCATAGTGTTGAAAGCTGATTTTGCATGAAAGCATTGGTCTGCAGGTTCTTGAGACTTCACAGGGAGGATCTCATCCCCAGAAGGAGCCAGTGTTAGCTCTTCTACATAATTTGGTTTTTTGTCGGGTCAGTGACAGCTTGGCCGTGCTGTTGATGGTTAAAGAAAGCTGCAGTGGTTTTCTCTTTCTTCCTCCTTCAGTTTTCTCTCACCCTCTTAAAACCCGTTTTCTCCTTCCATGTCAGTATCTTTATTCCCCTTATCTTCATTATTGTTATTAACCTTTTAAAACCCTGCATAAACCCTTTTTCCCCATCCCTGCGCATTTTTTATTTAAACACCATAAAGTCTCATGTAGGTCCCTTTGTGCAGTTAAAGCCTTTATTCGCTTAACCCATGCGCATAATATATGATATTATAACTGCGTGCATATAATAAAGAATTTTAACCATGTTGTCGCTTTACCTATCACATCGTTAAACGAACATGTGCGTTAGTTATCAGCCATCCGATCCTCTGCTTGATAATCCAATGCCATTCGCAAGCCTTCTCCCTGTAAACCGATCATTTGTTAACTCGCAAGGAAGCGGTTTCCCACCTACCACATGTCATATTTCTATTGGATCGCGCCTCGCATTACGAAAACCACCCGCAGCCCAAAGGCGGTGCGGGGAAACCACCCGCCCACTATACCACTGTCCCCCTGGACATTATCATCCATGCAACTTTCACGTCTGGTGACCGTCGGATCTACCCAACGATGATCCGATGGCCCTCATTCACCCCAATCGTCCACCTCCCAATAGCCTCCATAGTCTGATCTCCGCCATTGGTTTGTATGATCCGACGGCTGAGATTCATTCCTCCGATTCAAGTCCGCTTCCACCATTCTATTCTCGCCCGTGACCTATGTTATTCACCCAAAGGATGAAGGGGGTGATTTCCCTACTCTCTGCACAGTTAAGGCTTCAACAACTTCAATTAAAGACAGGATGGCTGAAGGACAAAAAGGAATGCCTCGAGTAGTTAAAACATTTATCAATTATGGGATTCATTCGGTCAGCATTCCATCTAAGCAGAGAAGGACAACAGAATATCCAGAAGGGTTGATTTTGTTCATTAAAGCTCTCAGAATGTAGCAGAGGCCCATTTCAGATTGTAAATGTGATTGGTGGTCATTTATTGACTCCTCCACGCATAGTTCAGCAGACTATTTTTAAACCAACCTCAATATATACCAAGAAATAGAATGTAATAGGTTCATGAGTGTTATTTTGTTGTAAGGTTCAACTTCTGGAGACTGTAACTACTGTGATACCTACAACGTCTGGTCTTCATTTTCAGCTAATGCAGGCTTCTTTTGTTGTTAATTTCTCACTGTCCACTTCTTCTTCTTGTTCCAGGCTATGCCTGTTATGCATTTATTCATGTGTTGTTAATATTTAGCATTAGAGGGGCTGTCATCCCACCTCTGTGTTAGGATTTAGCATGTATTATTGAATTTGTATGCAGGTTTCTATTATTTTAATGCCAGAGAGCTGTCATCCTATCTGTGTATTAGAAAACAGATTTACAGACCTTTTAACTAGTTGCAGCCGGCCATCACAGGGTCCTGTGCATCTGCTGGTGTGGTCAGTCTTCTCCATCATCACATTTTCTTTAAACTATGAGTAATTGGTGGTCTAAAGCCTTGTATTTTGGGGGTGTTCACCCATATCTGGGGTTAAGCATAGTAGAAGTGGTTATCTGGCTTGAATATGCAGCATTTATTTCATTCATCCACCATTTATCCAACTTTTTGTTGAGTTTGTAATGTTCCTAAGCATCTCTGATATACAACCTAAGAGAGTTTCTTTGGGTGATAACAGTCCCTTGGATAAAAGGAAGATGAACACCAAAAAATCGATCCTTGGTATCTTTCTTAGCACTAGGACCTTTTTCAACTCCGAGGAAAGCCTTAGTACATTGGTGTCTACTATACTCATTATTGAAAAAAACACTTAGGAGATGTTTTCTATTAATTAAGGTGGTTGTCATCATAAATTCTTAAAGATTTTGTCGCTAAGGTGTTGAGAACACCAAACTTTTGAGTTGAGAAATGATAAGAATTAAAATAATTTCTATTGAAAAAGTTTTCTTAATTCATTATAGATCACAAAAACCTAAATTCTAAAAATTCTAAAAATATTAATAAAAAATATTTTGACCCATTAATTTATATTTACAATTTCATTTTATTATATCTTTTCAAATTTTATAATAATTAATGTTTTCAAATTTTATAATAATTAATGTTCCATGGGAGAGAAGTCACATTGTTCCACCATATGTGTGTACTTTCAAACTTATAAATATCTTTTCATACTCAATATTATATAAATATAGACTGAAGTTTTTTTGTTTTTAGGTTTAAATATAATAATAATAATATAATTTTGATTCAAATTGTAATTGTTTTTAAATTATTTTTTAAATAAATAAATTTAATTCTTTAAAATATCTTAATACATTTAAATATATATATATATATATATATATATATATATATATATATATATATATTACATAAAAATTTATATATAATAAAAGTATGTAAAGTCATAACCACAATAAAATTCTAATTTATCATTCTTACAGAATTGAACTTTTAAATGTATGAGACAAGTGGATATTATTTGAAATTTGACAAATCATCAAAAAATATTTATTTGTAAATTTTGTTTGGAGTGTTCTTGAAGTCGAACTTCAATCTGACAATGTTTTTGGTGGCTGTTGTTCTCGCTTTCATTATCAAAATGACCAAAACCTCCTAGCCAAACTAGGCATGACTTTAGTAACCAATCTCAGAGTACTTCACAAATGAGGTACTCCACCCCCATCCACAAAAACTCAATAATAATTGAGGCTTCTCTCAATCTGTAGTTTTCTTAGTTATTTCCTCTTTCCTGCACTTCATTTCCTCACTCAAAAAATTCCCCCCGACTCAGTAGTACTCCCTTATTTTTATTTCCCTAGTCTGCCGCTTTTCTTCCTCTTTGTTACGTGGAGCCCTGTATGCTGTAGATTTGATCAAATATTTTTATCCATATTTGGTTTAGGATTCTCCTTTTTATAATTTTTAATTGAGTCTGTTCATATTTTTAGAGGATAGATTTTATATATGTAGTTTTTTCATTATTTTTATTAATATTAACTTTATTCAAATATTAAACTAATTTAATTTAATTTATAGTTTTAATTAAATTGTTTTATTATTTTGTTTATTTAAATAATTGTAACATAATTTATATTTTCCTTTGATTAAGGATTTATCATTTGTGTATGTAAGGGTGATATACCTACTAAATACCTAACTTAATATATTTTCATTATATTTTGATAAGTTAGAATTTACTTTGATGATTCATTTATTAACTTAAGTTTAGATATTTTTCCATATTAGTCAGTATATATACTATTGCAATACATGCAGGTCATGCATATGTAGCTATCATATGAATGCCCCATATGTATGCTAATATTCTCATTATGTTTGTAATTGAAGGTGGGCATTACAAAAAATAAACTTTACATCTAATTATGATGTTTCTTTGCAAGCTTGGGGTGAGCAGGCATTGTTCACTCCAACCAAGAAGATGCATCCATTTTCATCCTCCTTCCAGAAATCAAAATCTGACATGTGGAAGCGTGAAGCATTGAGGATGACAATTCAATAGTGACAAGGGAACCTCATACCTTTTTTCCCCCTTCATACGAATTGCTTCAGCTAGTTTTCAAGAATTTTTTATTTGGGCTTTCCTCTCTGTAACACACAATGCCACATCCACAAAAAGGTTCCATGATCAAATCCCTCTGTAGACATTTTGGGATGGCTTATCCAACTCGTCTCATCGTCTTCCACATTGGAAAGTAATGCAAATCCTTCTTCCCCCTATTCATAGATGGGTTTATCCTACTATGAAGACGAAATTACAGTGAGGACATTGAATCTATGCCTACAACTTGGAGGGTCATGGAGAGTAAATTGGTGGCTTGGAGGGTAAATTGACTCCACAACCTTTAACAATATACACACATAGTACCACCACTAATAGACAAGTTGGGCTTCATGCGTCATGATATTTACATTCAATCCTATTTTTTGTTGCCTTTTAGATTGTGATAGGTAATCGCTTAGACCAATGAACAATACCACCACCAATAATGATTACACCATGGTGGTTTGTATGAATGTGAATAGTTTGCTTTGCCTCTTCTTTTTCAGCTCTATGTTCAGCCCTGGCAATGTTTTCTCTCATCTTTGCTTTAGCTTGTTTGATATCCTTCTTCTCACAAGTTATTTCTTTGTATGTAGGGTTATTTGCAGTAACCTTCTCATTCTGCATCCATATATAACAGAAACATTGGATTACAAAACATCAAAATCCAAAATCCATCGCACTCAATCCTCCATCTACCTACTTAATAGATGTATAACACACATAACATATCCATGTCAATCTTAAAACTAGGTAGTGAAATAGGTGGAATGACATCTACAAACCCTTGGTTATCAAATCCATATTTGTCACTACCTCCATAAATATGAAATGTTATATTCACATGATAAACCTGAGTGTAATTCGTACCAACTAGGTTATTAAGTTTAATTTCAAGGGTCTAAGGCTTAGGTAACAATGAAGAATACCTGATAATATCCTTGAGAACAATACATTCAATTCCTATGGTAGTCAACTCTATTGTTTCAAAGGATCTCCACTCCACTCAACTACCCATATGCAATTCGATCAAAATGCCTCACCATACACATTTTTAAACCAAAGAAAATAGAAGTATCTTAATTTCATAACCAACTCTCTAAGAAAATTGCATAGAAATTACATATTCCTAAACTAAGACACTTGAAACAAAATTTCTACTTGATTCCACGACAAAATATGAAATCCCCCAAATCCAAACCGTAACATCTCTCTATACATTCTTGCATAAAAATCCTATGATTAGGAAACAAATAAAATAAAATCATTAAATGTTTAATAAGCGATGTCCCAGTCATTGGAAGAAGAGAAGCAAGCAAGTTGTCACTCTGATAATTAGAATCACTTTGTAGGGGTTTTGTAGGTTTGAACCCATCGAGAAATCTGTCCTCGTCCACAATTTCTATGTAGAACAACCAACTCTTCTTAACGTGGAACCTAGACTCATCTCCTATGTAATTCTTAAGACCCCTTGCCCTTATTTTCTTCATTCTCTCCTTTATAGGCAACCCTTTGGTGGTATAAATCTTATGAAGATTCGCATCCTTGTGGTCATGCTCATACCCTAAAATGATCCTCCAAATGGCTCCCCCTACATATTGCCTTGCACTTCATCACCACTTTCCTCCAATTCTTCTCACATTTTGGGGGTGAGCTAAACTCTACTAACACTGGAGCCTCACCATATGTAAACCCAAAATAATGGCGTAATACTTGGATAAAGAAAAGCTTCTCCTTCAGAAGCTTAATGGGTTTTCTTACCTCGAAAAATATCATTGGATGGTCATGTGTTCTAGACTGACTTGCCTTGTATGTGATTACTTGAACTATTGATGAAGTGGATACCTCTTGATGTTTACGAAGGTCTACTATGGAAAGAGTTCAACTCACCACAAGTATCATCATGAGAGTCTAACGTATGTAAAAAAATGAGACTAAACAGTCTACCAATGAATCCATATTCAGGAGAAAATGTCAACATAGTTCATGGGGGCTTCACTCAATGAAACTCTAACATATCACGTGCGTTTTGGCATACTAGACAATACTCTTAATTTGACTATATATTGGAAAATACCTCTAAAATTCACATTATTTAACCCCCTACCAATATGAACCCAATACACATTCCCAATTTAAAAATCCCCTACTTTCACTAGATATTGTAGGTTTCCATTTTTTCATTAGTATTTTTTATACCCCTTTATATTTGTTCATTAACATTAAGCTCCATTTTTTATACTTTAAGTTTTTTAAAACCCTTTACCCCCTATTATATGCTCAGAACATTGTGCCATTTTTTTCTCAATATATATCCCCCAAGTATGGTATTTCTCCCCTAGTGAACTCCCCCTATGGCATAGTTGTACTTTATATTTTTACAAAGAATTTATGAATCCATATTAAGCATTCGAAATTGGCAAGCAAATACTTTTGAAAGTTCATAGTGTCATTATTGGAAACGTCGTCAATTATCATGCAATGTGGCTTAATCTCTGAAGCCTTAATCTGCCACTGCTCGACACATTGTCAGTTATCATGCACTTTGGCATCTGCCTATTTCATTATCTGGTTTCAAATAAATTCATCTCATATGCATTCAAGGTCATTGAAAATACCACCTAAATCTTACAAGGCACTTTTGGAGCTTTTCGTTTCTTTCATTCCACTAATGAGTCTAGGTGCTCCAATCCCCCAATGTGTATATTGAGGCAAAAAAATTGAGTATCACACCTAGTAATGGGCCTTTTGAAGAGGTAATGGTTTTCAATGAAGGGGTTGTTGTAGGTGTTGTGTGGCCTTTTTATCTGGTTTACACATGAGGGATAAATCTATTTTTTTGGTGCCCTGATATTGGTATTGTGTCATTTGATTTGGCTAGTTATGAAATTAAGGTTACACTCTTTTTTAGTAAATTGTTGGATGGAAAAGAGCACCCATTTGGTTTCGGTGTGACTAATATTCTGAATATTTGGTTTGTAGATGGAAATTTGCACTTGTGGTTTGATGAGAAATCTAGTAGTCTAATCATAGGGCGATTGATTGAGCATAAGGAACCCATTTTGGATTGGTTGGTTCTGACAAAATTCAAAGGGTTGGAGGGATCATTTCACACATCTTGAAATAGGAATATCTCTTCCTTTGGGTAGGTAGAACTCGATCTCTTCCTTTCGTTGGGTAGTATCCTCTCATAAAGTGCTCATTACTCATACTTTGCAAGAGTTTAAGTTTGATAATTTAATCACTTTTAAAAGAAATACAGATGTACAGATTGTGCATCAAGCAATAGTAACCAAGATGAAGGTTATTGTGGAGACTACCAAAAGAATAATATTATCTTATAAAATTGACACATTTTACCCTTTGTATATGGATGTTGCTAGTGTAGAGAAGAAAAATAGTACATATACGTGAATAGAAATTTTTTTATTTTTTTAATTAATATGTATATACCACACCGTCATCATATTGATTTCAAGTGTCAAAAAGAAGTATCCATTTAAACATTACAAAGTAGAAAAACAAATATCTATTTAAACATTACATTAAAATATAGTTAATTGCAATTAGAGACGAGTCGGATGTTGCTAATGTGGACAAGGTAAATGTTACATATATGGAGATGGAAAATTTTTAATTTTTTAATTAATATGTGTGCATGCCACACTATCATTGTATTAATTTTAAGTGTAAAAAGCAAATATCTATTTAAACATGACACCAAAATATAGTTAGAGGCGGTTAGAGATGAGATTGGTTAGCTACATTGCTAATCTTTTTCTTTTTAGGTATGCTTGATATGAATATCTTATTATCAGGATTGGAGGGAGTTTCTATGATATTTTTGAGATTTATTATTTATAATATTAATAATTTAAAATAAAATGTTAAAAAATAAAAGTGTAAATTATTAATTTTAAATTTGTTGGGAGAGTTAACATAATTTTTTATTAAACTATGATATTTAATTGATTAAAGTGTGTTTTTAATACACACATGTTTTTATTTTTGTGAAAAACTCTTCATATAATAATATTTTGTAAATTATATAGTTTGTATTTATGGTTCCAACAAATTCTCACCAAATATAAAGTAAAATTGACTCAAATATATATCTAAAAAAGTAGAAATATCTATGTAACTGATGCAGGATCATCCGAGCACTATTCATTAAAAGAGGAATCCAAAGCTGAGAAGGAGGAGACATGGACAAATATGAAAACTAGGATGCAAATTCCATTAAAACAGGGTTAAAATGATGGAATGGATAAAGTCTCTAGAAGACTTATTTAATGTAATTTAACATGACATGTATGCATATAGAGAGATTTAGAGTTTTTTGAGCAATTGTGGGAGAAATTCATGGATCGTACACAATCCATCCCTTTTAAAACTTCTTAAATAAGAGAGTCTCTGTAGGGAGGTGAGATATATAGAGCGACAGATAGAGATTTGTGTAAACAAGGTGTGGATTCAATGTAGTCAAGAGGGGAAAGTGTGACTAAGGCTGAAATGCCTTAGAATGTAATGAAGTTATGTATAATATAAATCTACGTGTGTGATAATTTCATGTATCTGTGTACTTATGCCTTTTCAAGTTATGTTGTGTATATATGTGTTGTTGAGTTAATTTCTGTGTTACGGGTTTATTGATCGACCATCGATCACTGTGAGGATCGATGGCACTTCAAAGCTAAACAAGTCAATTGTTGTGTGAAGTGTCAAGTAGAAATGGAAAAGTTAATTAAGTGTTGATGCAGATTCCATCATATGTGAAGAAGTGCAGAAGAAGAGTCATTGGATCATTGAAAGCAGTTTTGCAATAAGAAAGCGGTTCATTGGGTAGCTTAAGGGTTGTAAATGGTTTTTCAAAAGATGGACCCGATGGATGCTTGAACTGGAATATAATCCAATTGAGATCTGGGGATGATCGGACTGTTCGTTGGTTGGACGATCAAACGGATATCAGGTTGGAATAAACGCAGAAGTTAATCCAAAAGTCGGTCCCGAACCAAAAGGCAAATAGAGAACCAGAAGGATGCCAAAAGACTAGGCTCAAAGGAGAAGTCTTGGTGAGGTATCATGTAGAAAAGAAGACTGTTACTACAGAGGTTTGGTTACAACTCACAGAAGATCATGAAAAGGTAGTTTCACTAAGGAAGTGGGTAGAATTGCTATGGGATTAAGGAGAAGCATATGACCAGGAGGTCATAAATTTTTGTGCCTCAGGAGTCTGATGCGGGAGAATCCGAGCACTCTTCATTAAAAGAGGAATCCAAAGCTGAGAAGGAGGAGATGTAGACAAACATGCAAACTAGGAGGAAAATTGTGTTAAAACAGGGTTAAAATGATGGAATGGATAAAGTCTCTAGAAGACTTATTTAATTTAATTTAACCTGCCATGTATGTGTATAGAGATATTTAGAGTTTGTTGAGAGATTATGGGAGAAATTCATGGATCGTAAACAATCCCTCCCTTTTATAACTTCTTATATAAGAGAGTCTGTGTAAGAAGGTGAGATATATAGAGCAACAGATAGAGATTTGTGTAAACAAGGTGTGGATTCAATGTAGTTGAGAGGGGAAAGTGTGACTAAGGCAGAAATGCCTTAGAATGTAATCAAGTTCTGTATAATATAAATCTGCGTGTGTGTGCAAATTTTGTGTATCTGTGTACTTATGCCTTTTCAAGTTATGTTATCTATATATGCGTTGTTGAGTTAGTTTTTGTGTTACAGGTTTATTGATTGACCATTGATCACTGTGAGGATCGATGGCACTTCAAAGTTAAACAAGTCAATTGTTGTGTGAAGTGTCAAGTAGAAATGTCAGAGTTAATTAGGTGTTGATGCAGATTCCATCATATGCGAAGAAGTACAAAAGAAGAGTTTTTGGATCATTGAAAGCGGTTTTGCAACAAAAACGTTGTTCAACGGGTGGCCTAATGGCTATAAATGGTTTTTCAAAATATGGACCTGATGGATGCTTGAACTGGAATATAATCCAATAGAGATCTAGGGATGATCAGACAGTTCGTTGGTTGGACGAACAGACAGATATCAGGTTGGAATAGGCGTGGAAGTTAATCCAGAATCTAGACCTGAACATTTATAGATCGAGGACTAATAATTCTCATCGGCTTCATGAGGGCAATTAAACGTCGCGTAAGTGATCCACCCGATATCTCTGTGGACCGTCGGATCAAGCGGATCTTAACCAATAGTTATAAAGCATCGAGTTCGTTTGTTGATTGGGGGAAGACATCAACTTTCGGATCAAGAACCAGATCGACGGTGGAGATTTAATAAAAAATCGCATTTGGTGAAAGAGCTTGGGTTTGCGATAAACATAGATTTGTGATGTTGCAATGGACTATGGGCCGTCATATCAAAGGGTTGATCAAACGGTGGAGGTTAACTCTTGCATTTCGCAGGAAACAAGTGCTGGTGAATTGCAAAAATTGCAATGTGCGATGAGCCGAGAATGCGATGAAGTGTCGACCATTGGATCGTGAAGCTGATCAAGGGCGGAGATTGAAGAACAGCGGAAAAGCTTGGGAAAGAGCAAACCCAAGAAGTTTATAGATGCAGGTTTATTCTATTTGAGATCCGGCCTTAGGCGTTCATGGTCGGGTTTCCATGTGTTTCTGTGTATTTGTGCTGACTGTTGTTGTCCTATTTTTTAAGGCAAAAGTGCTAATTAACGCTTCCGATAGGAACACGGGCCCATAACCCACAAGTCCATGATCGATATTTTGGAAATGAAAGGGATATTGCCTTAGTGGAATTTCTACTTTCATCAGTAACACACAGTGGAAAGCCAGTTATAACTCACATGTCAAAATAGCAGTGAGGTCATCCATCATTGGTTGTTATCTATGAATACAAGTTCACTCATCACCCTTCTTCAAGGAAAACCACACCACTTGGAATTACCCATTAAAGAGGTGTATTGGTGTAGGCTTTCACTCTAACCAAATGCCTATGGGTCTTGGGTTGTTACCCTATTTCCTTAAGTTTGAGACATACAAACTCTTACCCAAACAAAAACAATTTTAAGACATTCTCCATCCCCAAACAATATTTAATATACAAAATAAACTAAAATATTTAAAATAGAATAAAATAATAATTTAAAACAATTTCTTTTAATAAAAATAAAAACTTGTTTTACAAATAAATTATAATAAAATAAATTAATACAATGCTATATCAATATTTAATTAATTAGAAATCTAAATAATGATATTTTTAGTTTCAAATTAGTTTTTTAATATTAATTTAATCTTTTTATTTTTCTAATTAAAATTAATTTTGGAAATATATATATATATATATATCATTTTACAAAATTTAATTTATTTATATTAATCTTTTCATTTCATAAATATTATTTTTTTCATAATATTCCAAATATTTAAAAACTACTATTTTATGTTTGTCTGAATATCCGAATATTTCAATTAAAAACTTGACTTCAATTTAAAAAAATCATTATATATATAATTTAATTATTGTTATTAATGTTATTTAAAATAATTATTGATATTAATATTATTTAAAATAAGTTCAATAATATATAAAAATAAAACAATGAAATTTAGATATATAAATTAAAATAATGAAATTGGAAGTTACATAATTCTCAATTAATTTTTTTCAGAAGAAATAGTTTATTCAAAACTAAATAATTGAAAATAAAAATGGTTTTATTTTCAATTGAATTTTGGTCTTTCGGACATAAAGAAACAAATTATTTAGCTTGATTTAAGATTTTATTCCTATGCTCAAAAAGCTTGGAGAGAAGCCTCCCGAGCTCACTATAATTTTGACAACGTAAAAGGCTAGGAAGGTCAATATTACAAAAAGGATTTTGAAACTGAGATCTAATGTGGTTGTACATGGGGCACTCTAAGAGGAAGTGATTTTCATCCTCGATGTTCGTATTCTCACAGAGATGGCAGAACCTTTCCATCCATGGTGTTTTAGGAACTGCCCAACGACTTGTTTCACTATGGAGCTCATGAGAGTTCGTTCTAATCTTGGCTATATTAATTTTCTTCTTTTAGCTCGTTAAAACAGAGAGATACTTTTGATATTCTAGTGTTGGGTTGATGACCTCCTTATAATATCTTAATTTTCTTTTAGCTACTAAATCTTTCTCACACCACATTTTTTCTTTGAACTTAGAAGTAACAATATTTTTAATGTTATTAATATTTTGCAATGCAACATTCTTGTTGATCTCCCAATGCTTTAACTAGGCCCTAGTGTCTTTATACCAACCTCGTTTGAGCCTTAGGTGGTTTTGGCTGGAATGTAAAGCTAACGTAGGAACTCTATGGCCTCCTATGTTATTGAGTTTGTGCTTGTACAACAGAAACCTAGTCGTAGCTAGGCTCTCAATAGGGGAAAGACCCACTTTTATAAGGAGAATAGGATAGTGTGTGTTGCTTCTAATTTTGAAGTTATACATTATAAAACGCTTCTAGATTTGCTCAGTCTTTCTCCAGGATTCTCTAAAGATGCTACAACCCCAAACCTCACATCCATATAAGATAACTGGAGTGACTAAAGTTTCAAAGAGGAACTTCTTTCTATCCCACATTACGAGGTTTTTTGTTTTACAATTATTTTCAAGGCCAAAATAAGCTTTCCATCCCTCATTAATCCTTTTCTCAATGCTATAGTTCTAGTTTAGCTTTTGATAAATATCAATTCCTAGGTACTTGTAGGAAGACACTTCCTCCAAGTTACTATTGTCATACATAAAATTAGCGTAAGCGTCCTTCTTGGATTTGATAATCATAACTTTTGTTTTGTCAATGTTAAAAATAATACCCATGGTAGAACAGAAATCCTTAAGAAGTATAAGTTGCTTATCAAGATCAGATGGGCACCTTGTGAGAAGAATAATATCGTCAGCGTAGAGAAGGATGATGACTATCCCAGCTAAGATCATTCCAGCACATCCTGCTTCCTCTAAACAACCTTCTAGCTTGTCGATGTAAATGCCAAATAGGGTAGGGGAGAGGGGGAAACCTCAAAATCCATAGGCATTTTATTATTAATTATTTGAATATTTTAAAGTAAATTTATGATAATCTTAGAATGTTTCTTTTAATATTGTTTTAATATAAAATTAATACTTAAATGTTTTATTATATATTATGTGGTTTAATAAATAATTTTTGATAAAATTATAAAGAAATAAACATTAAATTATTATATAATTTTTCAAAATTTTAAATGATTTTTGATACTATCTTATTAATGTTTTTTCTCTTATTATTATAAAATTTAGATCCACAAAATATTCAAAAATATTAGTTTATCTAAATTTAAACAAGGTTTCAATGAATTATGCAAAGTCTTTTCTAGAAATCACATAAGTGAAATTTTTGGCTGACGCCATCAATGAGTAATTTTTATTTCTATTTCTAGTCTTGGTTCTTTTTAAGTTAGTAACCAATGATAATTCTACAAGATGGAGACTTAGATCTAGGCAACATGTTCTTTTTAAGTTAGTAAGCAATGATAATTCTACAAGATGGAGGATTAGATCTAGGCACCCTATTAAACAAAGATAGTGACTTGAAACTGCTAATTTGAATAAAATAAAATATTTATTAAAAAGTGGGATGGATTAGAATATTCAATTTAAAAAGAAGATTAAAATCCCAAAAAATTAAATTGGGCCAATTTTAAAAAAAGTAACAAGTGAAGGTCAACTAAAATAATTGATAAAATAAATAATATCAAGGTTAAAGCTCAAAGTTACCAATTAATTTAGTGGTAGTCTAAAATTATGCTTTTTTCCCTGAAAGTTATGGAAATCCTCGCCATATTTTGAAAAAATCCGCAGGGACTTTTGTAAATTCAAGTAAAAGTTGTTAAAATTCTTAATTTTAGGTGTCCTAAACGTTTTTGATGGCGTTGAATCCATTTTCACCATCAAAAACACGATTCAAACACTACATTTACAAGTAGCGCCTGATGGTGAACGAAGGCGTGGGCGCCCGATTTGTGCGAAGACTTAGCACGGGTTCTTGGGTGACTCGGGTGAGCGCCCGCCCGTCGTGCAAGTGTGCACGATGTGACTTTTGGTGAAGTGTTGAGATTATGAACGGAACTGCAACTCGTGCAGAGGCGCGCCCAAGTTGCGCAACAACACGATCGTGCGACAAGGTAAACGAAGAGTTGGTGAGTCATGCGGTGACTGTGTGGAGGTGCAGACGAGCTGGGCAACCGAGTTTACTGAAGTTTGAAAATTGGTTAAGTTTAAGTTTGGGTTTTCCCAAGATTTAACTTGTAAAGCTTTGTAACATTGAAGATTGTATATATATTGATTCGGGCAGACTCATATTATAGGGAGTTGCCCCTCCCTTTATACTGTTGTGCATTTCTCTTGTATAATGTTGTTTATGTGAATGTTATGGGCTTTCACTTGTATAAAGGAACACATTAATAATACCCGGTTGCGAAACACAAACTAAGTAGGATAAGTGGAATGTTAGGCGTAGTCTACAATCGTAAGTATTGGTGAAAAAAAAACGATTGGTAGTGTCGCACCTCACTATAAGAGGTTGAAAGACTACCGCGAGTGTAGGGGCGTGACAGTGCGAAGCCTTCTCGTTCACTTATTTCCTCCATTCTCCCAACAACATCAATAAGCATGGCTGTTCCATTTCCTACAATGACGCAGGCTCACCTATTTCTCCCATTCTCCCAACGACATCAATAAGCATGGTTGCTCCATTTCCTACAATGACGCAGTTCTACATTACAACACACTCCTCGGAGCTCAGCTCTCCTCCCTTTGCAAGAAACTCAAAGACGCCACATACATACATATGACATCATCTACGATTTCTTCAGGAACCCCTCTAAATATGGTATTCTACTGTACTCTTTTCCCATTCTGTTAACTATTTGTGTATATATTCCAAGTACTTGTGTATATATTCAATGTACTCAACATTCAAAAATGCAGGGTTTAAATCCACCACTAGAGTTGGAGGCAAGTACAATTACAGGTACAACATACAGTGTGGAGCCAATAAAACCATCAATGGCCACACTGTGAAGGCCGTGACCTGCTTTGATTCAGCCTCCTACATCAGTTGGGATGTAGTCCACTGGACTAACGAGGCCAACAAGCTCCTCACCCAACACATTTTGAGTGGAAAATACTTTGAACCGTTCTTCCCCCTCGCTAGCTTCTATGATCTCCAACCCATTACTCGATTGGCATGTTTGAAGTAGCAGCTCTGCACTTGTTTCGGAATAAAGAAAAAGAAGCTTTCTCCGCATGCATTTTACGATTAAGATTATTCTAGGAACAACTCATACATAAATATCACCCATTGAGTTATGACTCTTTATTTTTATACTTTTCTAAAATATTTAAGGTATTTAAATAAAATATATAAGAAAAAAATAATTTTGATAATTAAAATTTTATATAATATTACAAATATTCTATTTAATATTAAAAAATAAAATAAATAATAAAAAATAACATTTTATATTTTAATCATCAAAAAATTTAATCCCTCTTTAATAATATTAAATCCGTACTTATAAATCCATGTATTCCGCTTTATACAAATACATAAACATTTCACCCACCCCAACAAATTATATTAAACTTCAATATTTTTTCCAAAATATGCCATGATATAGTAGCGTTTTCATTTCATTCATCATTCCAGATTCATCGACCTGAAACAAGTTAGGTAGCGTTTATATCACAGTCAACCCTCCTAATGTACCTCCTGGACATTAGGTAAACAATGGGTTCACACTGAAATTGAACTATCGATATATAAAATTCCCCAATCCCAAGTGAAAAGAAAAAAAAAATGGAAATATATAAAGACCAAATCAAATAAATAAAAGAAATTGAATTCGTGGCCTATGAAATTGAATATTCGGTTTTAGGGATGGAATGTAGCCCTGCATAGGTGTAAAATATTGTGCTCCTAAAATCTTTATAATAAACGTTATATTATTAAATGTTTTAAGCGTAAAAGTGTAAAATGGTGCGTTTTTTTATATATTATTAAATGTTGTAATTGATTGAGAGGACAAATTTATTTTATAATATTTTATAATTTAATATGAGGGGATGTGTAATTTTTTTAGTGTTAATTTTAAAGTTGATATGTGCCTTTTTAAAACGAGCATAAATCCATCTTAAGTATGGACCTAACATGAGGACGGATCAAATTTTTTTATGTGCAAACTTTTTTAGAATTGACAATACAATGTTTTATTTTTCATTGTTTAAATTGTATTTTTGAATGCTAAATAAAGTATATATAAGACCAATTAAAAATTTTATCCATAAAAACATAATCTTGTTTTCTATATATAGATATATATGAAGTTGATATCGATATAAATTAATTAACATAGATCTTCAAATAGTTTATATAAATCTCTAGTTGAAATATTTTGAAAATATAAGATTTAAACATCTAATTCACACATTTAAAAGGACACAAACAGATGGAGGCTCATTAGGAATGTGGAATGAGCCTCTCGGCTCAAGTAATACTTTAAAAGAAAAAACATTGTCCGTTATAAACACAACATAAATGATTATACATATTTGGTTAGCTTTAAAAAAATTATTAAACAGTGATAATCTCATTTTCATTGTGCTCACTTCATATTTCACTTTCACTCTTCAAGTAATAAATAAAATATTGATCACTTTCGTTATATATATATATATATATATATATATATATATATATATATATATAAAATATATAATATGTGTGTTTTCAATATGATAGATCTCTTTCTATATATATAATAATTTTATAGAGATAAAGTATTTAAAGTAATTAAAATAATAATAATAATAACTTATATTTCTCTTACAAATATTTCACTATAAAACTAAAACAAATTATTTGAATATCCATATTAATTAATATATCTTAATATGAATCATTTTTTTGTACATAGAAAATGTGTTATATATATATATATATATATATATATATATATATATATATATATATATATGTGTATTTTCAATATAATATGTGGTGACCCACTTTAGTTGATTGACAGTGATATGACATTAACATTTATTTAGACCTAAGGTCCACACATTATTCTTTGAGGGCATCAGGTTGAGGATCTGGGCACATTACTCTATTATTAGTGGTTGAGATATTAGTGGTTGTGATGTTTATATATGTTCTCTATTGCTATTATGATGATTGTAGCATTAATGGTTATGTGTGTTCTCTATTGATATTATGATGATTGTAACATAAATGGTTATGTTGAATCTCCATATTAACTAATATATTTCAATATGAACCATTTTTTTATACATAGAAAATGTGTTATATATATATATATATATATATATATATATTTTAAATATAATATGTAGTGACCCACTCTAGTTGACTGACAGTGATATGACATTAACATTTATTTAGCCCTAAGGCCCACACATTATTCTTTGAGGACCTCAAGTTGAGGATATCGGCACATGACTCTATTATTAGTTGTTGTGATGTTTATGTATGCTCTCTATTGGTATTATGATTATTGTAGCATTAATGGTTATGTGTGTTCTCTATTGATATTATGATGATTGTAGCATAAATGGTTATGTTTGATCTCTATTGAAATTATGATGATGATTGCAGTAAAGGATATGTATGCTCTCTATTGATATCATGATGATGATAGCTTTGCTAGATAGGTATTTTTTTTGTTGATATTACGATGTGAATAGCTTTGATGGATATGTATGTTTTCATTGATGTTATGATGATGATAGCGATGATGGATGTGTCCCCTATGTTACCTATTTGCATTAGTTCTAGTTCACAATGAACAATGATACGAATGAATAGGTGATGTTGATGATGCTATTATGACATTAACTAACAATGAGAATTACTGATGATTATTGAGTATGGTAGGAAACAACCAAAGGCACTCACATATGATGAGTTGATGAAACCTGGTTTGATAAAAATTTATATTGTGTCTTTGAAATTCTAAGTCAATTTTGAGACTTGCTATATATGTTTATCTATATTATGATGATATGTTAGTGGTTGCAGGCACAGATTAGTTGCTTGGCCAAATGAATCACATGGGTGATGGGGTTGTACAATTGGATGGAATTGCATGGGAGGGGTGGGCCAGTGTCCTTGATCTCACCCACTAACACTCCCATCATGACTTGGGTTGGAAAGGTTGAAACACCTTCGCCTTTAAGATCACGATGTCATGAGGGTAGGTCCCAAAGTTGGGTCGCTCATGAGGATTTTAATGGGGAGCACGCATCAAGGCAAATTATTTGATCCCCAACACCATTAGTCTCATTATAGCAGGGAACATAAGAGATGATAGTGGTCTCTGTAGTTTCACCTATACTTACCCCTCGTAGCCACTGAATACTTGAAGGACAAGCGGTGTGGCACCCTTGGAACTTCAAGGGAATTTCTTGAAGGGCATGACCAACTTGGCACCCTTAGCATCACAAATAAACTATTAAGTGTGACACCCTTGGAACTTCAAAGGAAGTTCTTGAAGGGCACGACCAAACTTGGCACCCTTTGAATCATTAAAAATAAATTAATTAATAAATATAATCAAGATATGAAAACCATGTAAATTCACATCAAGTGGTAAATGATGATTAGAACCGAAGTAATTAAATCAAGAATAAAACTTGGCTTAAGGGGATCATAGGAAGAAATAAAATATTTTACCTTAAAAACTCTACCCTTCCCATGTTGGAAACTTTTAGGTAGATAATGTAATTTAATTAGGTAAAAAGGGGAAAGAGGGACATAAATGTAAGGATAAATATTACTCCTAAAATAGTTAAACATAATTAAGAGAAAAGGATGGTGAATTAAAATAAGATTAATAAATTAAATTTTAGAGAAATTTAGAGAACCTCTATCTGGCAACAACCAACATAAGAATATCCATCTAAGGGATAACTTGAGTTAGATTAGGGAGTAGATAGGGGATCAAATCTTGAAGTATCAATTGAATTTAGTAATGAACACAAATTAAAGAGTAAAAAGGGGGATCAAGAGACAACAAGGAGAAGAAATAGGAATCCTGTTGATGTGAGGGAAAATATTATTTTAAAATTAAATTTAAATAAATAATTCTGGTGATCCTTGATGAGAGAGTGACACATGGGTGGGTGAATAATTAAACTATTGAATTATTAAAAATAATTAATTGTGCATGAAATGTCAAGTGTCACCTACGAGAACTTCTATAAAAGAAGGGTCAGGCCATGGGAGAAAGGATTTTCTTTACCCTACTCTTGGATGGATGAGATTATGTCAGAGTACTGACTATAAGCTATAGTGAGTTTGGTGAGGTAGAAAACTTTAAAGAGGGCACTCCTTGGCTCAAGAGTGCCCTCCTCTACCAGCTAATACATTCCTCTATTGTACAACCCCATTGTAGCTCGAGGGTCTATGGGGAAGGAGAGTACCCAAGGAGTAGGTTGGGAGGTCAACCAGTGGATCATTGCATTTTGATTAGGCACGTCGACATTCACACTCGGGGGTGATCGACAATAAAGGAGGGCAATTAGCGTCAAGTCAAGTTGAATCTTGTCTCCTGGTGAATGGTATCTATGTTGTTATAATATTATTTTGTCTGACTTCATTATGGTTTAAGTTAATAACATGTAAATTAGATGATATATTCAATGAAGTAAGATTCAGGAAAGTTTTATATAATACTTCATAATTTTTGAGTTCCTAAAGATATTTTCTTGTGGTTGTATTTTTAATATTTAGTATTTAAAAAAAAGGTTTATAGGGTTGGTCCCTACACTTGGTATCAGAGCTATGTTGAACCCTTGATACATATGGGCCCATGCATGCATGACTAGTTTTGTTAACTTATTAACAATCATGCTTTTGAGTTCTTGTTGTTGAATTTTTTTTTTCATTTTATATACCTCGAGTTGTGAGGTCTATTTGTAACACCACTTCCATTTAACTGGATGTTATTGTTAATGGGATGGAATTGTTTGATATAATTACATGAGTTAAGATTAGTTATTAGTTTGAGTTGTTCAAAAAATTAAATTCAGTTGTCAGTCAAGTGTCATGGAATTGTGGAGATAACTACCTGCATGCATTAGTTAATATGAGTTATTAGTTTAAGGAAAATGAAATTCAGCTGTCAGTCAAGTGTCAGTAGTGTGGGTGATATATGTCCAGCTATGCTTGGTGAGTTTGAGTGTGTTAGTAATGTGCATGTTATATGTCCAACTATGCTTAGTGAGTTTGAGTCTTTATTATCATGTACATTTGATCAATTAAAAAACTTCCACAACATTCCATTAGTAATGCTCCGACATTCAGTGGTTAAATAAATGGAACTAAAAAAAAAAAAAAACTCAATGAATATTTAGAAAAGTCAACTTCGCTTTCTAATATGTACTTTCATGTTCAATTACATTGATTATACTATTTCTTCGCCACTCGGAGTGTAAACTCACCATTGTATCTTCCAACAAGTTATTATCTTGGAGCTTAGCGGAACGACCATGAAAAAGGAGAGTATACTATACTTTAATTTGTTAATTTGTTTAAATTCTAGGAAATAAAAATGAAAATTAATAAATTTATAAGAAAAAAATTATATAAGATGAATGTTCATTTTTTGTGTTCTCTGCACTACAATGTGAAGAGTTTTAAGCTTAAATTGACTGGTTTTCAAAAGAGTTTTAGCTTTAATTTACATACTTAGAGGATTTGATGAAAAACTTCAAGGATTTTGTCGCCTTAATCATTCAAAGGTTTAGAAGAGAAGCGTGTGTGGATTTTTCTTTGAAGCTAGGTTATAAGAGATAAACATGTGTAGATTTTTCTTTGAGGCTAGGTATACGAGAGATACGTCTATGGATTTTGCTTTGAGGCTTAATTTTCACTTACTCCATGGGTGTAGAACTTGTCATGCGTTTATTTATTTCTCAATAAATATTTCTGAAGTGTACTCCTGAAATGATTTACTTCTTTTCAAAACTTTGAAACAATTTGTTTCCTGAAAAGTATTTTGATGGACAATGTGCTCTTTAAATTCAAGGAACAATTTATTTCTGGATGAATATTTTTGAAGAGTAATCTTGAAATAATGTGCCTCTTTTCAAAACTTTGAAATAATTTGTTTCCTGAAGAGAATTTTGATGGACAGTTTTGTCTTGTAAATTGAAGGAACAATTTATTTCTGGATTTATTTCTGAAGTTTTTTGATACATGATCAGATTTACAAATTTCTGAAATTCTCTCACTTCAAACAAATACAATAAAGTTGAAGATTCAGGAATCGTTACAGACAAGCTTGGAGAAAGAATGTCAAAATGCTTATTGATAGCATTGTCCTCAACAAGCTATATAGGAAATTTTAAAGTAGATTATTTTTCATTTTAGGGTTTTATTGATCCATTTCTCACTTTTATATGGAAAAATACTTAATCTAATTTTATTTTTTTCACAGGTCTATTTTACGTTGAAAATAAATTATGAAGAGCATTTGGATGAAATTTTTGAAAGATAATAGGTTTTGCATATTTATAAATTTGTGTCTCTTCCAATAGAGCTTAAACTTAGGAATATATTGAATGTATGATGTGTGTTATGATCTGGTATATTAATTAAGTTTTGGTGGCAAGATTTTACCAAAATTTGAATCCAAACATTATACTAAAGCTTTTAGGCCCTTTTTCTGGATTTTAACGTGGTTAAAAAGCTACAGAGTGTCATTATGTTTTCTTTGCCCGTGTGGACCGTATCACTCTTCTTTAATCTACTTTGTGTATGCATTTTGATGCTTTGCCTAGTTTATACATTTACGTCTATTGTGTGTAATTTGTGTATGGATTTGGATGTTAATGTACTCTGTGTTTGTTATTGGAACAGTTTTTTCATTGTTAATGAAGAAGGGAAACAGGGTTGATTTCTGGAAATACATTCATTTGTTTTTAAGCATGCCAAAAACGAAAGAGTATTTTGTTAAAAAAAAATTGATGGAAAGTTTGTTTCGTAAATTCTAAGAATAATTTATTTCTACATGAATATTTTCAAGTATTTCTAATAGGTAGTCAGATCTACGAATTTCTAAAATTATCCACATCCTCAAACAAATACAACAAAGTTTAAGGTGTAGGTATTATTATGAACAAGCATTGAAAAAGAATGTCAAAAATGTTGGTTAATAACATTGTGGAACGTTGGACAAATAACTAGTACATGGATTTCTTATTCCAATTATTTTCCATGTTAGGGTTTTTTTGCATATCCATTTTTCACTTTCATAAGGAAAGACTTAATTTAATTTTTGTTCTATTGCACTTTCTATTTTCGTTGAAAATGGATCCTGAAGAGCATTTTGGATTAAAATTTTTGAAACTTGGTATGTTAGCACAATTAAATCTTTCAACAAATATAATAGAGAGAGCTTAGATTTATGATTATATTACCTTCATCTCTCATGTTCTAGTTATAATTAAGTTTTCGTTAGATAAAGATTATATAAAAATAAAAGTGTTTATTGAAAACATTTTATATAAAGATAAAATTTCTATTTATGTAATTCATTTTTCACGTTAAAGTTTCTTTTGAATCATCTTTCATTTGAATGAAGAATTTATCTAATTGTATTATGCATAATTACATGCAGACTATTGCCCATCATCGTTTTTGGGTGGAAAAGGAGCTAGATGGAAAGATATTGGCTTAGGCCCGCTGTAACTTGTATTAGATGAGGAAGTTTGGTCTCCATGGGTGGTCACGTGGTCCAATCTTAGGAAAAATGAGCTACTCTAGACACTATTTCTTGGAAAAAAAAAGAAACTTGATTCCTTGGTGAACCATGGTTAGAAGAGGTACAAGAAGAAGTGGGGTAGCTAAAGGGCGCAATATGGTGCCACCACAACAAACGAATCCTACCTCCCTACCCAATGATGGGGAAAACATCACAACACCAGAACAAATACTAGTTGGAGAAGTGTTGAACTTAATGAGATAGTTCCAACACATGTCTGAGGCATTAAATAAATCATTTGGAAAGGGAGCATGGAAGACATGTCATACAAAACAAAGTGCCCCAAAACACTACAAGAAATGATGTACATTGAGATTTGGAAAAAGTAAAATTTCCAGAGTTTTGGGGGTCCACAGATGGTCAATCTGTAGAGGCATGTTTACAAAACATGGCTATGTGCTTTACCCTAAGAGATTACACCTCAAATATGAAGGCTAAGATGGGTATATTCCAGCTAAAGGGAAACTCACTACCTTGGTGGAAGACATTCTTAACCCAATCGGGGATGGATATAACAGATGTAACTTGGGAGCTATTTGAAGAGAAATTTAGAGAATGTTACCTGTCAGAGGAGTTCCTTAAGAGGAAACTAAATGAATTCAATGCATTAAAGCAAGGAAGTCACTCACTACTAGAGTATGAGGCTTGTTTCATGCAATTACTCTACTATGCCCCTCACTTAAACATAGAAAAGCTCAAGGTGAAAAAAATTTGTATGGACTAAATGTTAGCATTCAGGCCAAGGTTAGAATCTTAATTCCTCGTACCTTGCATGAGTCAGTTCATTGAGTAATCATTGTAGAGAGGGAGACCATGAGCAGTGGACCTAGTAAGTCAACTAGGCCCACAAGATCGGGAGTACCCAGTTGAAACAATATGGAATGTAGAAATTTGCAAGGGGGTCATGTGCTCAATCATCAAAAGTGGCCAACAGGAAATCAAAGAACACCATATAGGCATCCAGCTCAACATTCGTACAGGGTACCTCAACAAACTCTTCAACCACAACAACATAGGCCCATGCGACAGCACCAAGTCACACCACCTCAACACTGAGCCCAATAGTCTAGCTCTTTCCATCAGAGTTCTAGGCCAACTCTCGGTTTAGTTGGTAGTAGGATTCAAGTCCCTAAGAGGGGATTTTGGAATTTTGGCGGTCCTCACTATGAGAGGGATTACCCTCAAAAGACACGTAATACCAACTGAACAAAGAATGCAACTACGGTGGGGGATTTGGGGAAGGCTCATTGCATCCATGCAGCGGTGAACAATCACCAGGTCGAGCACAAGTCCACTGTGTTGGAAATCTCAGGTAATATTGGCGGTATGAGTTTTGTCATTTTCATAGATCCAGGTGCTACTGATTCCTTTATTTCTCTAAATGTGTTATCAAGGATTAAACATAAATCAATTTCACAATATGAATTCAGACATGTAGAAATGGCATGTGTTATGAAAAGAAATGTAGGAAGGATGGTAAAGGATTGTGAGGTGGACCTGGGTGTATGTAAGACCAAGGTATCCTTGTACTCTACAATTTTAGGAGTCTATGATGTAGTTATAGGAATGGATTGGTTGGAATGAAATGAGGCACTCCTAGACTGCAAAGGCAAGATTCTACATTTCACAAATGATGACAGCCAAAGAAAAACATTAAGGTGAAAGAACTGAGGGGAGTCTCTGAGGTTCGTCTCCTCCATGCAACCAAGGAAATATAGGGGAAAGGGATGTCAAATTTTCTCAGTGTAGCTCTAAACGATAAGGGTGATTCTGAAAACCTTGATAAACATCCATTTCTTATTGAATGTAAGGATGTATTTCCCGAAGAACTACCTGGGCTACTCCCAAAAAGGGAAATTAATTTCACCTTCGACCTTAACCAGGCACTGAGCCTATTGAAAAGGCATCCTATCGTATGTCGGCTCCAGAGCTAAAGGAATCGCAAATCCAATTAAAGGAACTATTGGACTTGGGGTTCATACGACCTAGCATATCTCCGTGGGGAGCCCTTGTGATTTTCGTTAAGAAGAAGGATGGGTCTTGGCGACTGTACATTGAATACCGCTAGTTGAACAAAGTGAGGATAAAAAAATCAATACCCTTTGCCAAGGATAGATGAATTGTTTGATCAAATGAAGGGGGAAACTATGTTTTCAAAGATAGATTTGAGTTTAGGATATCATCAATTAAGAATCAAGGAAGAAGATATCTCAAAGACAGCATTTAAGACAATATTTGGGGATTATGAATTTGTAGTTTTACCCTTTGGACTGAAAGTGCCCCAGGTATTTTCATGAGTTTGATGAATGGAATATTTCGAGATTACTTAGACAAGTTTGTACAAGTCTTTATCGAAGACATTTTTATCTACTCAAAGACCCCATAACAGCATGACGAACACTTGAGGATAGTTCTACAATGTCTTAGATAAAACCAATTATACGAGAAGTTGTCAAAGTGTTCCTTTTACCAAACCAAGATTCATTATCTTGGGCACATCATCTTTGGGGATGGTATCACACTAGACCCAGTAAATATTGAGGCCATCATGGAATGGTCAACACCAACCAATGTTCATGAAATACGAAGTTTCATGTGCATGGCAGGGTATTATCATATATTTCTCGAAGGATTTTCAAAGATAGCAAGCCCCATTACCAAGATCCAAAGAAGGAACAAGAAATTCATTTGAACTTAAAAATGTAAAGAGGCATTCCAAAGGTTAAAGTTGTTATTAACGACAACACCAATTTTGAAGGTGTCGGATATGGAACAAGATTTATTGGTTTGCACTGATGCCTCCAAGGAAGGGTTGGGTTGTGTGTTGATGCAAGAAGGAATAGTAATAGCTTATGCATCAAGGAAACTTAGAACCCATGATCTAGAAATGGCAGCAATTGTTTATGCACTAAAGATTTGGAGACACTACCTTCTGGGAAGGAAGTTTGATCTTAGGAATGACCATTGCGGGCTACATCACATATTCACTCAAGACCACTTAAATGCAAGACAAAGGTGATGGTCTGAGCTAATTACTGAATATGATTTTGATATCACTTACATAAAAGGAATGCTAAATAGGGTGGTTGATGCTTTAAGTAGGAGGCCCCAGATATTTCTCAGTGATTCCCTTAAAGATAAATTTGAGGGAGAAACTACTTGATTTACAATTTAAAGACACCTGGTACCAGGAGTTTAGCAAAGTTTGAGGGAGGAGGAAATGAGGGTCCCAAAATATGAAGAATACTCCCTTGATAATGATGGCTACTACGATTTCAGGGAAGGATATATGTACCACCAAATGAAGATATACACCAGTTAATCTTGAATGAAGCACATCGTGCAGTATACATGGCACACCCTGGTGTTAAGAGGATGAGTGCAGACCTAAAACCACTCTTCTTTCGTAAAGGGATGAATAATGACATCATAAACTTGGTAGAAATATGCTTAGAGTGTCAACGAGTAAAAGTTGAACACAGGCATCCAGTAGGATTATTGTAACCACATGAGATACCAAAATCTAAATGGGAAGTTATATCAATGGAATTCATTGTGGGAATACCAATGACATCAAGAAGACATGATTCAATATTTGTAGTGAAGGACACGTTGACCAAGAGCACCCATTTCATACCAGTTAAGACTACACATAAGGCATTAGAAATAGCCAGAAAAAAATATTTATGAGATTATGAACCAATGCCTAAGTGAAAATAGACAAAAGAGAAACGCATTAATATGATAACAAAAATATGATTTTATTAGTGATATAATAGCATATTTATTGTAGCCCAATGAAGGAAAATACTTAATATATCAAGGAAATGAGCTCGAAAATGCCACAAATTGAGTATAAGAACTTATGGCCACAATAAAATATGAATTGGGATGTTATACCATTTTTGTATATTTGTGAGAAGAAGAGAAGCTTGCCTTTTAGACCTATAATTTTGTAATTCTGAAAATTGCACTTAGACATCAAGTAGAAGACCACTTTAGAGGCCCAGAATTAGATTTTGGACATGAACCTCAAGGGATTTGATTGGAGATGTTAGTAATATAAATACTTTTCCAATGAACATAAGAATAAAAAAATTGGATGAGTAGTTAGAGAAATATTCAATCTTCCAATCAATTTCCTAAAAAATAGCCCACAACCATGAGAGTTAAAAATTAACTTGGCCCAAATAAATGATCATACCTAAAAATAATTTTGGATAGCCATATTCTAATACATGATCTAAAATAATGATTAATCAAAGGAGAACATATTTATATCAATAATAATGGATATAAGAGATTTTATCTTCGATTGCACATATCTCGAGGTGACAATTTACCTCTAATCACTTTGAATTGTTGTCTATTTTTCTAGAACCTATTATCAACCTTTAAAAACTTGGAAAAAGTTTAGCACATAAATTTAGAGAGAAACAGAGGGGGGTATATAAGATTAGGGATTTAGGGCTTCCCCAAAATGCAATTTTGCCATGATTTTTCGACTAAAATAATCAATAAATGCACTTTAAACCACAATTTAGTGAAAAAATTCACTATTGAAATATTTTTTGGATATTTTATAAGAATTAATTTGTATTTTTTGAAATATATTATTTTTATTTATTTTTAATGTTTAATGCTAACTACAAATTAAAAAAAGAAAAAAACAATATATTTTGGGAAACAATTTTGTAGAGAAATTGATTGTAAATTGTTGGAACAAGGATAATATCCATGTTCAAAAAGAGTCAAGGACATGGAATTCTGTCTAGCCTTTAAATTGGTATCTCAATGTTTGAGGTTTTGATTTCTAGGTGGAACACCAAGGATACAACACTAGCACTAGGCAATACAAGTAATAGAACCAAAATCCTACTAGGCAGGCCTCCCAAGGAGAAAACCATCCAAGCAAGAAACCAAAAAAATAGAAGATATGGTCATTTATAAATAGAGGGGAGAGTGAATCCTATCCCAAAGAGAACAATAGTGCATTGTATGAATTAAGAGAAAGTGTGAGATAAACCCTAGAGATCCTCTTCCAAGTCTTCTTGGATCAATTTTCTCAGCATTGCAGTAACTCGGTGTTGCTCCAAAAAATTTCTTTGAAATAAATTTGATCAGACAAAAAAGAGAACATAATTCACGTGTAAGACATTTTGTCTCATGAAAAATATCACATTTTAGTAGATAGATCAACAAGTTCATAATTATTTCCTAAGGAGGAGAAAGCCTATATTTATAGATGAGGCTCTTCAAAATTTCCTCATTGATCTCCCACAACATAAGTAGCTTTCCATCCACAAAATGCTTGGAAGTTAAGTTAAGAATTAAACTTTTCAAATTTTACACTAAGTAAACCCCAAAAAGAGGAAACATGCTACATGAATGAGGCCAGGAAGGGTCATTTTGACTCATAATGACCAATCATTCTATTTTTCATTACATGGTTGGCTTGTTTGTAAAATTAGCTTTCTATTGATGGTGTAATGACTTGATTTGAACTTTATTTGGCCTCTAAATGACTCAACTAGGGCTAGTAGATATGTTGGAGATGACGACTTTCTTGGGTTAGTCTTTATTTATTTGAATTTGGCTTGATTTTGCTTAAAATGAAACTTTTATGGTACTTTTTTTCTCATGCTTTACTTTTATATCATTATTTCCTTTAAATTTCTAGCATCCTTGACCTTCTTGCACATAAAATTAGGGTTTAACCTCCCTTTCTTGTAAATGTCTAGCTGATATAGTGAGAGATGATTGAAATTAAGGTTGAATTTTACTTTCAAATGCTTGAAATTTCCCTTGGAGACTCTCCTTCATAAATAAGTTTCCTTATGTTTTCTTTAGAAGGGCTTAATCTTGCCCTAAGAGGACTCAACCTCCTTTCTTAGTCCTCAATCATTTAATGGTTGCATTAGATGCTTGCTTTTAAAATTTAATTGACCTTATTTTGCTTATTCTAGCCCTTGGGAGCTAACTTCTTCACTTTATGCCTCAATGTCTACCTTAGAGGGATTTCCTTTGCTTGTCTGAATAATTCATCTTCTCTTTCTTCCTTGCCGTTCTAGTAGCTAGTGTGACTTAAAGCCCTTTAACCCTTTCTTGGAGTAATTTAAAGTTTATGATTAAATAATAGCCCTTAGGTGCTCCAATTCACACAAATAGGATTTAATGTTCCATAATTTGTCCTTATCTTTCATTCTTACTCCATCCAATAACCCCAAAGAGGACGATGTCATGACTATGTGTGGAATAAAATATTGGATAACTTCACTTGATGTCACTTTGCTTAAGCATTGATATGATTTAAATTGTAGATGACAATTTCTTGTCCTATATTCCTTGTCCACTTCATCACTTTCATTTA
Organism: Pinus tabuliformis; assembly: GCA_031772625.1. Lineage (NCBI taxonomy): Eukaryota > Viridiplantae > Streptophyta > Pinopsida > Pinales > Pinaceae > Pinus > Pinus tabuliformis. Next base: position 719,623,505 of record CM062816.1, read on the forward strand.
AATATTTTTACTTGCAATGCCACATGGAAATCCCTTTTTCCCAAAAACTAGGTCCACTGCTATAACTACAAGTTTTTGAGGGAATTCTAACTACTTTGAAAGACAAGTGGTACATATTGGCATAGAGAATAAAATGGAGACCATCTTTGCCTCAAAAGGCATAGAATGGTTCCTTAGGAGTTACAAATGAATTAGGAACCTTGAGACTATCAGGATGAAAATCCAAGGCCAATGATGATTGCAAAATGCATACGACACATGGAACATATGTGCTAGGGAGTGCACCAAGATCAAAAGGGATATGGTATGGAAAAGTACATATGGTGATCACCCTTTTAAGGCTTTATTGACGAAAGTGCTCCCTTAAACCATGATTCCTATTAATTCCTTCTCCATGATATTCACAACACCATCCTAGGGTATAAGAATACCCATGAATGCAAATACTTACTCCCCATCAAGGGGAAGCTAGTAATACCACAAATGTAGACATGTCATCAAAGAAACAATACCAAGAGTTTCCATGGTTATCCATATGAATGTGGATCTAAGAGTCACTTTCATAAGTAGCATAAACCCACATGACTTTGCAAGGCCATAATGAACATCCTTGGGGCTTATCATGACATGGTAAAAACGTTTTTGAGTACCCCTATTGAAAGAGGGGTAATAGGGCAAAGGGTATCAATCATTGAGAGTGACCTTGGTATATCTCTATAGTCAATGCACATCCTTCAAGCCTTATCATTCTTAGGAACCAATATTACTAGGGAACTACATGGTAATGTCCTTGGCCTTATGGAACCTTTGCTCCAACATTTTCTATGACTACTCTAGTTCATATTACTATAATGTGGATTTTATATACAATCAAATATTTTGTAAAGGAGATTCAAGTGGTAACTATATCTCATATTCCAATTCCCTCTCAAGTGGCCTTCCTTTCATATCTTGGAACACTTCTCTATATGCCTACAAAATGTCTTCCAATTGGTGCATTTATTATATCATATATTATTCAAATGATTCCTTCACACCCATAGAATTGGTGTCCTTTTGGTTCTATGTCAACAAAATAAGTGCATAAGATATATATTTAACTTCCATGTAAGAGAAAAATTACCATCCTAATTGATTAGGCGAAGTTGGTTGGACCTTCTCATGAGGATAGAATCCCTCATATACGTATAGGGACTACCCAAAAAAACACCAAAGATATTTAGAGGCACCACACTAACTTCTATTTCATTAATAAAATTTACACTTATAACAAATGCAAGCTTACATTCCTTGGTATATTTTAACTCTACATCCTTCATCCTTATTCATTAAACCCAAAGAGTATGGATGAGGGAAATCATGCATATATAAACCAAGTTTACTTACCAGGTCCTCTACAATGAGGTTTTCCAATAAATAAAAATTGAATAGAGAATCTACCTTGTTCTTCAAAATATAAATCGTGAGATAAAATAACTTTGAAATCTATATCTACTATTTTAGATGGAGGATACTCATTTTCTCCTCCTTTTACACTATTGTGCAAACAATATTTTTATCCACACTTGAGTTTCTTTCTATCTATTTTCCTACCTCCACTAACTGATTATTCTTCCAAAACTTACCCTGCTTGTGGCTGATATGACTCAACTATGGATGTAATTTCAAAAATTTTATTTTTTCTACCCATCAATGTTGTAATGGTCATAATGGTTATCAAGTTCCTTGCACACATGTGCAATAGTGGTAGTATCCTTATTTTTTACTTTTCACTTCTTCATCTTTCCATTATTAGGAGTTCCATAATGGTGTGTTGTAACACTCCCTCCCACCCCCTTGGAATCCCTTGGGTTGTAGAAGGTGTTATTTTATAATTAACCTAACCCTCAAGGTCTGTTATGAAGATGGGGTTGCCAAAATTCTCTTTTTCCAACTTCATCAAACCTCAAAACAAAATTCACCATCTCATTTATCAAGTTGAGAACTTTCCGACAATATAAATTCTATCTCTTAGATTGAAGCTACACTCAATAAAAAAAATTCCAATCACATGGTGCCACATCGTCAATACACTGCCACATGGAGTCCATGTAGACTTAGTGCCATGGGCCCCACACTACTATGATATGGGTGAAAAATCTGACACATTACTTCGACAATACTAATAAAATCGTTCATACTATCAGATTTTATTTGGATTTTTTGTATTTTTTCTCAAAATCCCCAACTAGTGTTGGATATCCAACGCGCTCACAAGATATCTGACATCTACCTATAAATTAAACCATGGTCTCTAATTAGTTGGGCGGGGGAAATTTTCCATCAACACCAAACTTGTGGTCTCCAAGTGAAATAAAGAAATAATATGAAATCTTACAAAATGTCTATCTTTCTACATGTCAATAAAAGTAACATTTTTCCTAAAAAAAATTCAACATATTCCATAAACATCTTAATAAATTGCAAAAGCTTCATCATTAATCTATTGTTTTTGTTTATTTCTCTCACCTAAGCTAGTTGAACCATCTAGACTACCAAGTCCTTAGTACCCCTAACACTTGGATGCCAATAAACTCTTAAACCCAAATCCCTCATCTTTTAACCCGTTATAAATTAAACCATGGTCTCCAATTAGTTGGGCGAGGGAAATTTTCCATCGACACCAAACTTGTGGTCTCTAAGTGAAATTAAGAAAGAATATGACATAATGATGAAGGAGAAATAATAATAGGTTGTTTTTGTTGGTTGTGAGTATATATCTCACAAAATGTCTCTCTCTCTAAATGTCAAGAAAAATAACCATTCTCCTATATTTTTCAACATATTCACAAACATATTGATAAATTGCACAAGCTTCATCATTGATTTGTTGTCTTTGTTTCTCACTCTTAGCTAAGTTGTGTTTGCCATTGTCTTTTTTTTCCTATATTATATTTTTTTAAAGTTTGTATTATTTAAATATTTGTTATATATGTTAATATACTTGAATATTTTTAATTATAAAGAAACAATGCCCTAGGGCATGGCCATGGTCATTATACAAGTGTATGTTTAGGAACATGGAGCGAATAATGAAGTTAGATTTAATGATCCCATGGAAGAAGACGATGATGCTAATAACACAATTGAAGAAGAGGGGACAAATATATTGATCTAGGAGACCTTTAATAATGGTGGAATGGTTGATAATGATGACCAAGTAGATGGTGTTTTTGACAGACCTATAATCGAGAAGGCAACAAAACTTCTATATGAAGGCTCTAAAAAAAGCATTATCTCCACTATAGTACTACTGTTGAATTTAAAGGTTATGAATGGTTTGTGAGACACTTGTGTCACACATCTCCTAAGGTATGTAATATATTTTGCGACATTTAGTACTTGATGATAAAGGTTTTTTATTTTCATCTATTTTTATTATTAGTTGATCATCTGTAAAATTTGGATGCAAATATGTACGATTAATATTCGTTATATTAAGAAGTACTAATTTTTTAATTATGTTGTATATTGTTAGGTCAATTTTTTTACCATCGCCAAATGTTTTATCTCGCACATAATAATATTTACATGCCATTATGAAATATATTGTAATGGAGTATCAACCTATTCATGCATGTCCTATTGATAATATTTTGTATTATGGAGAACATGTGTTAAAAGAAGAATTTCCATAGTGTCAAATTAGTAGATATTAAATCGATCAAGCAACAAAAAATGTGCCTCACAAGGTTCTTCATTATATTCACATAATTTCACATTTTCGGAAATTGTTCAAGTGTAAAAACATAGCACAATTTATGGATTACCATGCAAAGAACAAAAGTAAAGATGTTGTTCTTCGAATAGCTACAAATGGATCTGCATTTAAGTAAATAGAGGAAATATGGACACATTTTAAAGATGAACCTTGTAATCTTAGGCTTTCATTGGAATTTCATGATGTCAATCCTTTGGCGATCTTAGATCTACTTACTTGGTGTGGCATGTTTTTGTTATCAACAATAACATTCCTCTGTGGATGTCAATAAAGAGGGAGCACATAATGTTGGAAATTGTTTTTCTAGGTATTTGAATAGAATAATTTTTTTCAACACAATAACATCTCATTTGTTTTGTTTCTTTCATAAATATGTCTTATATGTTTGATATTTTTTTATTTACCAATATATGTAGTAATTATGTACTTTATGTTCAATTGATTAGGTAAGTACCAATTCGAAGATATGAATTTATATATCGATCCTCTTATCGATGATTTACTAGAGTTATGGAAGGGCATCATTGTGTATGATATCTCTAGAGTAGTAGTGTGCAAGGGAATCATTCAATTCAACGCAATGCTCGTATGTAAAATTCACGATGCCCCAAGGCTAACACATTTTTGTAGTATGTTATAACATTACACTACACTTTAATAGTGTTTAATTTTATAAATGTCATGTCATGCATCATTTTTAAATAACATATTTAAAATAATTGGTAATATAATTTAATCCATCTCTTGTAGGTCTTCAAACAAAGGGTAAATTTGCATGTTCAATTGTGGTCCTAAGATGAAGTATCATCATTCTAGAAGTTTAGGAAAGGAGTTGTTTGATGAGTATAGCCTCTTCCTCTAAGAACCATAGGTATCGAATTACCAAAAAACATTTTTTCAATGGAAAAGAAGAGATCAGATTAAAACCATAGAGAATGACATGTCATCTATGGAAATTGCAATATAATAGAATTAATCGTAAAGGTATGGATCAACAGATCATGTTTGTATCATACATTAAATGTTGTAATATTTTATATTTTTCTTGCAACATGTTCATTATACTAATGGACAATCATTGTTGTAATATCTTTAATTATGCTTCATCTTAAAGGTTGTGATCATGAAGGTAGTAATAATGGGGCACTTCCACGAGGAATGAAAATTTATCCTATACAATTCAATAACCTCCCATAATATGAGCACCTAAATTGTCCATTTGTTTGATACAAGGGTAGATGAGGCAATTCATTGTTTTGTACGAAAAATATCCAATTTTCAAATTCTCATAGCTGATGGGGGGACCATGAAATGCGAAGGAAGTTTCAAGAACATTAAGCTCCAGATGGGGGACTATCACTTTAGGGCCCGCATGTTTTCCATTGAAATGGGAGGTTGAGACATCATCCTCAGAGCCAAATGGCTTAGGACATTAGGCCCAATTACAATGGAATTCTAGAAGTTATATATGAACTTCAAGTAGAATGGACACACTCATATGCTTAGGGGCCTCCAAACATGTACTCTTACTATTGTAAACTCACATAGAATGGATAAGCTCTTAAAAAAGGGCCACCATGGAGTGGTTACTCAATTCAATGCAATCCAAGGCAATGAATCCAGTCCTGCCACCATTTATCCAGATTTTCAACGTGTTGTGTCACCACCAACAGGTACATGAAAAACCCAAGGAGCTAGCCCCCTCTTCGGGTGAGCATGATCATATCATCTCATTCCAAGTATCGAGACAACAAATGTTCACCCCTATAGGTATCCATTCACATAAAAGAATGAGATTGAAAATATTATTTGGGAGCTATGAGAAGTAGGTATTATTCGTCCTGGCACCAACCTATATTTGTCCCCAGTGATCATGGTCTTCAAGAAAGATGGGGAGTGGCACATGTGTCTCAACTTTATGGCCTTCAACAAGCTCACCATCAAGATAATTTTCCCATTCCAGTAGTCGATGATCTCCTTGATGAACTCGTTGGTGCCTAATTCTTTACCAAGTTTAATGTTCGTTCAAGCTATCACCAAATCAGAATGAAGGAACCAAACATTCCCAAGACAAATTGCAGAACCCTTGAAGGTCACTGTGAATTTTTGGTTATTCCCTTTGGTCTCTATAATGCACAGTCCACCTTTCGAAGTCTCACAAATCACCTTCTCAAGCCATATGTCAAAAAGTTTGTCCTGGTATTTTTTTATGATATACTCATCTACAAAAAGACATGGGAAACAAATCTTCAACATGTTGAAATGATATTGCATTAGGGGATTTATAAGGTCTAAAATGGGCTTCCTAAGAAAATTATAAACTAATAGTGGAAATAATAAAATAAGATTACATTACATCATCGAATTTTAGAGGGAAAAAAGACAAAACTATTTTTTCAATTCATATTTTCAACTTATCTCTGTATGGGTTTACTCAAATTTCAAGCCAAAACACTTGTTGGATGCCAAATTTTATTCCTCATCCAAGAAGTACCCATGTTGCATACTTTGATGGACCTTGCTACATGAAAAATGAGAAATACATTAAAAATGTGATTGCAATCACGTTTTTTCATGTATTTCTCATTTTTTTGTAGTAGGGTCCATCAAAAGTATGTAACATGGGTACCTTTTGGATGAAAAATTAAATTTTGCATCCAACGAGTACTCCCACTCGAAATTTGAGTAAAATCTTAGTGAGATAAGTTGAAAATGTAGTTTTATAATTTTATTATTTTTTAATATTTGTACTTTTTTACTCCAAAAATGGTGAATCATTCCCCATGGTTGACATCATCGTCTTGAATCCTATTGGTTCTTATAAAGTGTATTTTGGTTGTACATTTTTCTTAGGAAGCCTATTTTAGACCTTAAAAATCCCTTAATGGCAACTTTTGCAGGACAATAAATTATTTATTAAATAGTCCAAGCATTGGTTTGGAATGGAAGAGGTGGAGTACTTGGGACACATTGTGGGTGGTGAACGCATTCAGGTGGATCCAAAAAATAATCAAGAAATGCAATATTGGCCACAACCTAGGTCCTTGAAGAGTTTGCACGGATTTTTTGGCTTCGTGGGCTACAATCACAAATTTTTCAAAAATTATGGACACATTTCCAAATCTTTAACGAAACTTCTCAAGAAAAATGTATTTCTCTAGAAAGAAACAACTCAACAAACCTTCCTTGATCTCAAACAAGCCATGTGCTCCACCCCTATGTTGGCCCTCCCAAATTTCACCAAAACATTTTTGGTCGAATGTGATTCCTCGGGAATCAACTTTGTCATAGTATTAAAATGAGAAGGTCGACAATTAGCCTTCACAAGTAAAAAATTAAGTGGCACAAATTTACGTAAATCCACTTATGAGAACGAGACGATGACCACTGTACATGTCGTAGACACTTAGTGACCATATTTTCTGAGATGACATTTCCAAGTTCGAACTAACCATCATAGTTTGAAGTATTTCTTCTAACAACGCTTATCCTCCCCACAATAAAATAAATAACTTACCAAAATGTTTAGATATGGCTATGAGATAGTCTATAAGAAGGGTCAAGACAATGTTGTGGCCCATGCCTTGTCTAAACAATTTGAGGGGGACGACACCCTCTTATCCCTATCTTTTCCCATATCATCTTGGATTGAGGACGAACACAATGAATGGTTTTGATGTAGGAGCATCTTGACTTAGCCAACAATGTGATTGTTTGTTCACATGTTGTGGCTAAAAGAGTTGAATTTCATGACCTAACTGGTCAAAAATTCAGTTTTAGTAGAGAGGGTTGGATCTCTCGAAGATGATTTTTACTTCATTATTGTAATAGTTAGGAAATTGTCTTATTTTAGACTAAGGATAAGTTGTTAGCATAGGTGTGCACTAGAGCTTAAAGATAGAGATTTGATTGTTAGATTGATCAAAATAGAGATCGAGTTGTTGGTACAGTTAGAATAGAGTTTTACTCATAAAAGAAAGAAAATGTAATGGAAAAATATTAGCCGAACTGAGATGATTGAGTTTTGAGTGAGAGGCCAGAGTTTGAGTGTTAGAGAGGGTTTGAGACTGAGACAGAGGTCAATATATTGTTGTAATTGAGCCGAGAGGGCCAAGACTCTATAACCAATATTATATTAATGAAATTGATTTAGTGTGTATTTGTATAGTAATCCTGGTGAAAACTCTCGTTTATTTCTGCATATCTGCATCCAAACAATTAACCAGGTATTTTCTTTATTTTCACATTTTAATGCAAATCTCAGTGTTTATGGGTTTTATGTGTTTTAACACCAAATCATAGTCATTTAGTGTTAAGGGTTAATTTTAAGATTAACCACTAAAACCATTTATTAATCACTTTACCTAAGTATTGAGTTAATGCACGTGGTTATATCCAAAAGGCGGGTTTTAAATAGTGAAGGTGGTTATCGGGCGGACAAAGAGTTGTAAGTGGTATTTCGAGGGAGTCACCCAATTCCACCAACCAAGTGACACGTAGCATTCAAGTGGAAAGAGAAAATTTCCTTATCGGGCAGGTATTCTCCGCACAAGTGGTTCACTCGATATCCTTGTGAACCATTGGATCTAGCGCGTGGTTGATCGACGGTGGACGATCAATGGACTGTTTTATTGATCGAGTTGAGTCATGACTATTAGATCTGGAGAGAAGAGATCTACGACATAGAGTGATCCCGATGGGTTTTGTTGATTGGGTTGAGTGTTGACCATCGGATCTGATAGAGAAGAGATCAACGGTGTGGATTGAAGCACTGTTTATAAAGCGAAAGTCAACATGGGATCGAAGGTTTAAGTAAAAAGTAGGGACCCTCCATGTAAAGTGAGCCATGAATAGAATTCGCTGAAAGCAACCGATTGGTTCTAAAGTAACCAATATTCTATTTTGAAGACTTCACCTTGTTTTCACCAACCTCCTACATCAGGTTTACTCTCCATCTCTTTCCCAGAAAATCAAATGGTTACAAGCGGATCTTAACCCCCCAGCGAGTCAAACTTGGTAGGAAGATATTCTTCGATATAAGGATTGTGTGGTTCTCTCCCCTCACTCCACACTCAAACATTGCATCTTAGCAGAGCTACACTCCTCACAGATTGCAGGCCATTTAGGTTTTTAGAGGACTTATGTTCATGCACATTGCTCCTTCTTTTGGGTTAGGATGAAACAAGACATCCTTATATTTTTCGATAAATGTGACGTTTGTCAGTGCAACAAAGGGGAAACAATGAAGACACCAGGAACCTTACAACCCTTATTTCTACCTACTTCTATATGGACGGATGTCTCCATGTACTTCATTACAAGTCTCCTGAAATCAGGCAACAAGTCAGTTATCACTGTGGTATTTGGTCACCTCTCCAAATATGCCCATTCTTATCGTTTTTGGGGTTTATGCTATTGATACTCTAGGAATAGGTGGGTGGCCAACAATATCCATCGGGATCAGTACTCCCCCCTTAGGAAGCAATGGTCCCCAACACGTTGAGTTCCTCCATGAGATGAGGAAAGTTCTGTTGAACTTGGTCCCTGGTGAGCCATTTGCTTTGGTGAAGGAGTTGCACTGCTTTGACAACTCGATATAGTTGTATCCTCTGTTGTCGAGTGTTCTTGATCTGTGTGTCCATCATCTGATCAGTTGTGGCATGTTCCATTCAGCCTGGGTTGAGCTCTGTTGGTGTGAGCTGTTCTGCAATGTCAGAAGTGTCCAACAATGGTGGAAAGTATGGCCGAAGGCGATCTTGATTGAACACTAGGTGCGGACCAAGGAACGGTGGGATGCTGAGCTCGAAGGCATTGTCCCCGACGGATTTGGTGATGGTGTATGGCCATATCGGAGCGGTCGAAGCTTGCGGTGGGGCCCAGCAAGGCGCTCCTTCTCCAAATGTAGCCAAACTTTCTCGCCCACCTGGAACCTGTGCAGCAATCGATGTTGATCATGGAGCTGCTTGTGCTTAGCATTGGATCTGTCTAATATATCATGGGCTCATTGGCAGATGTGTTGAATGCGCTCAATGAAGCTGTTAGCCCTTTCAGCTTCTGACTGCACGTGAGCCGAATCTACCTGAGTGGCTGCGAATGGTATGGCCACATCAATGGGGCTTAATGGCTGAAATCCCAGCCCTACCTGAAAGGGGATGTGGCTTGTTGGGCTGTGGGGAGCTCTGTTGTCACTGTGTTGAACATAGGGGAGACTTTCATCCCATGAGCGTGGATGCTTTGAGTTGTACATGCGCAAAATGTGTACGATCATCCTGTTGACAATCTCTAATTTGCCATCAGTTTGGGGATGGAAATCCATGGACTTAGTGAGTTTTGTATCGAGCATCGGCGAGAGACTTGACCAAAATGCACTTAGGAATCTCCTGTCCCCATCTGAGATAATGGACTGTGGGATCCCAAAGTGTACCAACACTCGCTCAAAGTAGAGCTTGACAGTGGCCTCTGCTGTGACACTCTTATTGCAGGCTCCCATGATGGGTATCTTAGAGAACCTGTCGACGACCACGAAAACACAATCGTTGCGGTGCTTGGTAGGAGGAAGGCCCGACAAATAATCCACGGAGACAGATTCCCAAGGCCGACTAAGAGTAGGTAGAGGAGTACAAAGGCCTTGCTTCTTGATGGTTGATTTGGCAATGGCGCGGCGGTGCAGGATGTAATGTACTTCCCAACATCCTGACGAAGTTTCGGCCAATAAAAATACATCTGCAATACCGCCACCATTTTCTCTACTCCGAAATGTCCAGCGACCCGACTGTGGTGCCCCCCAAAAACCATCTTGGCACGCTCTCTTGAAGGATCAGATATGTGTCCCAAGTGGCATAACAATGCATCTTGAAGGTGAAAATTTGGAACTTTCTTCCCTTCCAAGAGTGTCTCGTATATGCTGCCGAATTCCAGATCATTCTTGTAAATATGTGGCCACCCCGATGTCTCGTGCCCACAGGAGTCGAGCACAATGATTAGCTCCAGGACTAGCGGTCGGCTGAGGCAATCGGCGTCATTATTGGTGCTGCCCTTCTTATACTCAATGTTCAAATGGAAATGCTGCAGATAGGTGGACCATTTCTAATGACGATCATTCTGTAACTTCCCTTGTGTCTGTATGAATTGTAGAGGGCGGTGGTCTGTGTGGATGACCGTTTCCTTACCCATAGTGTAATGCTTCCATTGACGGCAGGCCTGCACAATGGAATGCATTTCTTTGTCGTAGGTGGGGTACTATCGTACTGTGTCTGAAACTGTCTCACTGTGGTGAGACACTGGATGCCCATGTTGAGTAAGAACTGCACCAATATCGTAGTTGGGGGCATCTGTCTCAATCTCAAATGGTTGTTGGAGGTGTGGTAATGTGAGCACTAGTGCAGAACAGAGGTGATTCTTCAACTCGGAGAACACCCACTGCTGGGTTTTGGACCAAAAGAACATGGATTTCGCTCTGCCATTGGTGACTTGGCTTAAAGGCCAGGCAATATGAGAGAACCCCAACACGAACCTACGGTAGAAATTGGTAAGACCTAAAAAGCTGCGGAGCTCTGTTAGAGTGGTTGGGGGGGGGGGGAATCCTGAATGACTTGTATCTTGGATGGGTCCACATGTACACCCTGATCATCAATGATGTACCCCAGATATTGAAGCTGGGTCAGGCCAAAGGTACATTTCTCCAAGTTATCACACATCTTGTGTTGTCGAAGGGTTTGAAGAACCTATCGAATATGGTGGAGGTGCTCTTCCCAACTCTGGCCGAAGATCAAGATGTCATCTAAATACACCACCACGGATGCGTTGGTGAGGGGCCGAAAGACGTCGTCCATCAGTCTCATGAAGGTCGCATGGGAGTTTGTCAATCCGAACGGCATGACCAACCGTTGAAAAAGGCCCTCCCATGATTTTACCACACCCATTCACTCCAACCTTGCTGGCTCAAGTTTTCATGGATCAAATTTTCAAACTTCATGGCATGCCTACTCCTATTGTGTCTTATCGAGATCCACCTTCACTAGTAAATTTTGTCAAATTTATTCAAGCTACATGGCACACAGCTCCAAATGAGTGTCACATATCACCCCCAGATAGATGCTCAAATCAACGCAGTAAAAAGATGTTTGGAGACTGTTGTAGCGACTACAACCAACCTCCAAAATTTTTCCTTAGCCTCGTTTTGGAGCCTCCCTTCCAAACTTCACAGCAGCTTGCCTCGCTTCGTCAATTTCACAAGCTTCAGTGTCTTTCTCGCACAAAGGCAGAATGTCAGTCATAGCTTCATCCATTCCCCTCACAAGTTGTTCACCTGGACTTGGTCCAACTATAGGTTGAGCAATTTCCCCTTGAAAATTACGTATTTTTGGAGGGCAACCAGCCTTCCCTCCGGAAATTGAGCAATCCTCTTTGGCAGACTGCTGGGCTTGAAGATTGCACAATCCTACATGCCAACACTCCCAGCAGGATTTGAGCAAATTTCCCCAGCAAGGCTACTCAGCCCAGAATTTTCAAAAATCTAGGCAACAGTCAGCTACTCTACCCAGAAATTACACAAATCTCCTAGGCAGTTAGCCCAGCTCCCATCCAGAAATGCACATTTTTCTTCAGCAGTCGAGCAATGTCTTGCATGTGCAGTTGAGTTGACTGGCTCCTTCTGGGACTAAGAAAAATAGACTTTCATGCATGGGTTGCTTCTCCAAAGGCAGCATGTAGAGGCATCCCTTGTTTTAGGTATCTATGTTTAGCAATTGGAGGTTACATGCAAGGAGAATTTTTGAAACCTCCCACCAAGTGATGCTTCTCCTAGATTTGTGGCATGCGCATCACAACCTTGATGTTATCAAAACTCATCAGTCGACCGCTGCAGAGCTCATTCCTCACATCAACCTTGTAGCTCTGACATCCCACATCACATCTAGGAGTAGTCAGCACATTCTGCTCAGCTATTTTGGGGTAAGCCGGCTTCCCATGCCTTGTGCTGCATTTATGTCGCTTTTTATGTTTTTGCTTGTGGGAGTATTTTTTGCTTTATTTATTTGAATGTTTGTTGTTGTTTACATATATACTCATTTTTCCTAGCTTTATTCAGTTTTCGTTGCTATCTCACTGTAGTCGCATGCATGAAATTATTTTGCATGGGTGTTCACCCAACCGGCAAACTGCCTCACCCACATGCATGTTGATCTATTTGTTAAATAGTTCATTCATGTTTTTCATGCAATTTCAATCACTTATGCTATCACTTATTTTCGCCATGCATTTACTGTCTTAGTCGCTTTCAGTTGCCTATCAGCGAGTCATTCCAAACTTGGCCCGGACTCTACCTTCACCAAGGCTGCATTATGTAATCTAGGGAAGGAAGGCTCACCTTCTTCTCCAAATTTACACATTCATTCCCACCATTGGCCTCCAAGAATTTTTTGCACATTTTTGGAGGACAATGGCTAATTGGCCTAAGAAATTGCGCAAATTTGTCCCTAGGTCATTAGTCCTTCCCAGCTGGAATTGCGCATTGCACAATCCCAGTAGTCATTAACTATACTAGACTATGCATTGCACAGTTCTAGCAATCATTTAGTCTCCCAATAGCCCAGACTGTGCCTTGTGGAATCTTGGCAATCAGACTCCTGACCTCCTCGCCGAAATTGCACAACCTTCATGATCATTCACCCAGGTATGTTGCAAGGCAGTTCTCAAGTTCATTTTGGTTTGTTGGGAGAGTTAACATAATTTTTTATTAAACTATGATATTTAATTGATTAAAATGTGTTTTTAATACATAAATGTTTTTATTTTTGTGTAAAACTCTTCATATAATAACATTTTGTAAATTATATAGTTTGTATTTATGGTTCCAACAAATTCTCACCTAATATAAAGTAAAATTGACTAAAATATATATCTAAAAAAGTAGAAATATCTATGTAATTGATGCAGTAGCATTCGAGCACTCTTCATTAAAAGAGGAATCCAAAGCTGAGAAGGAGGAGATGTGGACAAAAGTGCAAACCAGGAGACAAATTCTGTTAAAATAGGGTTAAAATGATGGAATGGATAAAGTCTCTAGAAGACTTATTTAATGTAATTTAACTTGCCATGTATGCGTATAGAGAGATTTAGAGGTTTTTGAGCGATTGTGGGAGAAATTCATGGATCATACATGATCCCTCCCTTTTATAACTTCTTATATAAGAGAGTCTGTGTAAGGAGGTGAGATATATAGAGCGACAGATAGAGATTTGTGTAAACAGGGTACGGATTCAATGTAGTCGAGAGGGGAAAGTGTGACTAAGGCTGAAATGCCTTAGAATGTAATCAAGTTCCATATAATATAAATCTACATGTGTGTGAATTCTATGTATCTGTGTACTTATGCCTTTTCAAGTTACGTTGTGTATATATGCATTCTTGAGTTAATTTCTGTGTTATGAGTTTATTGATTGACCATCAATCACTATGAGGATCAATGGTGCTTCAAAGTTAAACAAGTCAATTTTTGTGTGAAGTTTCGAGTAGAAATGGAAAAGTTAATTAAGTGTTGATGCACATTCCATCGTATGTGAAGAAGTGCAGAAGAAGAGCTGTTCGATCATTGAAAGTGGTTTTGCAATAGGAAAGCATTTCATCGGGTGGCCTAAGGGTTGTAAATGGTTTTTCAAAAGAGGAACCCAGTGGATGCTTAAACTGGAATATAATCTAGCTGAGATCCGAGGATGATCGGACTATTTTTTGGTTGGACGATCAGATGGATATCAGGTTGGAATAGGCGCGAAAGTTAATCCAGAAGCCCATCCTGAACATCTATAGATTAAGGACTAACAATTCTCATCGGCTCTGTGAGGGAGATTAAAAGTCGCGTAAGTGATCCACCCAACATCGTTGTCGACCGTTGGATCAAGTGGATCTTGATCAATGGTTATAAAGTGTCGGGTTAGCTTGTTGATCAGGGGAAGAGATCAACGGTTGGATCAAGAACCAGATCGACTATGGAGATTTAATCACAAATCGCATTCGGTAAAAGAGTTTGGGTTTGCGATAAACCTAGATTTGTGATGTTGCGATGGACAATGGACCATCAGATCAAAGGGTTGATCAAACGGCGGAGGTTAACTTTCACATTTCGTAGGAAACAAGTGCTCACGGATTGCGAAAACTGTGATGTGCGACGAGCCGAGAATGTGATGAAGCGTCGACCATTGGATCATGAAGCTGATCAACGGTGGAGATTAAAGAACAATAGAAAATCTTGGGAAAGAGAGGACCCAAGAATTTTATAGATGCAGGTTTATTCTATTTGAGATCCAGCCTTAGGTGTTCCTGGTCGGGTTTCCATGTGTTTCTGTGTATTTGCGCTGACTGTTGTTGTCCCAGTTTTTAAGGCAAAAGCACTAATTAACACTTCCGACAGGAACGTGGGCCCATAACCCATAGGTCCATGGTCGATATTTTGGAAATGAAAGGGATATTGCCTTAGTGGAATTTTTACTTTCATTAAGTGGTATCAAAGCAAGGAAAGGTTTCCTACGAGTAGAAAGAATATTTTGTATGCAAAAGAAGGAGGTACAGTTGTGTTAAATCTTGGCAAGTTTATGGTCTTTACTGTCGTACAGATAGCAGCAGTTGAAGGTTAGAAGACTTGCAACAACCTAGAGCAAGGAGTGCTCAATTGATTCCAGAGGAGAGAACCAGAAGGATGTCAAAAGACTAAGCTCAAAGGAGAAAGCTTGGTAAGGTATCATGTAGTAGAGAAGACTGTTACTGCAGAGGTTTGGTTGCAACCCACAGAAGATCATGAAGGCAGTTTCACTAAGGAAGTGGGTAGAATTGCTATGGGATTAAGGAGAAGAATATGACCAAGAGGTCATAACTTTTTGTGCCTTGGGAGTCTGATGTAGGAGAATCTGAGCACTCTTCATTAAAAAAGGAATCCAAAGCTGAGAAGGAGGAGATGTGGACAAACATGCAAACCAGGAGGCAAATTCTGTTAAAACAGGGTTAAAATGATGGAATGGATAAAGTCTCTAGAAGACTTATTTAATGTAATTTAACCTACCATGTATGTGTATAGAGATATTTAGAGGTTGTTCAGCGATTGTGGGAGAAATTCATGGATCATAAATAATCCCTCCCTTTTATAACTTCTTATATAAGAGAGTCTGTGTAAGGAGGTGAGATATATAGAGTGACAGATAGATATTTGTGTAAACAGGGTGTGAATTCAATGTAGTTGAGAGGGGAAAGTGTGACTAAGGCTGAAATTCCGTAGAATGTAATCAAGTTCTGTATAATATAAATCTGCGTGTGTGTGTGCAAATTCCGTGTATCTATGTACTTATGCCATTTCAAGTTATGTTTTGTATATATGCGTTTTTGAGTTTGTTTCTGTGTTACAGGTTTATTCATTAACCATCGATCACTTTGCGGATCAATGGTGCTTCAAAGTTAAACAAGTCAATTGTTGTGTGAAGTGTCGAGTAGAAATGGCAGAGTTAATTAAGTGTTGATGTAAATTCCATCATATGTGAAGAAGTGCAGAAGAAGAGTCGTCAGATCATTGAAAGCGGTTTTGCAACAAGAAAGCGGTTCATCGAGTGGCCTAAGGGCTGTAAATGGTTTTTCAAAAGATGGACTCGATGGATGCTTGAACCAAAATATAATCCAGCTGAGATCTGGGGATGATCAGATCGTTCATTGGTTGGACGATCGGACGGATATCGGGTTGGAATAGGCGCGGAAGTTAATCCAGAAGCCAGACCCGAACATTTATAGATCGAGGTCTAATAATTCTCATCAGCTCCATGAGAGCGATTAAACGTCGCATAAGTGATCCACCCGATATCGATGTGGACTGTCAAATCAAGCGGATATTAATCAATAGTTATAAAGCGTCGGGTTAGTTTGTTGATTGCGAGAAGACATTAACCATCGGATCAAGAACCAGATCGATGGCGGAGATTTAATCACAAATCGCATTCGGTAAAAGAGTTTGGGTCTGTGATAAAACCAGATTTGCGATGTTGCGATGGACTATGGACCATCAAATCAAAGGGTTGATCAAACAGTGGAGGTTAGCTCTCGCATTTCGTAGGAAACAAGTGCTGGCAGATTATGAAAACTGCAATGTGCGATGAGCTGAGAATGAGATGAAGCGTCGACTGTTGGATCGTGAAGCTGATCAATGGTAGAGATTGAAGAACAACGAAAAATCTTGGGAAAGAGCGGAACCAAGAAGTTTATAGATGCGGGTTTATTCTATTTTAGATCCGGCCTTATGCGTTCATGGTCGGGTTTCCATGTGTTTCTGTGTATTTCCGCTGACTGTTGTTGTCCCGGTTTTTAAGGCAAAAGCGCCAATTAACGCTTCCGATAGGAACATGGGCCCATAACCCACAGGTCCACGATCGATATTTTGGAAATGAAAGGGATATTGCCTTAGTGGAATTTCTACTTTCATCAATAACACACAGTGGAAAACCTATTATAACTCACTTGTCAAAATAGCAGTGAGGTCATCCATCATTGGTTGTTATCTATTAATGCAAGCTCACTCATCACCCTTCTTCAAGGAAAACCACACCACCTGGAATTACCCATTAAAGAGGTGTATTGGAGTAGGCTTTCACTCTTACCAAATGCCTATGGGTCTTGGGTTATTACCCTATTTCCTTAAGTCCGAAACATACAAACTCTTACCCAAACAAAAACAATTTTAAGACATTCTCCATCTCCAAAAATATTTAGTATACAAAATAAACTAAAATATTTAAAATAGAATAAAATAATCATTTAAAACAATTTCTTTTAATAAAAATAAAAACTTGTTTTACAAATAAATTAATACAATACTATTTCAATATTTAATTAATTAAAAATCTAAATGATATTTTTAGTTTTAAATTAGTTTTTTAATATTAACAGTAATCGTTGTCCGAGCAGATTATCGTGGACATTGCAATGGAGATGCAGCGCATACTTGCAGCTTTGGCTATTCTTCCAATATTGTCTCAAGCTCGCTGTCATTACCCGACCATATTTAATTTTAGGGGTACCGTCCAAATTGTGTTCCCCTATAACGAGTCTGTTTCTCCTCCCTATGGAGAAAAACTCTTCGGCAAACCCACAGGCAGATACAGCGACGGAAGACTCTCCATAGATTCCTTCGGTTAATTAATTCCAGATACTATGTCATTTGTTAAGATTCCTTCGGTTAATTAATTCCAGTTACTATGTCATTTGTTGTTCCTACTGATATTTGTTTGCTGCAACCCTAAATATATATTTGATGACGAAATTATCATTGTTGCAGCCGAGGCACTGGGATTACCGTTTCTGAGTCCATATTTGCAGTCGGGGGAAACGACTTCGGCTACGGATACATGATTCTCAAAGTCTATTGCAGGAGTTGTGCAAACGCTGTACAATGAGGGAGGGAGGACTTTTCTTGTGAGGGATGTGGGACTTTTCTTGTGAGGAATGTGACCCCTCAAGGGTGCGGGCCCATCTAGCTCACTTCCTACGACATCGATAAGCATGGCTGCTCCATTTCCTACAACGACGCAGTTCTACATTACAACACACCCCTCAGAGCTCAGCTCTCCTCCCTTCACAAGCAACTCAAAGACGGCACTATCAGCTATGTCAATACATATGACATCATCTACGATTTCTTCGCCAACCCCTCCAAAGATGGTATTCCACTGTACTCTTTTCCCATTCTGTACTAAGTATTTGTGTATATCTTCCAAGTACTTGTGTATATATTCAAAGTACTCAACATTCAAAAATGCAGGGTTTAAAGCCACCACTAGAGTTGGAGGCAAGTACAATTACAGGTACAACATACAGTGTGGAGCCAATAAAACCATCAATGGCCGCACCGTGAAGGCCGTGACCTGCTCGGATCCAGCCTCCTACATCAGTTGGGATGAAGTCCACTGGACTGACGAGGCCAACAAACTCCTCACCCAACACATTTTGAGTGGAAAATACTTTGAGTTTTATGCTTCTGTGATCTCCAACCCCTATATATGATTCATTCTTTTCTTGTAGCAGCCCTGCACTTCTTTCGGAATAAAGAAGAAGAAGCTTTCTCCGAATGCATTTTACGATTGAGATTATTCTACGAACAGCTCATACATAGACATCACCCATTGAGTTATGACTCTTTATTTTTATACTTTTCTAAAATATTTAAGGTATTTAAATAAATTATTTAAAAATTTATGTCAAAAATTTTATATATATTTATAAGAAAAAATATTACATTTTAATAATTCAAATTTTTATATAATCTTAGATATATTTTTATTTAATATTTAAAAATATAATTTTTTTTAATACATGCAAAAATTTAATCCCTTTCCACTCTTTTAAATCCTTACTTATAACTCTCTATATTCCATATATTCCGCTCCATACGTTTACGTAAACATTTCACTCAACCCAACCCAACAAATTATATTAAACTTCAATATTTTTTCCAAAATATGCTATGATATAGTAGCGTTTTCATCACATTCCAGATTCATCGACCTGAAACAAGTTCTGTAGCGTTTAGATCACAGTCAACCCTCCTGGACATTAGGTAAACAATGGGTTCACACTCAAATTGAACTATCGATATATAAAATTCCCCAATCACAAGTGAAAAGAAAAGGAAAATATATATATATAAAGACCGAATCAAATAATAAAAGGAAATTGAATTCGTGGCATATGAAATCGAATATTCGATTTTAGGGATGGAATGTAGCCCTGAATAGTGTAAAATATTGCGCTCCTAAATTTTTTATAATAAACGTTATTCTATTAAATGTTTTAAGCATAAAACTGTAAAATGGTGGGTTGCAAAATAAATTTTTATATTTTATTAAATGTTGTAATTGATTGAGGGGACAAATTTATTTTATAATATTTTACAATTTAGTATTAGGGGATGTGTAATTTTTTTAGTGTTAATTTGAAAGTTAATATGTGTTATTTTAAAATCATCATAGATCCATCTTAAGTATGGATTTAACATGAGGAGGGATCAAATTTTTTTATGTGTAAACTATTTTAGAATGCGCAATACAATGTGTTTTTTTTCATTGTTTAAATTGTATTTTTGAATGCTAAATAAAGTATATATAAGTCCAATTAAAAATTTTATCCTTAAAAACTTAATTATGTTTTTTATATATATGAAGTTGATATCGACATAAATTAATTAACATAGATCTTCAAATAGTTTATGTAAATCTCTATTTGAAATATTTTTGAAAATATAAGATTTAAACATCTGATTCACACATCTATAAGGACACAGATGGACCGAAGCTCATACAAGGATGTAGAATGAGCCTCTCAAGTCAAAAAATACTTTAAAAGAAAAAACATTGTTTGTTATAATCAAAACATAAATGATTATACATATTTGGTTAGCTTTAAAAAAAAACATTATAAAACAGTGATAATCTGATTTTCATTGTGCTCACTTCATATTTCACTTTCACTTTTCAAGTAATAAATAAAATATTGATCACTTTCGATATGTGTGTGTGTTTTCAATATGATCGATCTCTTTCCATACTTTCCATATATATATATATATATATATATATATATATATATATATATATATATATAATTTTATAGAGATAAAGTATTTAAAGTAATTAAAATAATAATAATAATAACTTATATTTCTCTTACAAATATTTCACTACAGAACTAAAACAAATTATTTGAATACCCATATTAATTAATATATTTCAATATGAATCATTTTTTTATACATAGAAAATGTGTTATATATATATATATATATATATATATATATATATATATATATATATATATATATATATAATGTGTATTTTCAATATAATATGTAGTGACCCATTCTAGTTGACTGACAACGATATGACATTAACATTTAAATAACCCTAAGGCCCACACATTATTCTTTGAGGACCTCAAGTTGAGAATCTGGGCACATGACTCTACTATTAGTGGTTGAGATATTAGTGATTGTGATATTTATGTACATTCTCTATTTGTATTATGATGATTGTAGCATTAATGGTTATGTGTGTTCTCTATTAATATTATGATGATTGTAGCATAAATGGTTATGTTGAATATCCATATTAACTAATATATTTCAATATGAACCATTTTTTTATACATAGAAAATGTGTTTTATATATTAATTGTGTATTTTCAATATAGTATATAGTGACCTGCTCTAGTTGACTTATAATGATATGACATTAACATTTATTTAGCCCTAAGGCCCACACATTATTCTTTGAGGACCTCATGTTGAAGATCCGGGCACATTACTCTATTATTGGTGGTTGTAATGTTTATGTATGTTCGCTATTGGTATTATGATGATTGTAGCATTAATGGTTATGCATGTTCTCTATTGATATTATGATGATTGTAACATAAATGGTTATGTTTAGTCTCTATTGAAATTATGATGATGATGGCAGTAAAGGATATGTATGCTCTCTATTGATATCATGATGATGACAGCTTTGATGAATAGGTATGTTTCTATTGATGTTACGATGTTGATAGCTTTGATGGATATGTATGTTTCCATTGATATTATGATGATGATAACCATGATCGATGTGTCCTCTATGTTACCTATTTGCATTAGTTCTGGCTCACAATCAACAATGATATGATTAACTAGGTGATGTTGATGATGCTATTATGACAATGACTAACAACGAGAAACCTTGTTACTAATGATTATTGAGTATGGCAGGAAACCACCAGAGCCACTCACATATGACAAGTTGATGAAACCTGGTTTGATGAAAATTTATATTGTGTCTTTGAAATTCTAATTCAATTTTGAAACCTACTATATATGTTTATCTATATTATGATGATATGTTAGTGGTTGCAGGCACAGATTAGTTGCTTGGCCAAATGACTCACATATGGGTGATGGGGTTGTATAATTGGATTGAACTGCATGGGAGGGGTGGACTAGTGTCCCTGATCTCACCCACTAACACTTCCATCATGACTTGGGTGGAAATGTTGAAACACCTCTGCCTTGAAGATCACAATGTCATGAGGGCAAGTCCCAAAGTTTGGTCACTCATGAGGATTTTAACGGGGAGCATGCATCAAGGCGGATTCCTTGATCCCCAACACCATTAGTCTCACTATAGCAAGAAACATAAGAGATGATAGTGATCTCTGTTGTTGCACCTATACTTTTCCCTCGTAGCCACTGAATGCTTGAAGGGCAAGCGGCATAGCAACCTTGGAACTTCAAGGGAATTTCTTGAAAGGCTCGACCAACTTGTCACTCTTGGCATCACAAATAAACTATTTGGCATGACACCCTTGGAACTTCAAGAGAAGTACTTGAAGGGCATGACACCCTTGGAACTTCAAGAGAAGTACTTGAAGGGCATGACCAAACTTGGCACCCTTGGAATCATTAAAAATTAATTAATTAATAAATATAGTCAAGATATGAAAACCATGTAAATTCACATCAAGTGGTAAATGATAATTAGAACCATGGTAATTACATCAAGAATAAAACTTGGGTTAAGGGGATCATGTGAAGAAATAAAATATTTTACCTTAAAAACTATTCCCTTCCCATGTTGGATAAATATTAATTAGGTAAAAATGGGAAAGAGGGACATAAATGTAAGGATAAATATTAATTATAAAGTAGTTAAACATAATTAAGAGAAGAGGATAGTGAATTAAAATAAGATTAATAAATTAAATTTTAGAGAAATTTAGAGAGCCTCCATGTGGCAACAACCAACATAAGAATATCCATCTAAGAGATAACTTGAGTTAGATTAGGGAGTAGATAGGGGACCAAATCTTGAATTATCAATTGACTTTAGTAATGAACACAAATTAAGGAGTAAAAATGGGGATCAAGAGACATCAAGGAGAAGAAATAGGAATCTTGTTGATGTGAGGAAAATTATTATTTTAAAATTAAATTTAAATAAATAATTTTGGTGATCCTTGATGAGAGAGTTACACATGTTTGGGTGAATAATTAAACTATTGAATTATCAAAAATAATTAATTGTGCATGAAATTTCAAGTGTCACCTATGAGGACTCCTATGAAAGAAGGGTCAGGCCATGGGAGAAAGGACTTTTCTTTACCCTACTCTTGGATGGATGAGATTATGCCAGAGTAGTGATTGCAAGCTATAGTGAGTTTGGTGAGGTAGAGGACTTTAGAGAATGGACTCTTGAACCAAGGAGTGCTCCCCTCTACCAACTAATACATTCCTCTGTTGTATGACCCCATTGCAACTCAGGGGTCCGTAAGGAAGGAGAGTACCCAAGGAGTAGGTTGGGAGGTCAACCAGTGGGTCATTTCATTCAGATTAGGCACGTTGACATTCACACTCAGGGGTGATCGACAACAAAGGATGGTAGTTAGCGTCAACTGAAGTTGAATCTCGTCTCCTGGTGAATGGTACCTATGTTGTTATAATATTGTTTTGTATAACTTTATTATGGTTTAAGTTAATAACATGTAAATTAGATGATATGTTCAATGAAGTAAAATTAAGGAAAGTTTTATATAATACTTCATAATTTTTGAGTTCCTAATGATATTTTCTTGTGGTTGTATTTTTAATATTTAGTATTTAAAAAAAAAGGTTTATAGGGTTGGTCCCTACACTTGGTATCAGAGCTATGTTGAACCCTTGATACCTATGGGCCCATGCATGCATGAATAGTTTTGTTAACTTATTAACAATCATGCTTTTGAGTTCTTGTTGTTGATTTTTTTTTTCATTTTATATACCTCGACTTGTGAGGTCTTGTAACACCACTTCCATTTAACTGGATGTCATTGTTAACGAGATGGAATTGTTGGATATAATTACGTGAGTTAATATTAGTTATTAGAATGAGTTGTTTAGAAAATTAAATTCAGCTGTCAGTCAAGTGTCATGGAATTGTGGAGATAACTACCTGCATGCATGAGTTAAGATGAGTTATTAGTTTGAGGAAAATGAAATTCAGCTGTCAGTCAAGGGTCAGTAATGTGCGTGATATATGTCCATATATGCTTAGTGAGTTTGAGTGTGTCAATAATGTGCGGGTTTTATGTCCAACTATGCTTAGTGAGTTTGAGTCTTTAGGATCATGTACATTTGGTCAATTAAAAAACTTCCATGACATTCCATTAGTAATGCTCTGACATTCAGTGGTTAAATAAATGGAACTAAAAAAAACTCAATGAATCTTCAAAAAAGTCAACTTCACTTTCTAATATGTACTTGCACATCCAGTTGTGTTGGTTATACTATTTCTTCACCACTCGGAGTGTAATATCATCATTATATCTTCCAACAAGTTATTATCTTGGAGCTTAGCGGAACGACCATGGAAAAGGAGTGTATATTATACTTTAATTTGTTAATTTGTTTAAATTCTAAGAAATAAAAATAAAAATTAATAAATTTAGAAGAAAAAAATTATATAAGATGAATGTTCATTTTTTTGTTCCCTGTACTACAATGTGAAGATTTTTAAACTTAAATTGATTGGTTTTCAAAAGAGTTTTAGCTTTAATTTACATACTTAGAGGATTTGATGAAAAACTTCAAGGATTTTGTCTCCTTTGTCATTCAAAGGTTTAGAAGAGAAGCGTGTGGATTTTGCTTTGAAGCTAGGTTATAAGAGATAAACGTGTGTAGATTTTTCTTTGAGGCTATGTATAAGAGAGACACATCTATGGATTTTACTTTGAGGCTTATTTTTCGCTTACTCCATGAGTGTAGAACTTGTCATGCGTTTATTTATTTCTCTATGAATATTTTTAAGAGTACTCTTGAAATGATTTACTTCTTTTCAAAAATTTGAAACAATTTGTTTCCTGAAAAGTATTTTGATGAATAGTTTGTTCTGTAAATTCGAGGAACAATTTATTTCTGGATGAATATTTTTGAAGAGTACTCCTTAAATAATTCACCTCTTTTCAAAACCTTGAAATAATTTGTTTCCTAAAGAGAATTTTGATGGAAAATTTTGTCTTGTAAATTCGAGGAACAATTTATTCTTGACTTATTTCTCAAGTTTTTTGATACATGATCAGACTTACAAATTTCTGAAATTGTCTCACTTGAAACAAATATAATAAAGTTGAAGGTTCAGGAATTGTTACGGACAAGCTTGGAGAAAGAATGTCAAAATGCTTATTGATAGCATTGTCCGACAAGCTATATAGGAAATTTTAAAGTAGAATATTTTTCATTTTAGGGTTTTATTGATCCATTTCTCACTTTTATATGGAAAAATACTTAATCTAAATTTATTTTTTTCACAAGTCTATTTTTCATTGAAAATAAATTCTGAAGTGTATTTGGATGAAATTTTTGAAAGATAATAGGTTTTGCATATTTATGAATTTGTGCCTCTTCCAATAGAGATTAAACTTAAGAATATATTGAACGTATGATGTGTGTTATGATATTGTATATTAATTAAGTTTTGGTGGCAAGATTATACCAAAATTTCAATCCAAACATTATACTAAAGATTTTATGCCCTTTTCCTGCATTTGATCGTGGTTAAAAATCTACATAGTGTCATTATGTTTTCTTTACCCATGCGGACGATAACACTCTTCTTTAATCTACTTTGTGTATGCATTTCGATGCTTTGCCTGGTTTACGTCTATTGTGTTTAGTTTTTGTATGGATTTGGATGTTAATGTACTCTATGTTTGTTATTGGAACAGTTTTTTCGTTGTTAATGAAGAAGGGAAATGGGATTGATTTCTGGAAATTCATTCATTTGTTTTTAGGCATGCAAAAACCGAAAGAGTATTTCGTTAAAAAAATTTTGATGGAAAGTCTATTTCGTAAATTCTAAGAATAACTTATTTCTACGTGAATATTTCCAAGTATTTCTAATAAGTAGTCAAATCTACAAATTTCTAAAATTATTTGCATCTTCAAAAAAATACAACAAAGTTGAAGGGGTTTTTTTTGCATAACCATTTTTCACTTTCATAAGGAAGGACTTAATTTAATTTTTTTCCATGACAACATTTTGGATTAAAATTTTTGAGAGTTGGTATGCTTGGACAATTAAATATTTCGACAAATATAATAGAGAGAGCTTAGATTTACGATTATATTACCTTCATCTCTCGTGTTCTGGTTATAATTAAGTTTTCGTTAAATAAATGTTATATAAAAGTAAAAGTGTTTATTGAAAACATTTTATATAAAGATAAAATTTCTATTTATGTAATTCATTTTCGTGTTAAAGTATTTTTTGAATCATCTTTCATTTAAATGAAGAATTTATATAATTGTTACATGCATATTGTTGGCCATCATCGTTTTTGGGTGGAAAAGAAGCTATATGGAAAGATACTGGCTTAGGCCCACTGTAACTTGTATTAGATGAGGAAGTTTGGCCCCCATGGGTGGTCACGTGGTCCAATCTCAGGCAAAATGAGCTACTCCAAACACCATTTCTTAGAAAAAAAAACTTGATTCATTGGTGAACCATGGTTAGAAGAGGTACAAGAAGTGGGGAAGCTAAAGGGCATAATATGGCACCACCACAACAACCGAATCCTACCTCCCCACCCAATGATGGGGAAAACATCACAACACCAGAACAGTTACTAGTTGGAGAAGTGTTGAACTTAATGAGATCGTTCCAACACGTCTGAGGCATTATTAAATTTTTTGGAACGAGAGAATGGAGGACCTATCATACAAAACGAAGTGCCCCAAAACACTACAAGAAATGATGTACATGAAGATTTGGAAGAAGTAAAATTTCCAGAGTTTTGGGGGTCCACTCATGGTCAATCTGCAGAGGCATGTTTAGAAAACATGGCTATGTGCTTTACCCTGAGATATTACACCTCAATTATGAAGGCCAAGATGGGTATATTCTAGCTAAAGGGAAAAGCACTACTTTGGTGGAAGACATTGTTAACCCAATTAGGGATGGATATAACAGAAGTAATTTAGGAACTATTTGAAAAGAAATTTAGAGAACGTTACCTCTCAGAGGAGTTCCTTGAGAGGAAACTAAATGAATTCAATGCATTAAAGCAAGGAAGTTGCTCACTACTAGAGTATGAGTCTCGTTTCCTGGAATTACTCCGTTATGCCCCTCACTTAAACACAAAAAAGCTCAAGGTGAAAAAAAATTGTGTATGGCCTAAATGTTAGCATTCAGGCCAAGGTTAGAATATTGATTTCTCACACCTTGCATGAGGTAGTTCATTGAGAAATCATTGTAGAGGAGGAGACCATGAGCAATGGATCTAGTAAGTCAACTAGGCCCACAATATCGGGAGTACCAAGTTGAAACAGTATGGAACATAGAAATTTGCAAGGGAATCAAAGAACACCATATAGGCATCCAGCTCAACATCTGCATAGGGTACCTCAACAAACTCTTCAACCACAACAACACCGCCCCATGCGATAGCACCAAGTCGCACCACCTCAACACCGATCCCAACAGTCCGGCTCTTTCCATCAGAGTTCCAGGCCAACTCCCAGTTCAGTTGGTAGTAGGAGTAAATCCCCTAAGAGGGGGTTTTAGACTTGTGGAGGTCCTCACTATGAGAGGGATTACCCTCAAAAGACAGGTAATACCAACTCAACAAAGAATGCAACTATGGTGGGGGATTTGGGGAAGGCTCATCGCATCCATGCAGTGGTGAACAATCACCAGGTTGAACACCAGTCCACTGTGTTGGAAACCTGAGGTAATATTGATGGTATGAGTTTTATCATTTTAATAGATCCAGGTGCTATTGATTCCTTTGTTTCTCTAAATGTG
The DNA here is from genome assembly GCA_031772625.1 of Pinus tabuliformis. Classification (NCBI taxonomy): domain Eukaryota; kingdom Viridiplantae; phylum Streptophyta; class Pinopsida; order Pinales; family Pinaceae; genus Pinus; species Pinus tabuliformis. Next base: position 719,651,093 of record CM062816.1, read on the forward strand.
TTAACAAGGATTAAACATAAAGCAATTGCACAATATGAATTTAGACATGTAGAAATGGCATGTGGTATGAAAAGAAATGTAGGAAGGATGGTAAAGGATTGTGAGGTGGACCTGGGTCTATGTAAGACCAAGGTATCCTTGTACTCTACAATTTTAGGAGTCTATGATGTAGTTATAGGAATGGATTGGTGCGAACGACATGAGGCACTCCTAGACTGCAAAGACAAGATTCTACATTTCACAGACGATGACAGTGAAAGAAAAACATTAAGGGGAAAGAACTGAGGGGTGTCCCTAGGGTTCATCTCCTCCATGCAACTACGGAAATAGAGGCGAAAGGGATGTCAAATGTTCTCGATGGTAGCTCTAAATGATAATCGTGATTCTGAAAACCTTGATAAACATCCATTTCTTGTTGAATGTAAGGATGTATTTCCTAAAGAACTACCTGGGCTACCCCCAAAAAGGGAAATTGATTTCACCATCGACCTTAAACCAGGCACTGAGCCTATTGCAAAGGCACCCTATCATATATTGGCTGCAAAGCTAAAGGAATTACAAATCCAATTAAAGGAACTATTGGAATTGGGGTTCATACAACCTAGCATATCTCCATGGGGAGCCCTTGTGATTTTCATTAAGAAGAAGGATGGGTCTTGGTGATTGTGCATTGACTACCGCCAATTGGACAAAGTGAGGATAGAAAAATCAATACCCTCTGCCAAGGATAGATGACTTGTTTGATCAAATGAAGGGGGCAACTATGTTTTCAAAGATAGATTTGAGTTCAAGTTATCATCAGTTAAGAATCAAGGAGGAAGATATCCCAAAGACATCCTTTAAGACAATATTTGGGCATTATGAATTTGTAGTTTTACCCTTTGGACTGAAAAATTCCCTAGGTGTTTTCATGAGTTTGATGAATGGAATATTTTGAGATTACTTAGACAAGTTTGTACAAGTCTTTATCGAAGACATTTTGATCTACTCAAAGACCCCATAAGAGCATGATGAACACTTGAGGATAGTTCTATAATGACCTAGAGAAAACCAATTATAAGGGAAGTTGTCAAAGTTTTCCTTTTACCAAACCAAGATTCATTATCTTGGGCACATTATCTCTGGGGATGGTATCGTACTAGACCCAGTAAATATTGAGGCCATCATGGAATGGCCAACACAAACCAAAGTTCATGAAATACAAAGTTTCATGGGCATGGCAGGGTATTATCATAGATTTGTCGAAGGGTTTTCAAAGATAGCAAGCCCCATTACTGAGATCCAAAGAAAGAACAAGAAATTCATTTGGACTGAAAAACGTGAAGAGGCATTCCAAAGGTTAAAGGTGTTATTAACGACAACACCAATTTTGAAGGTGTCGGATATGGAACAAGATTTTTTGGTTTGCACTGATGGCTCCAAGGAAGGGTTGGGTTGTGTGTTGATTCAGGAAGGAATAGTAATAGCTTATGCATCATGGAAACTTAGAACCCATGAAGAAAACTATGCAACCCATGATCTATAGATGGTAGAAATTGTTGATGCACTAAAGTTTTGGAGACACTACCTTCTAGGAAGGAAGTTTGATCTTAGGACTGACCATTGTGGGCTACATCACATATTCACTCAAGACCACTTAAATGCAAGACAAAGATGATGGTCTGAGCTAATTAGTGAATATGTTTTTTATATCACTTACATAAAAGGAATGGTAAATAGGGTGGTTTATGCTTTAAGTAGAAGGCCTCAGATATTTCCAGTGATTCCCTTAAAGACAAATTTGAGGGAGAAACTGCTTGATTTACAATTTAAAGACACCTAGTACTAGGAGGTTAGAAAAAGTTTGAGGGAGGAGGAAATGAGGGTCCCAAAATATGAACAATACTCCCTTGATAATGATGGGTTGCTATAATTTCGGGGAAGGATATATGTACCACCGAATGAAGATATACACCGGTTAATCTGTAATGAAGCACATCACGCAGTATACATGGCACACCTTGGTGTTAAGAAGATGAGTGCGGACCTGAAACCGCTCTTCTTTTGTAAAGGGATGAAGAATGGCATCGTAAACTTGGTAGAAATATGCTTAGAGCGTCAACGAGTAAAAGTTGAACACAAGCATCCAGTAGGATTATTGCAACCACATGAGATACCAAAATCTAAATGGGAAGTTATATCAATGGACTTCATTGTGGGACTACCAATGACATCAAGAAGACATGATTCCATATTTGTAGTGGTGGACACATTGACCAAGAGCGCCCATTTCATACCAGTTAAGACTACACATAAGGCACCAGAAATACCCAGAGTTTTTTATTGATGATATTATGATATTGCATGGAGTGCCGAGGAAGATCATATCTGATAGGGGAGTAGTGTTTACAGGAAGGTTTTGGACCAGTTTCCAAGAAGCCTTGGGAACCCAGTTGAACTTCAGCACTGCTTATCACCCTAAGACAAATGGGAAGATAGAGAGGACTAATCAAATCCTCGAAGATATGCTTCGAAGGTATGTGATGGACCAACAAAAGAGATGGGAGGAGTTTTTACCCCTCGTGGAATTTTCTTACAATAATAGTTATCAGAGTTCCATCAAGATGTCACCATTTTAGTTCTTATAGAAAGACCTTGCAGAACACCTCTTAGTTGGGACCAACTAGAGGACCGAGTATTAATAGGACCAGAAGTGGTGCAAGAGATGGAAGAACAAATGCCTATGATTAGATGAAGGCTAAAAGAATCACAAGATCAACAAAAGAGCTATGTTGATTCTCATCAGATAAACCAAAGTTATGAAGTGGGAGATAGCGTGTTCCTAATAGTAAGGCCCCAAAAAAGCTCTATAAGAGTTGGAAAGGGAGAAAAATTGTCTCCATGATTTGTGGGACCTTTTGAAATCTTAGAAAGGAAAGGGTCGAGGCATATAGGCTTGCCTTACCTCCCTTAGCATGTATGCATGATGTGTTTCATATTTCTATTTGCGTCATTATATTTAAAATCCTTCGCATGTTATTGACTTTGGTCATTTGTAGGTTTCAGACGAGGGAATAGTAATGGCCGAACCAATTCACATACTCAACCAACGAACTTTGCAACTTAGATGATGATTAGTGGAACATGTTAAGGTCCAGTGGGACAATTATAGTCCTAGTTCAGCTACTTAGGAGGACGTTGAGGAGATGTGTCACCATTTTTCTCACCTATTCCAAGGAATTCAAGACGAAGTCTATTATTAAGAGGGGGTGTATGTAGTGCCCCGCTCTAGTTGACTGACAGTGATGTGACATTAACATTTATTTAGGCCTAAGGCCCACACATTGTTCTTTGAGGACCTCAGGTTGAAGATCCGGTCACGACTCTATTATTAGTGGATGAGATATTAGTGGTTGTGATGTTTATGTATGTTCTCTATTGGTACTATGATGATTGTAAAATTAATGGTTATGCATGTTCTCTATTGATATTATGATGATTACACCATAAATGGTTATGTTTGGCCTCTATTGAATTTATGATGATGATGGCAGTAAAGGATATGTATGCTCTCTATTGATATCATCATGATGATACCTTTGATGGATAGGTATGTTTCTATTGATGTTATGATGTTGATAACTTTAATGGATATGTATGTTTCCATTGATGTTATGATGATGATAGCCATGATGGATGTGTCCCCTACGCTACCTACTTGCATTAGTTCTAGTTCACAATGAACAATGATACAAATGACTGGGTGATTTTTATGATGCTATTATAACAATGACTAACAATGAGAAACCTTGTTACTGATGATTATTGAGTACGGAAGGAAACCACCAGAGGCACTCGCATATGACGAGCTAACGAAACCTGGTTTGATGAAAATTTATATTATGTCATTGAAATTCTAAGTCAATTTTGAAACCTTCTATATATGTTTATCTATATTCTGATGATATGTTAGTGGTTTCAGGCACATATTAGTTGCTTGGCTGAATGACTCACATATGGGTGATGGGGTTGTACAATTGGATGGAACTGCATGAGAAGGATGGGGCAGTGTCCCTGATCTTGCCCACTAACACTCCTACCATGACTTGGGCTGGAAAGGTTGAAACACCTTCATCTTGAAGATCAAGATGTCATGAGGGCAAGTCCCATAGTTGGGTCGCTCGTGAGGATTTTACCAGGGAGCACGCATCAAGACAGATTCCTTGATCCCAAACACCATTAATCTCACTATAGCAGGAAATATAAGAGATGATAGTGGTCTCTATCATTGCACCTATACTTTCCCCTCGTAGTCACTAAATTCTTGAAGGGAAAGTGGCGTGGCACCATTGGAAATTTAATGGAATTTCCTAAAGGGCACAACCAACTTGGCATACTTGGCACCACAAATAAACTGTTAGGCGTGACACCCTTGGAACTTCAAGGGAAGTTCTTGAAGGGCATGACCAAACTTGGCACCCTTGGAATCATTAAAAATAAATAAATTAATAAATATAATCAAGATATGAAAACCATGTAAATTCACATCAAGTGGTAAATGATGATTAGAACTGAGGTAATTAAATCAATAATAAAACTTGGGTTAAGGGGATCATGTGAAGAAATAAAATATTTTACCTTAAAACTCTACCCTTCCCATGTTGGAAAATTTTAGGTAGATAATGCAATTTAATTAGGTAAAAAGGGGAAAGAGGAACATAAATGTAGGGATAAATGTTAATCCTAAAATAGTTAAACATAATTAAGTGAATAAGATGGTGAATTAAAATAAGATTAATAAATCAAAATTTAGAGAACCTTCATGTGGCAACAACCAACATAAGAATATCCATCTAAGAGATAACTTGAGTTAAATTAGGGAGTAGATAGGGTATAAAATCTTGACTTATCAATTGACTTTAGTAATGAACATAAATTAAGGAGTGAAAAGGGGGATCAAGAGACAAATGAGAGAAGAAATAGGAATATTTTTGAGGTGAGGAAAAATATTATTTCTAAATTAAAAGTTAAATAAATAATTTTGGAGATCCTTGATGAGAGAGTGACACATGGGTGGGTGAATAATAAAACTATTGGATTATAAAAAATAATTAATTATGCATGAAATACCAAGTGTCACCTATGAGGACTCCTATAAAAGAAGAGGCAGGTCATGGGAGAAAGGAATTTTCTTTACCCTAATGTTGGATGGATGAGATTATGCTAGAGTAGTGACTATGAGCTATAGTGAGTTTGGTGGGGTAGAGGACTTTAGAGAGTGGACTATTGAGCCAAGGAGTGCTCTCTTCTACCAGCTAATACATTCCTCCATTGTATAAGCACATTGCAGCTCGGGGGTCCGCTGGGAAGGAAAGTACCCAAGGAGTAGGTTGTGAGGTCCATCAATGGATAATTGCATTCAGATTAGGCACTTCGACATTCACACTTAGAGGCAATCGACAACAAAGGAGGGCAATTAATGGCAAGCCAAGCTGAATCTCATCTCCTAGTGAAAAGTAACTATGTTGTTATAATATTCTTTTGTATGACTTCATTATGGTTTAAGCTAATAACATGTAAATTGGATGATAGGTTCAATGAAGTGAAATTCATGAAAAATTTGTATAATACCTAATAATTTTTTAGTTCTCAATGATATTTTCTTGTGGTTGTAATTTTAATATATATATATATATATATATATATATAGGGTGTGTCCCTACATAATATATTTTTTTCTATATATATAATAATTTTATATAATGTTATAGAGATAAAGTAATAATAATAATAATAATAATAATAACAACAACAACAACAACAACAACAACAACAACAACATATATTTCTCTTACAAATATTCCAGTATAAAACTTATATAAATTGTTTGAATATATATATTAACTAATATATTTTAATATGAATTCTCTCTCCATACACAGAAAGTGTGTATGTATATAGATATGTGTGTGTGTTTTCAATATGGTCGATCTATTTCTATATATATAATTAATATTTGTGTGAATGCTTACCTTAGTAATTAAAGGTAAAATAATTTAGTTAAAATGTGTAACTCATTCATTTTTTAATATAAAATATTAATAATAATAAATTATTCAAAAATATCGTTTAAACAAGGAAAAAATTCACATGTCTATTAGAGAGAGTCATAGATCTATCTTAATCATAGATTTATCAAGCAAGTGATTAAATATCTTAATGTGTAAATCTTCTTTCATGTTTTGCATTCTAAAAAATTTCTTGATGTGTAAATCTTCTTTCAAGTTTTGCCTTCTAAAAATAAGGTTGCGTATAATGAGATTTGATTCATAATTAAGATGGATCTATATTGATTTTATAATGGTTGTAATTTTTAAATCTTTAAAAAAAATTGTTTTTTATTCTTATTTTTATGTTTTTTATATTTATATATTAGAATTGTTTTAAATGATTTTCATATAAATTTATTCTAATTGTATATTTATTAAAATTGAATTTATTTTAAATATATATTTATTAAAAATGAGAGAGATTAGATTTCCTTCAAATAAATTTTTAACTTATTTATTTATTTTATATTATAAATTTTTAATAGTATTTTTTTATAAAAGTTTTATTTTAAATCGAGATTTTATTAAACATTGAGATGTGGAAAAATTTTAAACCGTGTATATTTTTAATCCATTTACTTATTCCATATCATGTATTAAATAATAAAAACAGTTACATCTTGAGAAATCTGATGTCTGTGTATATTTTTAATCAATTTACTTATTCCATTTCTTTGTATTAAATAATAATAAAAATACATCTCGAAAAATTTGATATCTGTAATTATTGCACATATGTGTTGTAAAACAATTGCACCTTAAAAAAATCAAATGCCTTTAAGTACGGCACATTTTTAAATATTACACATTTATGTTGTTAAACTGTTGTCATATATATAATATGTTGTGTGACATCTCCCTATACTACACAATAGAACGCTTAGCTACTATCAATCAAGTTTAATCTTTTTTTTATACGTGGGTAACTAATAAGAAATATTTTTTTTAATATTTATTTTATATATAGTTGTTAATATATGATTAAATGTTTTAATTTAAATCGGAATTGATCTTTTCTTCATTTATTTTTCTTCTTAATATAGCTTGTGGTAACTAATAAGAAATAATCATCCTTTCTCTATTTAAAAAAATATATATATATAAATATATATATAACCTTGTTAATATATGATTAAATGTTTTAATTTAAATAGCAATTGATTTTTTTCCTTGTTTTGCTTTTTTATATTCTCTGTTTTTTTTTATTTTTTTAATATTTTTTTTTTATATATAACATCTATATTAAACTTTGATTTATCAAATATATAATGTTTTTAATGTGTATATCTATTTTTCGTTTAATTCAATATTATGTATTAATTTTTTCGTATTAAATAATAAAGAAATTATTTATTTGGAAATTTAATCCCTATTTGTACTTGATAAATCTATATTTAAGATGGATTTTATTGGAGTATATAACTCTTACTTGTTTTGTATCATGTGTGTGATCATATTTAATTATTAATTTTATTGCTCATTATTAAGTAGAGTTCTACTCTCTATGCGAAAGAATGCGAGGCTATATGGATGAGGAAGATCCTGGTTAGTTTGTTCGGTTCTCATTTGGATCTTACTGTGATTTACTGTGATAACCAGAGTTGCATTAAACTCTCGGATAATCCTGCATTTCATGATAGATATAAGCATATTGACATTAGGTACCATCATATCAGAGATTGTGTACAGCGCACGATCATGTTGCTTTCATACATTCCAACGGAGGATCAGGATGCTGATATTCTAACGAAGGCTCTCACCAGGGGCAAATTCGAGTACCACCGAGGTAGGATAGGGGTTGTTGATAATTCATATCTTTTCGAGAGGGAGTGTTGAGATTGCAACAAGATGATGGAGCTTAGTGAAAAGAGTCGCCTTCACTAAGTGGGCCCGCAAGCAAATTATGGCGCAAGTTCTATTTTTGATCACAGTGTGGATGATCACAGTGTGGGTGATCACAGTGTAAGTGATCACAATGTGGGTGACCAAAGTGTGGGTGACCACAGTGTGGGTGGTCAAATTCTATTTTTAGATTGGCTGTCAAAAATAGAGAAGTCAAATATTATTGTCTCATAATAATATTTGGACTATAAACTTGATCTTATTCTCTTGGAGCACTTCAGTTTGAGCTACAGATGTGGCCCATGCAGCTGTCAGAAGGAAGTATGCTTTTCTTATGAGTCAGTTGAGTTTTTGCATGCATGACTTCAGTTAGAACTCAATCAGTTGAGTTTGGTGGAGTTGATTGTGGAGTTGATGGAGTTGTGTTCAGTTTGACTTGGTTAAACTAGTTGTAATTAGTCTAACTGCAAATAGACTAATGATGAGTTGTTAAACTAATTATTAACTCATGATGCAACTAATGAATACATCAGTTAACTCAGCTGCATGTCAGTGCATGTTCAGTTCAACAGGGACAGGTGGTAGAGAATCAGATTGCTATCAATTGTGACTATAGTTGTGAATTAGATCTTGCACAATCAAGGGATTGAGTATGCCAATGAGTTTTCTCATGTATTTGCCCAGTTTGTAGCTTCTGCTCACATCTTACACACTGTGAGTGATTCTTTGGAGGTGAAATACGAGTTTGGTAGACCATTCTCATTCATTCTTGAGCAGGTATTGAGCAGTGGAGGCAGGCAAGCAGTGGAATAGATTTGGAGATCAGATCTTAGTTGTATTGTGTGTAACAGGTGGAGCTGGTACTAGATTTATTGTGATAAGCATTGTACTTTGTAATGTTACATGGTCTCAATCATTAATATACAGATAGTGTGGGGTTTTTAGCGAGATGCTTTCCCCAAGTTACATATTGTGTTAATGTGTGAATGCTCTTGATGTTTTATTGTTATTGATGCTGCTATATTGATTATCAACGTAGAGGAGCTTATGTATTGTGTATGTATTCCGCAATAGTACATGATGAGGATAATCTCTGTTGAATATGTGTTAAATTATTCAAAATTTCTACATGGTATCAGAGCTGCTTGATTTGTAGAAGAGAATTTTACAGGATATCAAGCGAGGATTGATCATCAGATCTACTATTTAGGAAGTGTTTACATTCTATTTCTTCAGGCAGAGTCTGTAATCGGGCCAGGTAGCCTCTGGATTCATCCTTCCTTTGGAAGGTGAGATATCCGGTGAATGCCCATACAGTCAATCTCTGTACGAGAAATATTGTGTTCTCACGAATCTTAGATCCGAGGCGGTTGAGTTTGGAGCTGGTGGAAATCGAATTTGCAGCAGTGTTGTTGAAATGTCTTTCAACGGATTGCAAATGTTATTCCAAAGCAGGAGTGACCTGGCGCTCAAGGATAAACTTAGAAACAATAAAGGTGAGAATGGATCTTCATCAAAGGTATCTGATGAAGAGAATTGCGCTTTGGCTGCCAAAGAAAAGAAGGGGAAGAACAAGAAAGCTTCTCATTCCAGTGCAAAAGGCAAGAAGCAGGAAATGTCCAAGGTGAAGTGTTTTCATTGTCACCAGCACGGACACTATGCCACTAATTGTCCACAGAAGAAGAAGAACAAGCAGGTTGCTGGATCTTCAGCACGAGAGGCTCTAGCCTCACAGTTTGAGCTTGATTTTTCATTGATCGCATGCTTGGTTTCAAGTGTGATGAGATCAATGTGGTTCTTGGACAGTGGTGCGTCTTTTCACATGACGGGAGATAAAGATTTTTTCTCTGATCTGGAGGACAGAGATCTTGGAGTGCACATCGAGATGGGCGATGATGGTAGATACAGTGCGACCGGTATCGGTAGCATTTCCTTTGAGAGGGAGTCTGGTAAGCCCTTCGTATTGAAGGAAGTCATGCATGTTCCAGGATTGAAGAAGAATCTTATCTCAGTGGCGATGTTAAAAGACAAGGGGTATGATGTTGTTTTCAGTGAGGGAAAGGCTTTCCTGCGCAGCAAGACAACTAATGAGACCTGGAAGATAGGGGTTTGAGTGAGGAACCTTTATCAGTTGCATGTAGATGGATGCGTAGCAATGGCAAGCAAGGCAGAAGGATTGGTGAGCCGGGATGATGGCGAGTTATGGCACAGGAGATTGGGTCACCTTCACCATGGAGCCTTGAAGATACTACAGCAGATCACTACAAGGCTTCCTAAAGGCACACTTGCGCAGTCAGATCAGTGCAAGGGGTGTACTTTGGGGAAGTTTGTGAAAGCCACCTTTCACGAGAAGGATAGTCGCGCCACGACGATCCTTAAGAGAATTCACACAGACGTGTGTGGACCTTTCTCAGTTGCTTCGACAACAAAACACAGGTATTATGTGATTTTTGTTGATGATTTCTCTCGCAAGTGCTGGATCTTCTTCATGCAGAAGAAGAGCGAGACATATTCAAAGTTATGTGAATTCAAAGCACTGGTCGAGAAGGAGTCGGGGAAGAAGGTGAAGGCTCTTAGGAGCGATAATGCTGGTGAATACATCTTGGACGGATTCAAAGATTTCTGCAAGGCAGAAGGGATTCGTAGAGAGCTCATAGCTCCCCATAACCCACAACAGAACGGGGTAGCTAAGCAGAATAACAGAACGATTGTGGGTGTTGCATGGGCAATGTTGCATGATCAGGGCCTACCCCTTCACTTGTGGGTGAAAGCATGCAATACAGCAGTTTATGTGCAGAATCGTTGTCCTCATAAGATACTTGGCATGAGTACACCTGAGGAGACTTATTCTGGTAAGAAGCCTGATCTTTCTCATTTGAGGATTTTTGAGGGAGTGTTGAGATTGCAACAAGATGATGGAGCTTAGTGAAAAGAGTCGCCTTCACTAAGTGTGCCCGCAAGAAAATTATGGCACAAGTTCTATTTTTTATCACAGTGTGGATGATCACAGTGTGGGTGATCACAGTGTGAGTGATCACAGTGTGAGTGATCACAATGTGGGTGACCAAAGTGTGGATGACCACAGTGTGGGTGATCAAAGTCTATTTTTAGACTGGCTGTCAAAAATAGAGAAGTCAAATATTAGTGTCTCATAATAATATTTGGACTATAAACTTGATCTTATTCTCTTGGAGCACTTCAGTTTGAGCTACAGATGTGGCCCATGCAGCTGTCAGAAGGAAGTACGCTTTTCTTATGAGTCAGTTGAGTTTTTGCATGCATGACTTTAGTTAGAACTCAATCAGTTGAGTTTGGTGGAGTTGATTGTGGAGTTGATGGAGTTGTGTTCAGTTTGACTTGGTTAAACTAGTTGTAATTAGTCTAATTGCAAATAGACTAATGATGAGTTGTTAAACTAAGTATTAACTCATGATGCAACTAATGAATACATCAGTTAACTCAGTTGCATGTCAGTGCATGTTCAGTTCAACAGGGACAAGTGGTAGAGAATCAGATTGCTATCAATTGTGACTATAGTTGTGCATTAGATCTTGCACAATCAAGGGATTGAGTATACCAATGAGTTTGCTCATGTATTTGCCCAGTTTGTAGCTTCTGATCACGTCTTACACATTGTGAGTGATTCTTTGGAGGTGAAATACGAGTTTGGTAGACCATTCTCATTCATTCTTGAGCAAGTATTGAGCAGTGGAGGCAGGCAAGCAGTGGAATAGATTTGGAGATCATATCTTAGCTGTATTGTGTGTAACAGGTGGAGCTGGTACTGGATTGCTTATGATAAGCATTGTACTTTGTAATGTTACATGGTCTCAATCATTAATATACAGATAGTGTGGGGTTTTTAGCGAGATGCTTTCCCCGGATTACATACTGTGTTAATGTGTGAATGCTCTTGATGTTTTATTGTTATTGATGCTGCTATATTGATGATCAACGTAGAGGAGCTTATGTATTGTGTATGTATTCCGCAATAGTACATGATCGGGATAATCTCTGTTGAATATGTGTTAAATTATTCAAAATTTCTACAATTAGGGCTCTAATATAATTTACAATTACTGGATTGGATTTTTGGATGCTATAAATTATCTAGGACATTGTATTATATATATATATATATATATATATATATATATATATATATATATATATATTTAGGTTAATATGATGTAGCATAGAGAAGTGTAGCTCTAATATTTATTGGTTTTCCAAATGAAGGGATTCTAAAGTAAGTGTTTGTATCCTATTTGTATTCCATTGTTGTTCTTTGTATTTTTCTTAAGAATCTATATGCATTGTTCCACCAAAAAGGTTTAAAACTTACTTCCACTTGGAAATTATCTTCAATCCCTTGTTTATCGTCCCTAACCTTGTATTTCTCTTTATAATTCTTTAGCTTCTCTTGAACTTTGAAGTGTACATGCATAATTCTACCTATGAACTTTTCTATCTTCATTTCATCACTTGAGGATTCTTCCCCTACTTTGGGTTGTACATGTACAATATTTAATGAGAAAAGGAAAATTAAGTGTACATAAATCCATTATAAAAACATTATTTGCAAGCCAAATATTCATCCCAATTCCTTGGTGCTTATAATTGCAACCCCTTAAAATTTGAACCAAACTCTAATTTACTACCTCTATATACCCATTGATTTATGGGTGAAAGGTATTTTGTATATTTAATTTGGTATCCCACTTCTCCCTTATAGTGAAGTCCATAATACAAGGAATTTAGTGTCTCCATCAGAAATGGTTATCCTTGGAATCCCAATGTGCACCCAAACCCTTTCAAAGAAAAAACTTGTAGCTCAGTGTCCTTTGATGGTCTTCTTGCAAGCCCTCAAAACATGCATATTCTTGAACATGTCTATTAACAAAAATAGGTAGTCAAGCCCTCTTCTTGTTCTTGGAAAACCGCCAATAAATTCCATGGATATGCTTTCCCATGGATTTTTAGGGAATAAAGAAGATTATATAGTCATTTCCTCCTATTCTTAGGCCTACTTGTGTAACATAAAATAAAACTCTAATGAATCCAACTACTTATTCTAACATCTAGGGCCAATAAGCATGCCTCTACAAGTTATCCACAATATTAATGACACCAAAATGATTAGCAATCTTGGAGGTGTTAGTCTCCCTTATCAATTATACTCTTTCTTCCTTTGTTACACAAATATTTCCATCTCGTAGAGTATTCCATATTAGAGATACTCCTTGAATTCCCCATCTTCCATGTACTCCTAAGTGAATGATTTATACATGAATGAATCCACGTGTGTCATGGCTCCTAATTCTATAATCATTGGTTCCAATTCCCTATATAGAAAATTATGTAACTTGTTGGTTGTGCTCTTTATATTTTAAATCTTAAATTGAATTGTTGCAAAAATATCACCCATTTATGGTGTCAAATTTCTTAGAGTTTACTATGAGCTTGAAAGTATTGCAAAGGCTAGTGATTGATATGGATGATGGTTTTCTTACCAATCAAATACTACTTTCAATTCTTTAAAAGGTTTGATTTCTTCTTCAACCATTGGAAACTCTTATTACTTATTGTTATAGCATGAAATTAGGCTTCCATAAGTGAAAATGATGCTATAAATTTTCATTAATATTGGAAAATCCCTTAAAGATCCTAACTTGTGTGACATTAAGTAGGCATTGTTCATTGAGAATATCTATCTTTCCAGAATCAATATTTAACTCACATCCGCCAAAATATATGATCAATCTTCATCTCACCTCCACCAAATTTCAAGATTAATCTTCAACTCACCTTCAAAAATTGCCAAATCAATCTTCAAATCATTTGCGCTAAAGCATATTACCCAAGTACACTAAGGATGACTTAGGAAATTAACACTTCTTTATGTTCTCTAATTATTTTTTCTAGTGTTCACTTCAAATGTAACACATGCTCCTCCCAAGTAAAATCAAGGTCAAAATTTCACAGAATTAAACTATGACAAGTAAATAAAGGAAAAGATGTAATACATCATCCACTAAATAAATAAATGTGGTTAGTTTACTACTTAAACCAAAAGGCATTATTAAACACTTGTAAGTACCTTATTTCATCTAGAAGGTCGTCTTGCAAGTGTCTTCTTCCTTGATCTAAACTTGGTAGAATATGGATTTTAGTTCCATCTTTGTGAATTACTTTCAATTCTACAACTTATTTGACAAGTAATTAATTTGGTTCATGTTACCAATCAAACTACAAAGGTTGGAAAGGTTAAACCAGTGCCTAAGTGAAAATAGACAAAAGAGATACGTATTAATATGATAAAAAAATATGATTTTCTGGTGATATAATAGCATATTTATTGTAGCCCAATGAAGTAAAATACTTAATATATCAAGGAAATGAGCTCAAAATTGCCAAAAATTTAGTATACGAACTTATGACCACAATAAAAGATGAATTGGGATGTTATACCTATTTTGTACAGTTGTAAGAAGAAGAGAAACTTGCATTTAGACCTATAAATTTTGTAATTCTGAAAATTGCACCTAAACATCAAGTAGAAGACAACTTTAGAGGCCTGGAATTAGATTTTGGACCTGAACCTCAAGGGATTTGATTGGAGATGTTAGTAATATAAGTACCTTTCCAATGAACATAAGAATAAAAAAATTGGATAAGTAGTTAGAGAAATATTCAATCTTCCAATCAATTACCCAAAAGATAGCCCACAACCATGAGAGTTAAAAATTAACTTGACCCAAATAAATGATCATACCTGAAAATCATTTTGGATAGCCATATTCTAATACATGATCTAAAATAATGATTAATCAAAAGAGAACATATTTATATCAATAATAATGGATATAAGAGATTTTATCTTAGAATTTACATATCTCAAGGTGACAGTTTTCCTCTAATCACATTCAATTGTTGTATATTTTTCTAGAACCTATTATCAACCTTTAAATGCTCGGAAAAAGGTTTAGCACATAAATTTAGAGAGAAATAGAGGGGGGTATATAAGAAAAGGGATTTAGGGCTTCCCCAAAACACAATTTTGTGATGATTTTTCTACTAAAATAATCAATAAATGCACTTTAAACCACAGTTTAGTGAAGAAATTCACTATTGAAATACTTTTTGGATTTTTTATAAGAATTAATTTGGATTTTTTGAAATTTATTATTTTGATTTTTTTAATGTTTAATGCTAACTACAAATTAAAAAAAAAAAAATACAATAAATTTTGGGAAACAATTTTGTAGAGAAATTGATTGTAAATTGTTGGAACAGGGATAAGATCCATGTTCAAAAAGAGTCAAGGACATGGAATTATGTCCAGCCTTTAAATTAGTATCTCAATGTTTGAGGTTTTGATTTCTAGGTGGAACACCAAGGATACAACACTAGCACCAAGCAATACAAGTAATAGAACCAAAATCCTACTAGGCAGGCCTCCTAAGGAGAAAACCCTCCAAGCAAGAAACCAAAAAAAATAGAAGATAAGGTCATTTATAAATAGAAGGGAGAGTGAATCCTATCCTAAAGAGAGCAAAAGTACATTGTATGAATTAAGAGAAAGTGTGAGATAAACCCTAGAGCTCCTCTTCCAAGTCTTTTTGGATCAATTTTTGTAGAATTTTGTAGAAATTTTCTACAAATCAGTCAACCCTGATACCATGTAGAAATTTCCCACCTATAGATCAGCCTAGTAATGCAATATAATAAAGCAAAACACTTGATCTACTTCTACAAACAATTTAGCGGAAGCTTAATCAACCATGAGCAACATCAATAAGAACACATATAACTGATAAGAAGGAATCAATCACACATAACACAGAAGAATTTACCCGGGGAAAGCACCTACCTAAAACCCCATCTTTGTATTATCATACAAGTGGAAATATAGTCTGGATTACACAAAGCCTTAGCTTGAAAGCTATCCATCTCTCAGTACAATCCCTCTGATGCTCATAGACAGTCAAATTCTTCTCACAAACCTTCTCCTCTTCCCTCCAAGCCTCCTATTTCCTTGTGTAGTTTCCTTGGGGTCCAGTGCTACCACTGGTGTGAATTGGCCTCTTCACACACTCACTAACCTCTGATCTAATAGCACAAACCTAAAGGAGATAAATCCTCATCATGGATGAGCTTCCTTTATAGGAAAAATATTCATCTAACTGATAGTACATTGTCCCTTCTCTGATCTCAACTAGGTCTCTGTCTGAACTGACGTGCATGAGTTATTTAAGCTATAATATGCAGTTATCTAAAAACACCAGTTGTTACATGCATGCAAGCATTAAAAAATTGAATCTCATTAATTTAACAACTTGTTAAATTAATCTAACTGGACTTGACTCAGTTAACTAAGCCAACTAATTACAACTCATCCTCATCCTTTAACTGATGGTTAAATCTATCTATTAAAGGATAATATGTTGCATGTCCTCACAAAGACGTCAAGTTGGCTTTTCCTTAAGTAACTAACTCATGGAGAATTAATTAATTAATATTCCAAACTGCTAGTAAGACCAAATTCGAATTTACTTCCTATAGATAGTTCAAGGACTGCTATAGATAGGAAGGGACCCAGAAATGCTACTTTTAGAAGACGTTATTTTTAACAGTTTCACCTCTCACCCAAGGTGTCCAAAATTCTCATTGGCCAAACTGTTATTTTTAGAAGTGCTATTTTTAGCAGTTCTATTTTTGGCACTTTCTAAATTTAGAATTTCTTGTTGCACACTTTTCAACCATTTCTCCTCATGGCAGTAACTCGGTGTTGCTCCAAAAAAATTCTTTGAAATAAATTTGATCAGCCAAACAAGAGAACATAATTCACGTGTAAAACATTTTGTCTCATGAAAAATATCACATTGTAGTAGATAGATCAACAAGTTCATAATGATTTCCTAAGGAGGAGAAAGCCTATATTTATAGATGAGGCTCTTCAAAATTTCCTCATTGATCTCCCACAACATAAGTAGCTTTCCATCCACAAAATGCTTGGAAGTTAAGTTAAGAATTTAACTTTTAAAATATTACATTAAGTAAACCCCAAAAGAGGCAACATGCTACATGAAAGAGGCTAGGATGGGTCATTTTGACTCCTAATGACCAATCATTCTATTTTTCATTACATGGTTGGCTTTTTTGTAAGATTAGGTTTCCGTTGATGGTGTAATGACTTGATTTGAACTTTATTTGGCCTCTAAATGACTTAGCTAGGGCTGGTAGATATGCTGGAGATGACAACTTTCTTGGGTTAGTCTTTATTTCTTTGAATTTGGATTGATTTTGCTTAAAATGAAACTTTTCTATTACTTTTCCTCTCATGATTTACTTTTATATCATTATTTCCTTTAAATTTCTGGCATCCTTGACCTTCTTGCACAAAAAATTAGGGTTTAACCTCCCTTTCTTGTAAATGTCTAGCCGATAGAGTGAAAAATGATTGAAATTAGGGTTGAATTTTACTTTCAAATGCTTGAAATTTCCCTTGGAGACTCTCCATCATAAATAAGTTTCCTTATGTTTTCTTGAGAAGGGCTTAATCTTGCCCCAAGAGGACTCAACCTCCTTTCTTAACCCTCAATCATTTAATGGTTGCATTAGATGCTTGCTTTTAAAATTGAATTGACCTTATTTTGCTTATTCTAGCCCTTGGGAGCTAACTTCTTCACTTTATGCCTCAATGTCTACCTTAAAGGGACTTCCTTTTCTTTTCTGAATAATTCATCTTCTCTTTCTTCCTTAGAGTTCTAGCGACTAGTGTGACTTAAAGCCCTTTAACCCTTTCTTGGGGTAATTTAAAGTTTATGATTAAATAATAGCCCTTAGGGGCTCCAATTCACACAAATAGGATTCAATGTTCCATAATTTGTCCCTATATTTCATTCTTACTCCATTCAATAACCCCAAAGAGGACGATGTCATGCCTATGTGTGGAATAAAATATTGGAGAACTTGGCTTCATGTCACTTTGCTTGAGCATTGATATGATTTAACTTGTAGATGACAATTTCTTGTCATATATTCCTTGTCCACTTCATCACTTTACTTTAAATATTTTTGCTTACAATGCCACATGGAAAACCCTTTTTCCCCAAAACGAGGTCCACTGCTATAACTACAAATTTATGAGGGAATTCTAACTACTTTGAAATACAAGTGGTACATATTGGCATAGAGAATAAAATGGAGACCATCTTTGCCTCAAAGGACATAGAATGGTTCCTTATGAGTTAAAAATGAATTAGGAACCTTGAGACTATCAGGATGAAAATCCAAGGCCAATTATGATTGCAAAATGCACAAGACACATGGAACATATGAGCTAGGGAGTGCACCAAGATCAAAAGTGATATGTCATGGAAAAGCACATATGGTGATCACCCTTTTAAGGCTTTATTGATGAAAGTGCTCCCTTAAACCATGAGTCCTATTAATGCCTTCTCCATGATACTCACAACACCATCCTAGGGTATAAGAATACCCATGAATGCAAATACTTACTCCCCATCAAGGGGAAGCTAGTAATACCACAAACGTAGACATGTCATCAAAGAAACAATACCAAGAGTTTCCATGGTCATCCATACCAATGTGGATCTAAGAGTCACTTTCATTAGTATCATAAACCCACATGGCTTTACAAGGCCATAATGCACATCCTTTGGGCTTATCATGACATGGTAAAAACGTTTTTGACTACCCCTATTGAAAGAAGGGTAATAGGGCAAAGGGTATCAATCATTGAGAGTGACCTTGGTATATATCTATAGTTAATGCACATCCTTCAAGCCTTATCATTCTTAGGAATCAATATTACCAGGGAACTACATGATAATGTCCTTGGCCTTATGGAACCTTTTCTCCAACATTTTCTATGACTACTCCACTTCATATTACTATAATGTGGATTTTATATACAATCAAATATTTTGTAAAGGAGATTCAACTGGTAACTATATCTCATATTCCAATTCCTTCTCGAGTGGCATTCCTTTCATATCTTGGAACACTTCTCTATATGCCTACAAAATGTCTTCCAATTGGTGCATTTGTTATATCATATATTATTCAAAGGATTCCTTCACACTCATAGAATTGGTGTCCTTTTGGTTCTATCTCAGCAAGATAAGTGCATAAGAGATATATTTGACTTCCCCGTAAGAGAAAAAATACCATCCTAATTGATTATGCGAACTTGGTTGGACCTTCTCATGAGGATAGAATCCCTCATATACATATAGGGACTACCAAAAAAAACAGCAAATATATTTAGGGGAACCACACTAACTTCTATTTCATTAATAAAATTTACACTTATAACAAATGTAAGCTTACATTCCTTGGTAGGTTTTAACTCTACATCCTTCATCCTTATTCATTAAACCCAAATAGTATGGATGAGGGAAATCATGCATATATAAACCAAGTTTACTTACCAGGTCCTCTATAATCAGGTTTTCCAATAAATAAAAATCGAATAGAGCATCTACCTTATTCTTCAAAATATAAATCTTGAGATAAAATAACTTTGATATCTATATCTACTATTTTGGATGGAGGATACTCATTTTCTCCTCCTTTTACGCTATTGTGCAAACAATATTTTTATCCACACTTGATTTTCTTTCTATCTCTTTTCCTACTACCACTAACTAATTATTCTTCCAAAAATTACCCTGCTTGTCGCTAATATGACTCAACTATGGATGTAATTTCAAACATTTTATTTTTTCTACCCATCAATGTTGTAATGGCCATAATGATTATCAGGTTCCTTGCACACATGTGCAATAGTGGTAGTATCCTTATTTTTTACTTTTCACTTCTTCATCTTTCCATTATTAGGAGTTCCATAATGGTGTGTTGTAACACTCCCTCCCACCCCCTTAGAATCCCTTGGGTTGTAGAAGGTTTTATTTTATAATTAACCTAAACCTCAAGGTCTGTTATGAAGATGGGGTTGCCAAAATCCTCTTTTTCCAACTTCATAAAAACTCAAAAACAAAATTCACCGTCTCATTTATCAAGTTGAGAACGTTTCGACAATATAAATTTGATCTCAATCTGTCTCTCAGATTGAAGTTACACTCAATAAAAAAATTTCAAATCACACGGTGCCACATCATCAATACCCCGCCACATGGATTCCACGTAGAATTAGGGCCATGGGCCCCACACTACTATGATATGGGTGAAAAATCTGACACATTACTTCGACAATATTAATAAAATCAGTCATACTATCAGATTTTAGTTGTATTTTTTCTAAAAATCCCCAGCTAGTGTTGGATATTCGACGCACTCGCAAGATATCTAACACATTCTTATTCATGTCATATATCCGATGTGTATGTTATTAGTGTTGAATTCCTGATGTCTAACCAAGTCAAACCATAGCAATGTCGTAATTCTGATAGTGAAGGAGGTCAACATTTTTTTGTTGTTATACAATGTCTCTCCATAATCTTCAAATGGCATAAATTTGACAATTTATATCTATATATATAATGGCATTGCAAACTGCATCACAAATAGTTAAGTTGTGATTTATTTTTGAAGATAATCAATATTGAAAGTTTGGTAAGGAAAAATGGATGATGGAAAATGTTATTTCCCTTGTACCAAATGCAAGGGCTACAAAAAAATGAGACTTTTAATATGATCAACTAAACAACATTGTAGAGAATTTGGACACTTGGAAGGTGGGCATGGATATCATCCCTTGGTAAGTTGTTTATTATATGTCTTTAATTGCATAAATTTGATGTAATTACGGGTTTATAGTTTAAGGGTTTAGGGTTAGGGATTAAGGGGTTATGCTAGCTTGGGGGTTAATAGTTTAGGGGCTTAGGGGGTAAGGGGTTATTGGATAAGAGTTTCGCGGTTAGGGCTTAAGGGATTAAGGTTTAGCGGTTTTAGGGCTTAATGAGGAGGAGTGGGGAAAAGGTGTTAAGGACTAGGGGGAGAGGATATAAGAGATAATGGATTAAAGGATTAGAGGTTAAAAGTTTAGAGGCTACCTAGAGGTGGGTCACTGGTGTGTGTATCTATAGATATTAAAAACAATTAAGTGGAATTTTAACCGATGTTGCTGCCAACTTATTTTTGGTCATATGGTATGAGTTATCTTTTGAGCGACATATGAAGGTGACATAACAGTATGTTTTTTTAATAGTAGTTCTGACTATATATCTCAAAAAGTGTCTCTATTTCTATATGTTAAGAAAAGTAACATTTTTCTTCACTATATTCTGAAACGTCTTGATAAATTTCACAAGCTTCATCATTGATTTGTTGTTTTTGTTTCTCGCTCTCATCTAACTTGAGTGCTCCATCTAAACTACCAGCTCCTAAGTACCCCTAACACCTGGAGTTTTAATTTTTAAAATTTAATAAAATTATTTAATAAAATTTACATTTATTAATAAATATTAAATTTGAAACAATATCAACCAAATAATTACCTAAAATGTATAAATATTTACTAAAAATCTTAAAATATTCAAATTATAAAAAAAATCAACTTCAAAATCTAAGTTAGGGTACTTAGTGGTTAATAGGTTAACAGGTTAGAATTTAAGTTAGGTTTAGGGGATTTCAGGCCTAGGGGATTTAGAGGTTAATGGGGCTTAGGGAGTAAGGAGTTATTGGTTAAGGGTTTAGGGTTGAATGGTTTAGGTGTTAAGGGTTAATGGCTTAAGGGTTAATGGCTTAAGGGTTAGGGGTTTAAGGGGTTAATTAGAGGGAATGGAGTTAAGGTGTTAAGGATTAGTGGGATAGGGTCTTAAGGAATTAGGGGTTAGGCTGAATTAAAGGGTTAGGGATGGTTAATGGTGTAGAGGTGAGCAGTGAGTTAATGCATAGGGATTAGCAGATAAGTTTTCATCGACTTAATCTCACGTGCTCACAAAGTGAAATCAAGGAAGAATATGACATGATGATGTAGGAAAAATAAGAATATGTTGTTTTTGTTAGTTGTTAATATTTATATCACAAAGTGTCTCTCTTTGTGCATGTCAAGAAAAGTAAAATTTTTCCTAAAAAAATCAACATTTTCCATAAACATCTTAATAAATTACAAAAGCTTCATCATTAATTTGTTGTTTATGTTTCTTGCTCTCACCTAAGCTAGTTGAACCATATAGACTACCAACTCCTTAGTACCCCTAACGCTTGGATTCCAATATCCTCTTAACCCCTAATGTGTTAACCACTAATCCGTCAAATTTGAAACATTATAAATTAAACCATGGTCTCTAATTAGTTGGGCGGGGCAAATTTTCCATCGACACCAAACTTATGGTCTCCAAGTGAAATAAAGAAATAATATGAAATCTTACAAAATGTCTATCTTTCTACATGTCAATAAAAGTAACATTTTTCCTAAAAAATTTCAACATATTCCATAAACATCTTAATAAATTGCAAAAGTTTCATCATTAATTTATTGTTTTTGTTTATTGCTCTCACCTAAGCTAGTTGAACCGTCTAGACAACCAAGTGCTTAGTACCCCTAACACTTGGTTGCCAATAAACTCTTAAACCCTAATCCCTCATCTTTGAACCCGTTATAAATTAAACCATGGTCTCCAATTAGTTGGCGAAGGCAATTTGCCATTGACACCAACCTTGCAGTCTCCAATTGAAATTAAGAAATAATATGACATAATGATGAAGGAGAAATGATAATAGGTTGTTTTTGTTGGTTGTGAGTGTATATGTCACAAAGTGTCTCTCTCTCTCTAAATGTCAAGAAAAATAACAATTCTCCTATATTTTTTCAACATATTCACAAACATATTGATAAATTGCACAAGCTTCATCGTTGATTTGTTGTCTTTGTCTCTCACTCTCAACTAAGTTGTCTTTGCTATTGTCTTTTTTTTCCTATATTATATTTTTTTTAAGTATGCATTGTTTAAATATTTGTTATATACACTAATATACTTGAATGTTTTTAATTATAAAGAAACAATTCCCTAGGGCATGGCCATGTGTTGGGTTGTGTTATATTCTTTCCACGTAGTTAATAGGGGGTTTGAAGGGCACCTGTAACCCCACTTTATGGGGTCTGGGGTAGCGCTCCGGAAAATTTTGGTTTTGGACCATATGTTAGGTTGGGAGGACCCACCTATGGTTTTGTGCATGATTTTCGCACATGTTTTTTGGACGCGATGGTTTTCGGTCCATGGTATTGGACACGATGGATTCCGGTCCATGGTATTGGATGCTTCGGCATGTATAAATATGTATTGTAACATTGAAAGGAAAATAATGAAAAATAAAGCTGGTAGTCTCGGTTTTGGGATCCAGGGAAAAATCTTTGTGCATATGTGTTTTATGGGTTATGCTTTCACATTTTTTATTTTCTTTGTTTAAGAATTCGTATGCAGGTAATTTTTGTACAGGGTTAAAACCTACATTTAGTATCAGAGTTGTTTTGGCTTCAAGGGGACGCCTTTGTTGCTGAGGGGTTTCGCTCGGGCATGTGGTAGACCCTGTTGAGTGGGAGATCTGCGAGATCGATTCTGGTGGTGAAAGAAGATGGCGAGCAGTGGAAAGATAGAGATTAAGAAGTTCAATGGTCATAATTTTGAGTTGTGGAAACTCAAGATGGAGGATCTGTTGGTGGATAAAGATCGGTGGATCGCGGTAGATCTGGGTACTAAACCATCGGGAGTGACCGATGAAGAATGGAAGAAGTTGGATCGGAAGGCAAAGAGCACAATACAATTGTGTGTCTCGGATTCAGTATTGCTGAATGTATCAGGGGAAGCTACGACAAAGGATTTTTGGGTCAAGTTAGGGACTTTGTACCAATCTAAGTCTCTGGTGAATAAACTATTCCTGCGGAAAAAGCTGTATAACCTGAGGATGAAAGATGGAGACTCGGTGACAGAGCATCAAAATGCGTTTAATACTGTGGTAAGTCAGTTATTATCTGTTGATATTAAAATTTCAGATGAAGATAAGTGCATCAGTCTGTTGTGTTCTCTACCAGATTCGTGGGATAGTCTGGTTATTGCAATAGGTAGCAATGCAACTACTTTGCAGTTTGATGAAATAGTCTCAGCCTTACTGACGGAGGAGATGAGACGGAAAAATATGGACAACTAGAATGGTGATGCCTTGTCTGTACGAGGACGGTCCCAGAACAGAAACAAAAATAAGTCATCGAGTGGGAGATCTAAGTCTAGAGGGAGATCTAAATCTCCAGGAAAACCTACAAAGGTGGTGTGCTGGAAATGCGGAAAGGAAGGGCACTTCAGAAGGAATTGTAAATCTAAAGCTCCTGATAAAGGAAAGGGATCTGATGATTCTCCTTCTGCAGAGGCGAAAACCACCTTAGATGAAGGTGGGGATGTGTACTTGGCTTCTTCAAGTACACATGTAGATCATGAGGCATGGTTGATTGACTCAGGTGCATCCTTTCACTTCACTCCCCATAGAGAGTGGTTCTGCGAGTATGAGAAATATGATGGTGGTGATGTCTTCTTAGGAGATGATAGGAAGGCTAGAATCATTGGTCGGGGAAAAGTAAAGTTGAAGTTGCAAGGTGGAAGGGTTAGAACACTTCCGGGTGTTCTACATATTCTTGCATTGGCCAGAAATCTGATTTCTGTAAGCAAGTTGGATGATGCAGGTGTAAAGACGTTGTTCGAGAAAGATACCTGCAAGATGGTTCGAGGAGCACTGATATTAATGCGGGGAGTTCGGATTGGAACTCTATACAAGCTGCAAGGTAGCACTGTTATTGATGGGTGCAATAGTTCTATGGTTCCTGAAAATGGAGTAGAGAATCTAGTGGTCTCTGGAGAGAAGACCATGTTGTGGCATCAAAGGCTTGGACATATTGGAGAGAAGGGTCTTCGAATACTTCATGGTAAAGGTATGGTAGAAGGTATGAATAATAGCTCTCTAGATTTTGATTTCTTTGAAAATTGTGTATATGGGAAACAGAATCGGGTGAGTTTCCCCTCTGGTTGTAAGAGGACGAAACAGATATTAGAGCTTGTGCATAGTGATGTGTTTGGACCTGTGAAGGTTCCATCACTGGGTAAGTCTGTGTACTATGTATCATTCATCGATGACTTCTCAAGGAATACATGGATATATTTTCTTAAGAAGAAATCTGAAGTCTTTGATAGGTTTAAAGAATTTAAGGCTCTGGTGAAAAATCAGACAGAGAAGAAGATAAAGGTGCTGAGAACAGATAATGGTGGAGAATTTTGCAGCAAGGAATTTGAAGAATTTTGTAAGAAGTCTGGTATAGCATGGCAGAATACTACTCCATATACACCTCAGCAAAATGGAGTCGCAGAAAGAATGAACAAGACGTTGATGGAAAGGTCAAGAAGCATGCTCAGTGGTGCTGGGTTAGGACAAGAATTCTGGGCAGAGGCAGTGGATACTGCATGTTACTTGATCAACAGATCACCTTCATCAGCGTTGGAGGATAAGACTCCATAAGAAGTGTGGACTGGTAAGAAACCCTCTCTTTCACATCTAAGGGTATTTGGATGTGATGCATATGTACATGTTCCAAAGGAGAAACAAACCAAGTTGGATAGTAAATCTGAAAAGAGCATCTTTATTGGGTATAAGGATGGTTTAAAGGGTTATAAGCTTTGGAACCCAGTCTCACGAAAGGTTGTGTATAGCCGAGATGTGTTGTTCAGAGAGGTAAAAGATGTTGTTCAACATGAAGTCCAGCCAACGGAACCTGAGAAGATAGAGTTTGAGCCAAAGGAGGAAGAATCAGACTCTGTAGCAGAGGAGGAATCAGAAGATGAAGAGCCACAAACTCCAGCTGTGAGAAGATCAGTTTGAGAAAGAAGGCAGCCAGAAAGGTATAGTCCATCTGCTTTCATTTCAAATTTTTCTTTGTCTGTTACTGATAATGATCCCAGAACTGTGAAGGAAGTAGTGGTTTCAGAGGATGGAAAACTCTGGAAAGAGGCCATGGTCGATGAAATGGCATCTTTGCACAAAAATGAGGCTTGGGATCTGGTGGAGTTGCCGGCTGGAAGGAAACCCATTGGCAGCAAATGGGTGCTCAAGAATAAGACAAATGCAGAAGGAAAGGTGGAGAAATACAAAGCTCGGTTGGTAGAAAAAGGTTATTCCGAGGTGCCGGGAATTGATTTTGGTGATATTTTTTCTCCTGTTGCCAAGGTAACTTCTATTAGATTACTTTTATCTGTTGCTGCTGCTTTTGATTTTGAGGTAGAACAGATGGATGTGAAGACAGCATTTCTTCACGGGGATTTGGAAGAGGAAATCTACATGAAGCAACCTGAAGGCTTTTTGGTGAAGGGTAAGAAAGAACTGGTATGCAAGTTAAAGAAGTCTTTGTATGGGTTAAAACAGTCACCAAGGATGTGGTATCAGAAATTTGATACATTTATACGGGGAATTGGCTTCACCAGAAGCAAAGCAGATCATTATGTGTATTTTAAATTAATTTGTGACCGTATTATTTATCTGGTCTTGTATGTGGATGATATGTTGCTGGTTGGAAATGACAAAGAAATTATCCAGGATTTGAAGACCCAATTGTCCTCCAAATTCGACATGAAAGATCTTGGTGCTGCAAACTATATTTTGGGCATGGAAATTAAAAGAGATCGGTCAAAGAGGAAGCTCTGGTTAAAACAGAGGAAGTATGTCGAGACAATACTCTAGAGGTTTAACATGCATGATAGTAAACCGGTGAAGGTTCCTATTCCTGTAGGTGTGAGGTTATCTGCTGAACAGTGTCCCAAGACACAAGAAGAGGAAGAGGACATGTCCCGTGTTCCATATGCAAGTGCAGTGGGTAGCCTGATGTATGCAATGGTCTGTACTAGACCAGACATTGCACATGCAGTGGGAGTATTGAGCAGGTTTATGTCAAAACCTGGGAAGGAGCACTGGACAACAATGAAGCGGGTTTTCAGGTATTTGCGTGGCACTAGTGATTATGGTTTGTGCTACCAAGGAAGACCAGGATTGGACAGAGTGTTGGATATTCATGGCTTTGTTGATGCAGACTGGGCTGGAGATCTGGATCAAAGAAGATCTACAAGTGGGTATGTGTTTAACCTATTTGGAGGTGCAGTCAGTTGGATGAGTAAGAAACAATCCGTAGCGGCACTATCAACTACAGAGGAAGAATACATGGCAGCCACTCATGCAAGCAAGGAATCAGTTTGGTTGCAGAGATTATGTTCAAGTATGGGGTTAGTACAGGGAGCTATAAGAATAGACTTTGACAGCCAAAGTGCAATTTTCTTGGCAAAGAACCCTGCTTATCATTCAAAGACAAAGCACATTGATGTTCAGTATAACTTTGTGAGGGATATGATAGAAGACAGAAAGGTGTTTCTAGTAAAGGTGGACACTTTGAAGAATACTACAGATGCATTGACAAAATCTGTGAGCTCTGAGAAGTTCTCTTGGTGTAGAGAAGCAATGGGAATCTCAGGGCTGAAAAATGACTAAGCTCTCCTGTGAGCCCCTATGGAAAGAAAACAACAAGTGGGATATTGTTGGGTTGTGTTATATTCTTTCCACGTAGTTAATAGGGGGTTTGAAGGGCACTCATAACCCCACTTTATGGGGTCCAGGGCAGCGCCCCGTAAAATTTTGGTTTTGAACCATATGTTAGGTTGGGCAGACCCACCTACGGTTTTGTGCATGATTTTCGCACATGTTTTTTGGACGCGATGGTTTTCGGTCCATGGTATTGGACGCGATGGATTTCGGTCCATGGTATTGGATGCTTCAGCATGTATAAATATGTATTGTAACATTGAAAGGAACATAATGGAAAATCAAGCTGGTAGTCCCGGTTTTGGAATCCAGGGAAAAATCTTTGTGCATATGTGCTTTATGGGTTATGCTCTCGCATTGTTTATTTTCTTTGTTTAAGACTTCGTATGCAGGTAATTTCTGTACAGGGTTAAAACCTACACCATGGTCATTATACAAGCATATGTTTAGGAACATGGAGCAAATAATGAAGGTAAATTTAATGATCCCATGGAGGAAGATGATGATGATAATAACACAATTGAAGAAGAGGGGACAAATATATTGATCTAGGAGACATTCAATAATGTTGGAATGGTTGATAATGATGACCAAGTAGATGGTGTTTTTGATAGACCTATAATCGAGAAGGCAACAAAACCTCTATATGAAGGCTCTAAAACAAGTATTATCTCCGCTTTAGTACTACTGGTGAATTTAAAGGTTATGAATGGTTTGTGAGACACTTGTGTCACACATCTCCTAAGGTATGTAATATATTTTGCGACATTTAGTACTTGATGATAAAGGTTTTTTATTTTCATCTATTTTTGTTGTTAGTTGATGATCTGTAAAATTTGGATGCAGTATGTGTGATTAATATTCTTTATATTAAGAAGTACTAATTTTTTTAATTATGTTGTATATTGTTAGGTGCATTTTTTTTACAATCACCAAATGTTTTATCTCGCAAATAATAATATTTACATGCCATTATGAAGTATATTGTAATGAAGTATCGACCTATTCATGCATGTCCTATTGATAATATTTTGTATTATGGAGAACATGTGTTAAAAGAATAATTCCCAAAGTGTCAAATTAGTAGATATTAAATCGATCAAGCAACAAAAAATGTGCCTCACAAGGTTCTTCATTATATTCCCATAATTTCACATTTTTGGAAATTGTTCAAGTGTAAAAGCATAGCACAATTTATGGATTACCATGCAAAGAACAAAAGTAAATATGGTGTTCTTCGAATGCCTGCAAATGGATCTGCATTTAAGAAGATAGAGGAAATATGGCCACATTTTAAAGATGAACCTCATAATCTTAGGCTTTCATTGGAATTTCATGATGTCAATCCATTTGGCAATCTCATATCTACTTACTTGGTGTGGCATGTTTTTGTTATCAACAATAACATTCCCCTGTGGATGTCAATAAAGAGGGAGCACATAATGTTGGAAATGTTGTTCTAGTTATTTGAATAGAATAATTTTTTTCAACACAATAACATCTCATTTGTTTTGTTTCTTTCATAAATATGTCTTATATGTTTGATATTTTTTTATTTACCAATATATGTAGTAATTATGTACTTTATGTTCAATTGATTAGGTAAGTACCAATTCAAAGATATGAATGTATATATCGATCCTCTTATCGATGATTTACTATAGTTATGGAAGGGCATCATTGTGCATGATATCTCTAAACTAGTAGTGTGCAAGGGAATCATTAAATTCCATGCAATGCTCGTATGGAAAATTCACGATGCCCCAAGGCTAACACATTTTTGTATTATGTTATAACATTACACTACACTTTAATAGTGTTTAATTTTATAAATTTCATGTCATGCATCATTTTTAAATAACATATTTAAAATAATTGGTAATATAATTTAATCCATCTCTTGCAGGTCTTCAAACAAAGGGTAACTTTGTATGTTCAGTTTGTGGTCCTAAGATGAAATCTAATCGTTTTAGAAGTTTAGGAAAGGAGTTGTTTGATGAGTATAGCCTCTTCCGCTAAGAACCATAGGTATCAAATTACCAAAAAACATTTTTCAATGGAAAAGAAGAGATCAGATTAAAACCATAGAGAATGACATCTCATCTATGGCAATTGCAATATAATAGAATTAATCGTAAAGGTATGGATCAACAAATCATCTTTGTATCATACATGAAATGTTGTAATATTTTATATTTTTCTTGCAGTATGTTCATTGTACTAATTGACAAGCATTGTTGTAATATCTTTAAATATGCTTCATCTTAAAGGTCATGATCATGAAGGTAGTAATAATGGGGCACTTCCACGAGGAATGAAAATTTATCCCGTACAATTCAATAACCTCCCATAATATGAGCACCTAAATTGTCCATTTTTTTGATACAAGGGTAGCTGAGGCAATTCACTGTTTTGTATGAAAAATATCCAATTTTCAAATTCTCATAGCTGATGGGGGGACCATGAAATGAGAAGGAAGTTTCAAGAACATTAAGCTCCAGATGGGGGAATTTCACCTTAAGGACTGCATGTTTTCCATTGAAATGGGGGGTTTAGACATCATCCTCAGAGCCAAATGGCTTAGGACATTAGGCCCAATTACAATGGACTTCTAGAAGTTATATATGAGCTTCAAGTCGAATGGACCCACTCATATGCTTAGGGGCCTCCAGACATGTACTCTTACTATCATAAACTCACATAGAATGGATAAGCTCTTAAAAAATGGCCACCATGGAGTGGTTACTCAATTCAACGCAATCCAAGCCAATGAATCCAGTCCTGCCACCATTTATTCAGATTTTCAATGTGTTGTGTCACCACCAATAGGTACATGAAAAATCCAAGGAGCTATCCCCCTCTTAGGGTGAGCATGATCATATCATCCATTTCATTCCAAGTATTGAGACAACAAATGTTCACCCCTACAGGTATTCATTCACATAAAATAATGATATTGAAAATATTATTTAGGAGCTATGAGAAGTAGGTATTATTCGTCCTAGCACCAACCTCTATTTGTCCCCAGTGATCATGGTATTCAAGAAAGCTGGGGAGTTGCACATGTGTCTCAACTTTATGGCCTTTAACAAGCTCACCATCAGGATAATTTTCCCATTCCAGTAGTCAATGATCTCCTTGATGAAGGCCTTGGTGCCCAATTCTTTACCAAGTTTAATCTTCGTTCAAGCTATCACCAAATCATAATGAAAGAACCAAACATTCCCAAGACAACTTGCAAAACCATTGAAGGTCAATGTGAATTGTTGGTTATTCCCTTTGGTCCCTATAATGCACAGTCCACCTTTCAATGTCTCACAAAGCACCTTCTCAAGCCATATCTCAAAAAGTTTGTCCTAGTATTTTTTTATGATATACTCATCTACAAAAAAACATGGGAAACACATCTTCAACCTGTTGAAAAGATATTCCATAAGGGAATTTATGAGGTCTAAAATGGGCCTCCTAAGGAAATTATAAACTAATAGTGGAAATACTAAAATAAGATTAGATTAGATCATCAAATTTTAGAGGGAGAAAGGACAAAACTATTTTTTCAATTTGTATTTACTACTTATCTCCATATGGGTTTACTAAAATTTCGAGCAGAAACATGTTTTGGATGCCGAATTTGATTCCTCATCCAAGGAGTGCCCATGTTGCATACTTTTGATGGACCCTACTACACGAAAAATGAGAAATACATTAAACATGTGATTGCAGTCACATTTTCTTCATGTATTTCTCGTTTTTTGTGTAGTACGATCCATCAAAAGTATGCAACATGGGTAATCCTTGAATGAGGAATTAAATTTTTCATCCAACGAGTACTCCCACTTGAAATTTGAGTAAAAACTTGGGGATATAAGTTGAAAAAACGAGTTGAAAATGTAGTTTATTATTTTATTATTTTTTAATCTTTGTACTTTTTTACCCCAAAAGTGGTGAATCATCCCCCATGGTTGACATCATCATATTGAATCCTATTGGTTCTTATAAAGATTATTTTGGTTGTACATTTTTCTTAGGAAGCCCATTTTAGACCTCAAAAATCCCCTAATGGCAACTTTTGCAGGACAATAAATTATTTGTTAAATTGTCCAAGCGTTCATTTGGAATGGAAGAGGTGGAGTACTTGGGACGCCTTGTGTGTCATGAAGGCATATAGGTGGATCCAAAAAAGAATCAAGAAATGCAATATTAGCCACAAACTAGGTCCTTGAAGAGTTTGTAGGGATTTTTTGGCTTCACGGGCTACAATCACAAATTTTTCAAAAATTATGGACACATTTCCAAATATTTAACAAAACTTCTCAAGAAAAATGTACTTCTATAGATAGAAACAACTCAACAAACCTTCCTGGATCTCAAACAAGCCATGTGCTCTACCCCTATGTTGGCCCTCCCAGATTTCGCCAAACCATTTGTGGTCAAATGTGATTCCTCAGGAATCAACTTTGGCATAGTCTTAACACAAGAAGGTCGACAATTAGCCTTCACAGGAAAATGATTAAGTGGCACAAATTTGCGTAAATCCACTTATGAGAATGAGATGATGACCACCATACATGTCATAGACACTTAGTGACCATACTTTCTCAGATGACATTTCCAAATTCAAACTAACCATCATAGTTTGAAGTATTTCTTCGAACAACACTTATCCTCCCCGCAATAAAATAACTAACTTACCAAATTGTTGAGATATGGCTATCAGATTGTCTATAAGAAGGGTCAAGACAATGTTGTGGCCAACGCCTTGTCTAAAGAATTTGAGGAGGACGACACCCTCTTATCCCTATCTTTTCCCATATCATATTGGATTGAGGAGTCACACAATGAATGGTTTTGATGCAGTAGCATCTGGACTTAGCCAACAAAGTGATTGTTTGTTCACATGTTGTGGCTAAAAGAGTTGAATTTCATGACCTGAGTAGTCAAAAATTCAGTTTTAGTAGAGAGGGTTGGATCTCTCGAAGATGAGTTTTACTTCATTATTGTCATAGTTAGGAAATTGTCTTATTTTAGACTAAGGCTAAGTTTTTAGCATAGGTGTGTAATAGAGCTTCAAGATAGAGATTTGATTGTTAGATTGATCAAAATAGAGATCAAGTTGTTAGTGCAATTAGAATAGAGTTTGACTCATAAAAGAAAGAAAATGTAATGGAAAAAGATTAGCTGAGCTAAGATGATTGAGGTTTGAGTGAGAGGCGAGAGTTTGAGTGTTAGAGAGGGTTTGAGATTGAGACAGAGGTCAATATATTGTTGTAATTGAGCTGAGAGGGCCAAGACTCTGTAACTGATATTATATTAATGAAATTGATTCAGTGTGTATTTGTATAGTAATCCTGGTGTGAACTCTCATTTATTTCTACGTATCCGCGTCTAGACAATTAACCGGGTATTTTCTTTATTTTCACATTTTAATGCAAATCTCAGTGTTTATGGGTTTTATGTGTTTTAACACTTAACCACAGTCACTTAGTGTTAAGGGTTAATTTTACGATTAAACTCTAAAACCATTGATTAAGCGCCTTACTTTAATATTGAGTTAATGGATGTGGTTATATCCAAAAGACGGGTTTTAAATAGTGAAGGTGGTTATCAGGAGGACAAAGAGCTGTAAGTGGTATTTTGGGGGAGTCACCTGATTCCACTAACCAAGTGACATGTAGCACTCAGGTGGAGAGAGAAAACCACCTAATCGAGCGGGTATTCTTCGCACAAGTGGTTCACCTGATATCCTTGTGAACCGTTGGATTTAGTGCGCAGTTGATCGACGGTGGAGGATCAATGGATTGTTTTATTGATTGGGTTAAGTCAGGACCTTTGGATCTGGAGAGAAGAGATCTATGATGCAGAGTGATCCTAATGGGTTTTTTTGATCGGGTTGAGTGTTGACTGTCAGATCTGACAGAGAAAAGATCAACGGTGTGGATTGAAGCATTGTTTATAAAGCGAAAGTTAACATGGGACTGAAGGTTTAAGTAAGAAGTAGGGACCCTTCATGTAAAGCAAGCCACGAATAGAATCCGTTGAATGAAACCGATTGGTTTTAAAGTAGCCAATATTCTATTTTGAAGACTTCACCTTGTTTTGACCAACCTCCTGCGTGAGGTTTACTCATCCATCTCTTTCCCTGATAATCAAATGGTCACAAGGGGATCCTAAGCCCCTAGGGAGTCAAACCTAGCAAGAATATATTCTTTGATATAAGTATTGTGTGGTTCTCTCCCCTCACTCCACACTCAAACATTGCATCTTAGCAGAGCTACACTCCTCACCGATCGTAGGCCATTTAGGTTTTTAGAAGACTTATGTTCATGCACATCGCTCCTTCTTTGGGGTTAGGATGAAACAAGACATCCTTCTATTTTTCAATAAATGTGACGTTTCTTAGTGCAACAAAGGGGAAACAATGAAGACACCGGGAACCTTACAACCCTTGTTTCTACCTACTTATATATGGACTGATGTCTCTATGTACTTCATTACAAGTCTCCTGAAATCGGGCAACAGGTCAGTTATCATGGTGGTATTTTGTCACCTCTCAAAACACACCCATTCTTGTGCCTTACTGCACCCATTTACTCCAACCTTGGTGACTCAAGTTTTCATGGATCAAATTTTCAAACTTCATGGCATGCTAACTCCTATTGTGTCTTATTGAGATCCACCTTCACTAGGAAATTTTGTCAAGAGTTATTCAAACTACATGGCACACAGCTCCAAATGAGTGTCGCATATCACCCCCAGACGGATGCTCAAACCAACACAGTAAAAGGATGTTTGGAGACTATTGTAGCAGCTACAACCACCCTCCTAAATTTTTCCTTAGCCTCGTTTTGGAGCCTCCCTTCCAACATTCACAACAGCTTGCCTTGCTTCGTCAATTTCACAAGCTTCAGTGTCTTTCCTGTACAAAGGCAGCGTGTCAGTCATAGCTTGATCCATTCCCCTCATAGGTTTTTCACCTAGACTTGGTCTAGCTACAGGCTGAGTAGTTTCCCCTTGAAAATTACGCATTTCTGGAGGGAAACCAGCCTTTCCTCCAAAAATTGTGCAATCCTCTTTGGAAGCCTGCTGGGCTCGAAGTTTACGCAATCCTGCATGCCAACACTCCCAACATGATTAGCGTAAATTTCCCTAGCAAGGCTACTCAGCCCAGAATTTTCACAAATATGGGAAACAATCAAATACTTTGCCTAGAAATTGCACAAATCTCCTAGGCAGTTAACCCAGCTCCCAGCCAAAAATGCGCATTTGTCTTCAGCAGTCTCTTTCATATGCAACTGAGTTGACTGATTCCTTTTGGGACTAAGAGAAATAGACTTGCATGCATGCTACTCCCAAGGTAGCATGCAGTGGCATCCCTTATTTCAGGGATCTATGTTTAGGATTCGGAGGTTACATGCAAGGAGAAATTTTGAAACCTCCCACCAAGTGACGCTTCCCCTAGATTCGTAGCATGCATGCCACAACCTCGATGTTATCAAAACTCATCAACCAGATGCTGCAGAGCTCATTCCTCACCTCAACCTTGCAGCTCTGACATCCCACACCACATCTAGGAGTAGCAGCGCATTCATCTCAGATGTTTTGGGGTAAGCCCGCTTCCCATGCCTTATGCTGTATTTCTATCGCTTTTTGTGTTCTCACTTGTGGGAGTATTGTTTCCTTTATTTCTTTGAATGCTTGTTGTCATTTACATATATACTAGTTTTTCATAGCTCTATTTCAGTTTTCATTGCTATCTCATTGCAGTGGCATGCATGAAATTATTTTGCACAGACGTTCACCCAACCGAAAAACTACCTCACCCACATGCATGTTGATCTATTTGTTGAATCTTTCATTCATGTTTTGGATGTACTTTCAATCACTTATGCTATCACTTATTGTCACCATGCATTTTCTGTCTTAGTCGCTTTCAGTTGCCCATTGGTGAGTCGGGCCAACCTTGGCCCGAACTCTACCTTCGCCAAGGCTGCATTGTGTAATTTGGGGAAGGAAGGCTCACCTTCCTCTCCATATTTGTGCATTCATGCCCAGCATTGGCCTCTAGGAATGTTTTGCGCATTTCTAGAGGACAATGGCTACTTGGCCCAAGAAATTGCGCAAATTTGTCCCTAGGTCAGTAGTCCTTCCCAGCTGGAATTGCGCATTGCCCAATCCCAGCAGTCATTCAATCTCCCAATAGCCCAAACTATGCCTTGTGGAATCTTGGTAGTCGGTCTCCCGACCTCCTGGCCGAAATTGTGCAACCTTCATGATCATTGACCCAGGTATGTTGCAAGTTAGTTCTCATGTTCATTTTCGATTTCAACTGATAGATTGCTTGCCATGAGCGTTGCCATGTCTCCAGGTACCACAGGTGTTCATCTACCTCTCAGCAATACAAGTATAATGGTTTCCAGGAGAGAAGAGACGAAGACATTGTTTAGAGCACACTTGGGGATGCAAATGATCAGGTGTCCATGGACTTCCCTACCCACGAAGACATCAAGTTGTTCGTACACAAGGACATCAAGATATGATAGCAGCAGCATCACAACGAGCAACATCATGAACAGCAACTGAAGACAGCATACCAAATGCAACGAATGCAAGAGGAGGGTTGTTGAAAACATGGAGGTGGAACAAAGTTGCAAGCTCAAGCAGGTCCATTGATGATGAAAGAAACTTTGGAGACTCCGGCTATGAAGTGACAACGCAACATGAAGATCGCGTGAAGGCAGAAGATGGAACAAACAAGGAGTTGCATGTGCTAAAGTAGCAACTTAAGAATAACATGAAGCTGCACAGACAGACGAATGAGTTGCAACAGGAACAGGAACAATAGTGGGCACAACATGCACTCACAGATGAAATTGCGCCCGTACAAGTTAAGGATCGATCCCATCAACTGACACAAAGCAGAAATGGTGATCAATGTTGTTGATCGCATGCAAGCGATTTAGCAGCATGCATGTCTTTGAGCGCACACATGAAATCTAACCCATTCAACACACTCCAAATCAAAGACAAGAAGCAAGTCCAACTAGGGCTGAACATGTACTTCGGCAAGTTGATGCACATGACCACCAACACACACTTGAATATCAGCATGGACACTATGCATCAGTGTGTTTCCGATTCAACCATACCTAAGAATACCATGCGAATGTTAGTAGACGAGTTGGATCAAGGGGTCGAACCAGTGCACTGGTTGCAACGAAGGCAAGAGTTTGCTTCAGCAAGATGTCGCCATGAGGTGCATGCACACCATCACGAATGACCAAGCTTGGCATCAGCTCACCACCTTCACCATCACAAGTATGTCAAAGAGTTGGTCTCATCACAGCAGACGGAGTGTCAATGACTCACATGACTACATGTGCATTGTAATGTTGAGTCATGTCAAGTGTAAGCCAAGTGTCAATGGTTGGATGTAACAGTCATAGAGTAGGTGAAGATTCATGAGGGTAGTTGAACTGTCACAAAGGGGAATTTCAAGGGTCACCCCACCTTTTGCTATAAATTGTCCCTCATAATTCATTGTAAGGGTGTTGGGTCAGCCAAGCTTCTGATAAGACTATCTTGGATAAAGCTTGGACAATATTGTAATCCATCTTGGCTTCTCCACTACATGGATCTAGTTCATCTTTTTGGAGGAGCGGGTGGATGTGATTGTAACATTCCACTGTTGGGGCTAGCAATTTTACATGGTGTATTATATGATTGTGACATACACTTCTTTATATAATAAGAGCCAATGCATTTTCATGCATTTGTTGTTATTGTAGTTGGACTGCTCCGGTTGCCTTAATGATATATGTTGTTTAACTAACATACTTGTGCATGAACTGATTTTTATGCAATTATATGAATCTTGTTGTTAAAGTGTTGCATATTTTATTAATGTTGTCACTGTCCGTACCGGCTACTCTGCCAGACATCATATAGACCTTTCACGTGAACCTTGTTGTAACAACCCTCATACTCATCTCAAACTGATCCATGAGTGTTGTATATTATCTTACCTTGTATGATGTGACTTCTGCATCTAAGTGGACTACTCTGCCGGAAGCTATGCATGTCCTTTCGTGTTGTGTGTTCCTAGCTGAGTTGGGACTAATCCCTTTCAACCTAGAACTCAGCTTCATCTTCTTCTCCCTTCTAAGTGTTAGAACCTCTCATACACATTCCTTGACTCATTGCATAAGTCACACCCTTGATACTGACAAAGCTATCTTGCTTGCCTCTGTGCGACATCACAATCAAGGCATTACCTTACAAACCACGGTTGGGACTCCTAGACCAAACGTCTAAGGTCTAATTGGGACTTTCAATTGGGAGTTTTCTAACAAACGGGCCAATTTGTTGCTTGCATACACACTTCGTGAATCTCCATTTCGTTGGGTGCGCAGCCTACCAACTAACACCATGCACTCATTTAGGCACTGTTGTGATCTTATTGAAGACACATTCTATCATTTTAATCCAGACCATCTTGACTAGAAACTGTTACAGCAATGGAGGGCTTTGCATGAATCCATTATTGACTTTTGGCAACACTTCTGTGACTTGCAGTTTCAAGCTCTGAGGAGCCAGATGAAATTTTCTTATCTTTGGGACCAGTTCAAGTAGTGCCTTAAGAAATCTTCCCGTCCCAAGAGAAAGTTTAAGATCAAGCCTCGCTTAACATTCTTCATTGATGGAGTTGTACAAGCTCATGTGGAAGTGGACACTGTCTCAATTGACTCTCTGGCTTCCTCTTATTCAACAGCTCCACCACTACCCAGTGATGTTGGGGATCATGCTCACTCACCTGTTCATCCTTCACACCCTCCCAACATCAATTCACTCAATTTTCACACAGATTTGGTTGTGAGTCCTTCAAGTCCTCATATGCATTCTTTTCTAAGACCTTCGTCTTCACACCTGGGTGTTCCTCTGGATGATACGGTCTTGTGTTCGTTGATTCTGGACTCTTTACTTATTGTGAATGAGGAACATCCCACTGATGGAGTTGGTGTTGTATAACCAACATGCATTGTCATTCATGAAGAGTATGAGCGGGATACTGAGCATCAACACACAACAAAGGATGACTCCCTTCCATCCGAGCCCCCTTCGTTCTTTCCTAACATCGTTGGTGAACCTACCATCCATGATTTCACATGTGTGTCTTCATCGACAGATGCACCCATTATTGATCTTTCGTAGACACACTGTATGTTAGCCCATCATCTAACAACAGAGAGGACCAATCATTCATTGGAAATCCACTAGATATTTTATCTTCTTTTTCTGGAAACACAGAGGGTGAACATCCTTCTTCCTCATCTACCCCTTTGTGTGATTCATCAAAGCATGAGGATGCCGACCAACATCCTAAATTTTCTGATCTTGGTTGTCGTGATCTCTTCACCTCATAATCCGATCACGATGTTGATTCACTCATTGTTAATCCATATAAGCCACTAATCTATGAAGATCCATCTATAAATGAAGTTGAAACCCCACAAACCATCGAGGCACTTCAGCTTGAGTTGATGGTTATGTCAGGCCCTCACTGTCCTAAGGTTGGTTTCGCTTCCAATCAGGAAATTGTTCAAACACTCAAGACTCCTCATTGCTCATCTATATGCACTCAAGATCAATCTAACACTCAGATTTTACTTCCTCCACTCGAACTACATGATCCCATTTCTCATGCATTGGAGGAGTCTTGCATTGCAAGCACTTGTGTGCGACACAAGTTATCTTTGTTTCTTTCGTTTGCTTTCATGTCATATTGAAGAGTGTGCTTATGCTTCAAAATTGCACGTAGTGCCACACAACACCATGATAAGTCCACAGACTGCCTGTCATGCGCATGCACTCACTTATGTCCCGTGGGAACTTTAAATCATGAAGTGTGGTTGTATTCATTGTTATATCTTTCTTGCTTGCTGGTTCACACAACTAGGTTTCTCATAGACCAAGCCTTCACCAACATGGGTCTACCAATGCACTGATGGCTGCATTGGAAGTATCACTTCATGTGATCAGGCCCATGTACCATTAGTGTAGGAGTAGGAGTAGTGTTTTCTTTTAGTTGTTTGCTTGCATGCTTGTTTGCTTACGTGCTTTGTTTTCTTGTTTGCTTGTTTGTTTACTTGCTTCACTTTCATTTTTGTTTCTGCTCTTTCTTTTCTTTGTTGATTGTTAGCTCATTCGCTTGTTTCATTCATAGGTTAGTTTTTCATGAAA
The DNA here is from genome assembly GCA_031772625.1 of Pinus tabuliformis. Classification (NCBI taxonomy): domain Eukaryota; kingdom Viridiplantae; phylum Streptophyta; class Pinopsida; order Pinales; family Pinaceae; genus Pinus; species Pinus tabuliformis. The sequence continues at coordinate 719,690,818 of CM062816.1, forward strand.
CCATGTATGACTCTTGAAATGAGCTGGGTAAATTACAAGAGGGCTTGTACAGCTATCACTACTTGGTTATCTATCATCTTGCCTCTTTATGATGAGATTGTTACTTTTAGTCCATGATATGTCAAAGGAAAATACGTACTATTCAAAGTGAACCTTGGTGGAAACACAACGCTTGCATGCTAACTAGTGTCGCCTTCTCTAGTCAATTGCTTTTGGGTTAACCTTTGTTAACTCAGTCAAGTAGAGTAAGGTGAGGGGGGAAATTTTAACGGGCACGTCAGAGATACAATAAACTATTTCTCTATTGGAACAACCCTCTCTGTTGGAACAACCTCCTTTGCTCTCAATAATATGGGATCCCTCTTCCACCTCTGAAATGAATAAGTACTATCCGCAGTGAAAATGAAAAAAGATGAAGAGCCAAAAAATTCAAAATGAAAAATGAATAAGGCAAAAGAAGAGAAAGGCTTCCTACACAAGGAGGTGATGGAAGTAAATCCACCAAGGTAATGACAAGGCTCGCTGGCAGCGGAGCCATGTTTTTGTTCCTATGTGACGGCACTGGGGTACTGTCCAAGCCTGCTGGTAGTGGAGCAACACCAGATGAAACTAAGACTCTGACAACTATACTGCTTGTGCACCTACACACCCCTCAACCCCAATCGAAACAAATGTGTTGCCTTGGCTTGGAATGTGTGTCAATCGACCAAGGGTTTGGCATATGCAACATCTTATAATAAAGTTAGTGTGAAACCAAGATGAGCTTAAAACAGAACAATACTTCCAGAGGTTTTAGACTTGCTTTTCACGAACAAGGTCCATTCAGAGAAATGGATTTCTACCAGTGTGTCGCCAAGTGTTGTAGTAGCTACAACCACCCTACAAAATTTTGCCTTAGCCTCATTTTGGAGCCTCCCTTACAACCTTCACAGTAGCTTTCCTTGCTTTGTCATGTTCACTAGCTTTCAACCCATCAAGCAATCTGTCCTCAACCATAATTTCTATGGAGAAAAACCATCTCTTCTTAACAAGGAACCTAGACTCGTCCCCTGCGTAATTCCTAAGACCCATTGCCCTTATTTTTTCCATTCTCTCCTTTAGAGGCAACCCTTTGGTGGTAGAAATCTTACGAAGTTTTGCCTCCTCATTGTCATACTCATACCCTGAAATGATCTTTTGAATGGCTACACCTACACATTGCCTTACACTCCATCACCACTTTCCTCCAATTCTTCTAACATTTTGGGGGTGAGCTAAACTCTACTAACACTAGAGCCTCACCATATGTGAACCCAAAATCGTGGTGTAATACTTGGACAAAGAAAAGCTTCTCCTTCGGAAGCTTAATGGGTTTTCTAACCTCGAAAAATATCATTGGATGGTCATGAGTTCTAGACTCACTTGCCTTGTATGTGCTTACTTGAACTATTGATGAAGTGGATACCTCTTGATGTTTACAAAGGTCAATTATGCCAAGAGTTCAAGTCACCACAAGTATCATCACCAGAGTCTAACATATGTAACAAATGGAGACTAAACAGAGTCTACCAATGAATCCATATTCAGAAGAAAATGTCAACATAGTTCATGGGAGCTTCACTCAATGAACCTCTAACATAGCACGTGTATTCACATTATTTAACCCCCTACCAATACAAACTCAATACACTTTCCCAATTTCAAAAGCCCCTACTTTCACTAGATATTGTAGGTTTCCATTTTTCCATTAGTATTTTTTATGCCCTTTTGTATTTTTATTAACTTTAAGCCCCATTTTTTATACCCTCATTTATTAAAACACTTTACCCCCTATTATATGATTAATATATTGCATAATTTTTTCCTCAAAATATTTACCCCAATATGAACCCACGTATATGGTATTGCTCCCCCATTGAAACCCCCCGTGGCATAGTCGTACTTTATATTTTTACAAAGAATTTATGAATCCATATTAAATATTTGAAATTGGTAAGCATATGCTTTTGAAAGGTCGTAGAGCTACTATTGGAAACATCGCCAATTATCATGCAACGAGGGTTAATCTCTGAACCCTTAATCTGCCACTATTTAACACGTTGTCAATTATCATGCATGTTGACATCTACTTATTTCATTGCCTGGTTTCAAGTAAATTCGTCTCATCTGCATTCAAGGTTGTCACAAATACCACCTAGTGCTTACAAGGCATTTTTTGAGCTTTTTGTTTCTTTCATTCCACTGATGAGTCTGGGTGCTCCAATCCCCTGATGTGTATATTGAGGCACACACTTTGAGTAGCACACCTGGTAATGGGCCTTTCAAAGGGGTAATGGTTTTCAATGATGGGGTTGTTGCAGGTATTGTATGGCCTTTTTATGTGGTTTACACATGAGGGATAAATCTATTATTTTGGTGCCTTGATACTGGTGTTGTGTCATTTGATTTGGCTAGTTATGAAATTAAGGTTACGTGCTTTTTGAGTAAATTGTTGGATGGAAAAGTGCACACATTCGGTTTCGGCGTGACCAATATTCTGAATATTTGGTTTGTAGATGGAAATTTTCACTTGTCGTTTGATGAGAAATTTAGTATTTTAATCATAGGGTGATTGATTGAGCATAAGGAACCCATTTTGGATTGGCTGGTTCTGTCAAACTTCAAAGGGTTGGAGGGATCATTTCACACATCTGCAAATAGGAATATATCTTCCTTTGGCTAGGTAGAACTCGATCTCTTCCTTTCACTGGGTAGAATCCTCTCATAGAATGGTCACTACTCATACTTTGCAAGAGTTCAAGTTTGATAATTTAATCACTTTTAAAAGAAATGAAGATATACAAATTGTGCATCAAGCGATAACAACCAACATAAAGGTTATTGTGGAGACTACCAAAGGAATAATATTATCTTATAAAATTAATCATTTTACACCTTATATAGGGATGTCGCTAGTGTGGAGAAAAGAAATAGTTCAAATATGGAAATAGAAAATTTTTAGTTTTTTTAATTACTATGTATGTATGCCACACCATCATCATATTGATTGATTTCAAGTGTCAAAAGAAAATATATATTTAAACATTACAAAGTAGCAAAAACAAATATCTATTTAAACATTACACTAAAATATGATATTAATTTCAAGTGTCAAAAGAAAATATATATTTAAACATTACAATAAAATATAGTTAATTGCAATTAGAGATGAGAGCGGATGTTGCTGATGTGGAGAAAGGAAATGTTACATATATGGAGATAGAATTTTTTTTTTTTTTAATTAATATGTGTGCATGCCACACTATCATTGTATTAATTTTAGGGGTCACAGCAAATATCTAGGGAACATAGTTGTTTTTTTTTTTGGTATGTTTGATATAAATATTTTATTATCGGGATTGGAAGGAGTTTCTATGAGATTTTTGAGATTTGTTATTATAATATTAATAATTTAAAATAAAATTTTAAAGAATAAAAGTGTAATTTAACTATTAATTTTAAATTTGTTGGGAGAGTTGACATACTTTTTTATTAGATTGTGATATTTAGATGATTAAAATGTGTTTTTAATACACGAATATTTTTATTTCTTTTAAAAACTTTTTATATAATAAGATTTTGTAAATTATATAACTTGTATTTATGATTCCAATAAATCCCCATTAAATATAAAGTAAAATTGACTAAATCATAACTCACTTGTCAAAATAGCAGTGAGGTCATATGAATGCAAGTTCACTCATCACAGTTCTTCAAAGAAAACCACACCACCTGGAATTACCCATTAATGATGTGTATTGGGGCAAGCTTTCACTCCTACAAAATGCCAAACCCTATTTCCTTAAGTCCTAGACAACCAAATTCGTATCCAAACAAAAACAATTTTAAGACATTCTTCATCAAAAAAATATTTAATATACAAAATAAACTAAAAATATTTAAAATAAAATAAAATAATCATTTAATACAATTTCATTTAATAAAAATAAAAACTTGTTTTACAAATAAATTATAATAAAATAAATTAATACAATTTTATATAAATATTTAATTAATTAAAAATCCAAAGAATGATATTTTTAATTTTAAATTCGTTTTCTTAATATTAATGTTTTATTTTTTTTTATCATCATCATCATCATCATCATCATCATCATCATCATCATCATCATCATCATCATCATCATCATCATCATCATCATCATCATCATCATCATCATCATCATCATCATCATCATCATCATCATCATCATCATCATCATCATCATCATCATCATCATCATCATCATCATCATCCAAAATTTAATTTATTTATAATATATCATCATCATCATCATCATCATCATCATCATCATCATCATCATCATCATCATCATCATCATCATCATCATCATCATCATCATCATCATCATCATCATCATCATCATCATCATCATCATCATCATCATCATCATCATCATCATCATCATCATCATCATCATCATCATCATCATCATCATCATCATCATCATCATCATCATCATCATCATCATCATCATCATCATCATCATCATCATCATCATCATCATCATCATCATCATCATCATCCAAAATTTAATTTATTTATATTAATATTTTCATTTCATAAATATTATTTTTCATAATATTCCAAATATTTTAAAACTATTATTTTATATTTTTCAGAATATCCAAATATTTCAAATAAAAAAACTTGACTTCAATTAAAAAGAACGCATTTTATACATAATTTAATTATTGATATTAATATTATTTAAAATAAGCAATAATAGATAAAAATAAAACACTAAATTTAAATATATAAATTAAAATAATGAAATTGGAATTTACTCAATTCTCAATTATTATTTTTTTCAATTTGTAACACTAAATAATTGAATATAAAAATGGTTTTATTTTAAATTGATTTAGTATTGTTTAAAATAAGTCTCTATTTTAAAATATTTGTTATATTATTAACTATTTGAATATTTTGTAAATTTATGATAATCTTCGAATTTTTTTTTAAATATTTTTTAATATAAATTTAACATTTAATTTTTTTATTATATATTATGTAGTTTAATAAATAATTTTTGATGAAATTATAAAGAAATAAACATTAAAGTATTATACAATTTTTAAATGATTTTTTGATACTATTTTATTAATAGTTTTTTTGTCTCATTATTATAAAATTTAGATCCATAAAATATTTAAAAGTATTAGTTTAGCTAAATCTAAATAAGGTTTCAATGAATTGGACAAGAGAAATTGTTGGTCCAAGCTTTGGAACCAACAAGTGTGGTTCATCATTAATGAGTAATTTTTATTTCTATTTCCATTCTTGGTTCTTTTTAAGTTAATAAGCAATGATAATTCTACAAGATAGAGAATTAGATCTAGGCAACAGATTAAACAGATATAATGAATTGAAACTGCTAATTTGAATAAAATAAAATATTTATTAAAAAGTGTGTTGAATTAGAATATTCAATTTAAAAAGAAGATTAAAAATCCCAAAAAATTAAATTGGGTCATTTTTAACAAAAGTAATAAGTGAAGGTCAACTAAAATAATTGATAAATAAAATAATATCAAGGTTAAAACTCAAAGTTACCAATTAATTTAGCCGTAGTCTAAAAATTATGTTTTTTTTTCCATGAAAGTTATGGAAATTCCAGCCATATTTTGAAAACATCTGGCAAGGATTTTTGTAAATCCAAGTAAAACCTGTCAAAATTAATAATTTTAGGTGCCCTAGATGTTTTTGATGGTGCTTAATCCATTTCCACCACCAAAAACATGATTCAAACACTGCATGTACAAGATTTTTTGAAATTGTTTTTTAGGTGCCCTAGATGTTTTTGATGGTGCTTAATCCATTTCCACCACCAAAAACATGATTCAAACACTGCATGTACAAGATTTTTTGAAATTGTTTTCCACTGATTCTGGCCACTTTTGGTCATTCGAGCAATTTCTCTGCCTCCGTAATAATGTCCATTTTGTTTAGTTTACCATTATTTAGTTACCATTGGACCCTTTAAATTAAACAATTATTATTAAATAAATACCAAGTTACCTATTGTAACTAAATTCTAAGTATAATAAGTAATTTAATACTATTTATTTATATTTAAATAATTGAAGGTGAATAATATAGCCGTAGTCTTTAACGCGACTTTTTGAAAGCCTTTCCGGCGATTTTTTCCGGTGAAAATCCGGCAGTAATTTATTGAAATCGAAGTTTGATAACTAGTTTCTGCACAATGAAAGCGTCCCAGGGGTTTTTCAGGGTGTTGAATCCGAATATGCAGTTAAAAACCCATTTTAACTGCAACAAATCATGATTTCATCTCAATTAATAAATTCGAAGATATAATGACCATTATATTTAAAACAATAAATTTATTATATTATTAAATTAACTTCTATTAATAATAAAATCAGTGGTTTGACTTTGATCCTCAGGTCAAATTTAGCCGTTGTAATATAACCGTTGGAGTCTCTCTATTTAATCAACTAAGCCAGCTCAGTTCTTCAACTTGTCCTCACGATGAACCACACTGGTTGGTTCGAAACGCGTCGACAAAAGATTGATCATGTGATTTTGCCTAAGATTATCTAGACAAATATTTATTATTATTATTATTATTATTGACCAAGAAAATAAAATACAAAAAGAAAAAGTCAAGAATATTTTAAAAAGGGTGAAAGAGACTAAATCAATAATTTACATATTAAAATATAGTTTGAGGGAAAAAAATTAATAATAATAAAAAAATTAATTAATTAAAGGATTGCATAGTATAAAAATTAATTAATTAGAATCGAAAATGAAATAAAAATAAAAGTAGCTAGAAATCTCAATATGGAAAGGTAAACAAAGACATGAAACAAATGAACGGGGGAAATTAGATGATAAAGAACAAAAACAACGGACCCATTCATTAAATTTTCTAATAAGTACCTCTTGATTACATTCACTTGTACATTCATCCCTTCTATAAATGGTGGGATATCCCTACATCAAACTTTCTTTAGAAAATATAGTGAATTCCTATTCATAAATTAGTAAGCATAATTTGGATATTGTTTTTTGAATTTGCTAATATTTATCTTCTAAGCAATCAACTACGAGGAACTATACCTTGAACATTAGGGGAATTACCCTATCTCAAAAATTTCTCCCTTAATGAAAATAATCTCATACAGAGCATCCCTAAAAGCTTAGGTAATCTAAGCAGTTTGATTTCCCTTACTTTGGATGAATAGCAATTAGATATATGTATACCTGTAGAGTTAGGCTTTTGTGGCAATATCACTCACCTCACCCTTTCTCACGACCAGCTCTATGGCTCCATACCCTCTTCGTTAGCGATCTTACAACAACTTAGTTTGATATAGATATACTACAATAGGCTTACAAGGATAATTCTCATTGAGCTTAGTAATTATACTTCTTTGTATAACGTCTAGCTCCATAATAACTTACTACATGGTGTAATCTCTCCATAGCTTGGTTGATTGGAAAATCAACGAAAGCTTAATTTGTTCAACAATAACTTGGTGGGATCGACTCCGTAGGAAATTGGAAACCTAAGCCTTTTTAAGGAGCTTGACCTATACGATAGTGATCTAAGTAGAAAAATATATGTGTCAATTACAAGCCTGCAACATTTACATTTCTTGAGTCATGTGGAAAATTATCTTGTCGCAGAAGTTCTAGTTTAGCTTGCGATGAAGAGTAGATTGAAATTCTTGGATTTGACAAGGAATCATTTTAATGGCACAATACCCCCACATCTCTTTGTAGGAGGAAATTTGATGGTATTAGACGTTGGGGGCAACCTTTTTGAAGGAGCTTTGGCTTTCTCCTTCTTTAACAAGAGTGGTTATCAACTATAATAATTTCATTGGAATAATACCAAATAATATAACTGTGAACATAGGGATTTCATATTTGGACATGAAAATGAATAGATTGGAAGCATCCACATCATCTAGTCTTGGTCGTTAGGAGAAATATCACCCTATACTTTACTAATTGTCAAAATAGTTTGCATTCTTCATATGAAGTTAAGGAGCTACATTTATTTGTAGGAAAAATGTTAGAAGTTGGCTTAAATTACTTACAATTTCTAGTACAAGAAGCAATTGTCCTCCCACACCCCCCTCCCCCCCCCCCTAGTTTTCATATAAAAGTAAGGAAAACAAAATTGGTTCATTTTTCCCTACTTAACATGGCTAGAGGTATACGTGGCATCACCCCAAGTTAGAAACCTCAAATTAAGAGGTGCTTACAAAAGGGATATGAAAGGACATTGCTTTGGAAAATATATGGCCACATAGAGCTTAAAGGCTTCTGTGAATTGATCTGAATTTGGCTTACATCATTTTCATTTATTTTAATCCAATTAAGATTCTAATGTTTTGCAAAGTTTCCAACTTTGTAATTCAGATAACTATGATTTTTCCTTCTCTATATTTACTATTTTGTGTTATTCTATCATTTTTATACCTATGGATCATATTTCGTATCTGGATGGATTTGAAGCTTCTGTCTATTTCACAAAAAGTCTTGAGATAATCTTTACCCTTGCCTAGACTTTGAATCTTACATGTACTTAACATATCTTACATGCCTAACATCTTATGTCTACCAAGCCTCCCTATTTATGTATACCTATTACTTGAAGCTTAAACATGTTGGTTGAGGAATGCAAAGGTTTTCTTAACATATTCTCTTTCCATCAAAAACTTGTATTCAGTTAGAATTCCATGGCTATTTAGGATGGGAGAGCATTGTTGGTTGTCTGCTATGTTGGTTCGTTATTGTTTTTTCCATCTTAAAATATATATGTTAATCTTTCTAGTGCCTTTTACGATAGTTAGAATATTTGATTTTTGGTAACTTACTTCTAGATGTCATTAAAAATTGTTGTTTCTCTGCGCCTTTGTTTAACTCTCATTTTGTTGCTTCAACTGAAGGATAACTTGAGTGGCTAGTTCGTTGGTTTTCTATTTTATTCTTCATGTGAACGTTTCACATGGTTTTTAAAATCAGTAGTAATTTTTTTGTCCAGAAGTTTTAGTTTTTCATATTTTTGTTTTTATCACGTAACTTTAAAGTAATTCAATCACTTTGAATGAAACAAGCTAAAACTTTGTATTTATAGTTTCCCTAGAATGGTTGTTGAATTTAGTTCCCTCACTTCTTTCCAATTATAAATGCTCACCAAAAACTAACTCTTTCCTCCGGCAGATGAATGGAAGAAAAAGAAAAAAAATTAAAGACGGGCCATATATAAATGTGGAATGAAATCTCACTACAAGAACATGCCACTGAAGTATAAAGAATGCACTAAAAACTCTGTCTTATCATTGTATTATGTTTCAATGCAGAGGAATGGACTACCATGTTCATGATCAACCATAAATTGACCATATTTAACCATAGTAAACATGGTCAAGCAAGCTTAAACATGGTCAAACATGGTCACAAAGTTTAGCCATGGTCAACCTTGCGATGTTGTAGGTTCATATGTAACTCAAGACCAGAGTTTCCTTCCACATTCATCCCACTCCTATATGTGTTCCTTTGCACCTCTAAGTGCAATTGCTAGTATAAAATATGTCAACTTGCAGCTCAGGTGGTAGGTAGAAGTCACTATTATCCTCCCCACTCTAGCTTTAGTCTCAATAGAATTAACAAGTTTCCTTAGGATCATTTCCACATGAAAGATAATCAACTCAACTTAACACAAGGAGTTTTCATAAATATAACTAACATCAATCTTTGTTCCATAAACTACCCATAAATATATATGTATTTTATATAAAATAAGTAGAATAGGTAAACCACGCTTTAATGGTTAGAGCATGTGTTTCCTCCTAAGAGATCACGGGTTCAAAACCAGAGGGAGGTAGAGTATGTATGCTTTTATTGACTTAGCAATCAAAAAAAGAATTTGATGATGAGTCCCTTGTCCCACAAACAAAATAGTTTCATACACCAATTTAATGTCTAACTTCATTGTAACCTTAAAATTAAATAGTAATAATAATGTATAAATAAAATATAAAATTAGATAGTAGTAATAATATATAAATAAAATAACGGACAGAAATAAATTATGATTTAAAAAAAATATCGATAAAACCAAAACGACCAGAGAACATAGGATACAAACCCCGAAAACGAACAGACATGTAGCGTTGAGAATTAGTCGACAGCGACATTGAAATTCGGCCAAAACCTAAACGTTAACCTTTTAGAATATAATTGTTGACTTCGACAATCGAATCCCTAGGCCTCCACTCATCCAGGGGTTTACCAAGACAATCCGTGTGCAATATTATTTTAGATTCCCAATAAAATCCCCAGTTCAGCTTGTTTTACCTTGTGAATTTAGTGATCCGGTGGGGACAGCCTTTTGTCTCTTTACCAAATTTTATATTATTATATGTTTGTCTTATCTTACCAAATTTGGTCATTACATGTTTGTCTGTAACGTGATTTAAATCAATTAACTCATGTTATTATATGTGTAAGCTCGATATTATTTATAAAAATAACTCGTAACAAATTGGTACAGTGACCCACCTTAAAAAGACACCGTTCTAGGTTCCAATATCTTAACTAGACTCTGTGAATGTCCAAAAGTCTTCCAAATTTTTTATGATTTTGAAACACGCCATTGTAGCCATGGTAGCAGACCGCACATGATGAGATGTGGGGAGATCAATTAACTCCCGGGAATAGTAAGTAATCTCGATATTATTTATAAAAATAAAAGTAATCTCGATATTATTTATAAAAATAACTCGTAACCAATTGGTACAGTGACCCACCTTAAAAAGACACCTATCTTAACTCAGTGAATGTCCAAAAGTCTTCCAAATTTTTTATGATTTTCAAAGACGCCTTTGTAGCTCACATGATGAGATGGGGGGGAGCTTCGAAGATGCCTCCGCGTTCAATATCGACATGAGTACAGATCGGAATGCTCACACGCGACGCTCATATTCATTGCAGACCAACTTTCTTGGGGAAGTGCATTCATTCTTCTTCGTTCCATTACCCTTCTTTGCGTCCGTACCGTTAACAGTAATCGCTGTCTGAGCAGATTATCAATGAAGCCGCAGCGCGGGACAAAATGTTATTTAATGGGCATACTTGCGGCTATGGCTATTCTTCCAATATTGTCTCAAGCTCGCTGTAATTACCCGGCCATATTTAATTTTGGGGATTCAACCTCCGATATGGGTGCCGTCCACTTTGTGTTCCCGTATAACGAGGCTGCGGAGAATCCTCCGTATGGAGAAAAATTCTTCGGCAAACCCACAGGCAGATACAGCGACGGAAAACTCTCCATAGATTTCTTCGGTACATTAATTAATCCCAGCCGCCGAGGCACTAGGATTACCGTTTCTGAGCCCATATTTTCAGTCCGTGGGTTCAAATTTCGGGGGTGGAGCCAACTTTGCTGCGGCCGGTGCCACTGCTCGTAACGATTCCTTCATCGTTCCCATCTCTCTCACTGTTCAGCTCAGTGAATTCAAGGTTTTCAAGCAGCAGGTTCTCGCCACCATCAAGGCGAACGGTAGGTAGTATTTTTGAACCGAGAATTGATGGAATGTTAATACAGGTTCTCTAAGCAATCTCCCAAGTGCTGAAGCGTTCAAGAGCGGGATATACACAATAGAGATCGGGGGAAACGACTTCAGCTACTGATACATGATTCTCAAACTCGACCCCACCCAGGTGAAAACTACCATTCTTCCAAAGATTGCAGAGTCTATTGCAGTAGCTGTGCAAACTCTGTACAATGAGGGAGTGAGGACATGAGGGAGTGAGGACTTTTCTTGTGAGGGACGTGGCCCCTCAAGGGTGCGGGCCCTTCTGGCTCACTTATTTTCCCCATTCTCCCAACGACTTTGATAAGCATGGCTGCTCCATTTCCTACAACGACGCAGTTCTTGATTACAACGCACTCCTCAGAGCTCAGCTCGCCTCCCTTCGCAAGCAACTCAAAGACGCCACCATCATCTATGTCAATACATATGACATCATCTACGATTTCTTCGCCAACCCCTCCGAATATGGTATTCTACGGTACCCTTATCCCATTCTGTACTAACTATTTGTGTATATATTCCAAGTACCAGATGAAATTATGAATGAATGATGCAGTATACTCAACATTCAAAAATGCAGGGTTTAAGGCCACCACTAAAGCATGCTGTGGAGTTGGAGGCAAGTACAATTACAGGTACAACATACAGTGTGGAGCCAGTGGAAACATCGCTGGCCGCACTGTGAAGGCCGTGGCCTGCTCCGATCCAGACTCCTGCATCAGTTGGGATTGAGTCCACTGGACTGACGAGGCCAACAGACTCCTCACTAAACAAATTTTGAGTGGAAAATACTTTGAACCGTCCTTCCCCGTCGCTAGCTTCTGTGATCTCCAACCCCTCTTATTCATTCTTTTCTTTCTTGTCGGGGGTTCCTTACTCGATTGGTAGCTTTGATGTAGCAGCCCTGCACTTGTTTCGGAATAAAGAAGAAGAGGCTTCTCCGCATGCATTTTGCGATTGAGATTATTCTAAGAACAGCTCATACATAGACATCACCCATTTAGTTATGACTCTCTAAATGAGAAGCCTTGTTTTTAAGGGGAGTTTGATCATTGCAGTCTATGTACCCTATGTTTATCTCTACCCACAGAAAATTATCATTGCCGTATATGTACTCTCTATTTATCTCTATCTATAGAAATATCATTGCACTCTGTGTAATCTTTTTTTTTCTCTCATAGAAAAAAATTGATATAAAGATGATTTTTCTTTTTTTTAATTCTACTCTACGCACAACTAGATTCTACGGCATTTATTTCTAGCCACAGAAAAACTATCATTGTTGTCGTAGAAAAACTATCATTGTTGTCTGTGTACTCTATTCATTAGACATTGTTGTCATAGAAAAACTATCATTGTTGTCTGTGTACTCTATTCATTCATCTCTAGTCACAGAAAATTATGGTACTCTCTTTTATTCTCTCTTATAGAAGAAAAATTGAGATAATTATCGTACTTTCTTTTATTCTCTCTTATAGAAGAAAAATTGAGATATAAATTATCGTACTCTCTTTTATTCTCTCTTATAGAAGAAAAATTGAGATATAAAAATATAAAAATAATTGAGATATAAAAATATAAAAATAATAATTAAGTCCACTTTAGGCACAAGTAACTCCAACTTTTTAACTAACTCCAACTTTTTCATTTATATGTGTACTCTGTATTTATCTCTAGCCATAAAAAATTACCATTGCAGTATTTATCTCTAGCCATAAAAAATTACCATTGCAGTCTGCATACTCTCTTTTCTTCTCTCATAAAAGAAAAATTGAGATAAAAACTTTTTTTTTCTTAATTCCACTTTAGGCACAACCAACTCCAACTTTTCCATTCATAGGGGTTCTATTGGTCGGTCATTATCTCGCTTAGTATTTGAGTTCTTTTATTTTTCAACGCCCACACACTATAGCATTTATCTCTAGCCATAGAAAACTATCATTGCTCTCTAGCCATGGAAAATTATCATTGGAGTATATGAAATTGAGATAAAAAGAAGATTCTTTTTTATTATAATTCCTAATTTTATTTATTTTTAAATAATATTTAAATTATTTCATTTATCAAAACATTTTTAAATCCCAATTTTCTTTTTATTATAATTCCTAATTCTATTTATTTTTAAATAATATTTATATCATGTCATTTATCAAAAGATTTTTAAATCCTAATTTTCTTTTTTATTATAATTCCTAATTTTATTTATTTTTAAATAATATTTATCATGTCATTTATGAAAAGGTTTTTAAATCCTAATTTTCTTTTTTATTATAATTCCTAATTTTATTTATTTTTAAATAATATTTATCATGTCATTTATGAAAAGGTTTTTAAATCCTAATTTTCTTTTTTATTATAATTCCTAATTTTATTTATTTTTAAATAATATTTATCATGTCATTTATCAAAAGGTTTTTAAATCCTAATTTTCTTTGTTTTTATTTTATTTTTATTTTATTTTTATATCAGGGCATTTATCACAAGTTTTATTTATTTATTTTTTAACCTACAACAATAAAAATAAGTCATGTGATATAGCTTTTTGGCCTAATTTTTAAATCCTAATTTTCTTTTTTATTATAATTCCTAATTTTATTTATTTTTAAATAATATTTATCATGTCATTTATCAAAAGGTTTTTAAATCCTAATTTTCTTTGTTTTTATTTTATTTTTATATCATGGCATTTATCACAAGTTTTATTTATTTATTTTTTAACCTACAACAATAAAAATAAGTCATGTGATAAGTCATGTGATATAGCTTTTTGGCTTGGGGTGTTATGGAAGAGATGTTATGTCATGCCTTGACCTAAAATAATTAATAATAAAATAGTTTGAATCAATAAAAATAAAATAAAAAATAGATTAAAAATATAAAATTAATAACTATAATAATTATAAGCCATTTTATAATTATAAGCCATTAATAAAAATAAAACCTTGATATAATATTTTTCACTACTTAATAATAAAATAGTTTGAATCAATAAAAATAAAATAAAAAATAGATTAAAAATATAAAATTAATAACTATAATAATTATAAGCCATTTTATAATTATAAGCCATTAATAAAAATAAAACCTTGATATAATATTTTTCCTTGTAGTGTTATAGAAGAAATGTTGTCCTGCCATGTCTATCTAAAATAATTAATAATTATAATTAACAATAATAATTATAATTAACAATAAAACATTTTGATTCCATAAAAATAAAAATAAATTAAATAAAAAAAATAAAATTAATAATTATGGAATCAAAATAAATTAAATAAAAAAAATAAAATTAATAACTATAATTATAATTATAAGCGATTAATAACTAAACAAAAAATAAAATTAATAACTATAATTATAATTATAAGCAATTAATAACTAAACAAAAAATAAAATTAATAACTATAATTATAATTATAAGCAATTAATAACTAAACTAGTTTAGATAGAAATTCTAGATCTACCCAAAATTATAATTAATTGAGTGTATATATAGATTCAGCACCCTCAAAAATCCTAACGCACTTTGAACGCACTTTGATAGAATTCACCTATCGATTTCAATGAACCTTTGTGATTTGAATTATCGATTTCAATGAACCTTTGTGATTTGAATGAATCTCTCATGATTAGATCAATAAATGAATAAATAACTTTTCAAAAATCTCACATACAATACTTTTAATAAATAAATAACTTTTCAAAAATCTCACATACAATACTTTTAATTATTAATTATAATAATTTAAATCTAATTTAATTAAAATAGACCAATTAGACCAATAACATGATAGTTATAAAGTCCCTTTAACTCAGTTTTAGAGCTATTTAATATTCTAGAATTAAATAAATAAAAATAATATAAAAAACATATTTTCAAGAATGAAGTTGATAAAAATAATAAATAAATAAATAAACCTCACTTATTTCCATACAATTCCAAAATATTTTCGAAATTAACAATTTAAATGGTAGCAAAGAAATGACAAAATAGTTCAGGTGGTGCACGTTGAAAGCCGTCCATAATTCTTTGTGCGGGATTGGAAAAATAGTCTAACTCCATTCGCTTTGTGCGGGATTGGAAAAATAGTCTAACTCCATTCGCTGATGCCCCAAATCATGGTGTAAGGATGATGAATGAAAGGATGATGATTATTATGTGTTGCATGAATGAATTAATTAATTAATGTTTATTTTATTTCAGAAATGGAATTGTGCAATAATTTCCCTAATAGGGATGATATGTACTTCTAAGGAGTTCATATAGTTAAAAGTTCATATAGTTAAAGTAAAAAAGAAAAAAAAATGGTTGCAAAAACCCTAACTGCTTTTCCCTAAGCTCCCTAACTATGGAATGGGTTCCAGGAAGGGGAGGAAAATGAGAGAGACACAGTAAAGGAAATTCTAGTGAGGATCAGATGGTAAGAGTAGCTCTGCAACTTGCAAAGACGGAGCTCTGCAACTTGCAAAGACGGTTTTCTTTGAGCAAGCTAGGGTTGCAAAGACGGTTTTCTTTGAGCAAGCTAGGGGGAAGACGGGTAGGGGGAAGACGGGTCTTGAAAGACAGTGTCATGGTCGGGTGGTAGCTAGGTGTCATGGTCGGGTGGTAGACTAGCTACAGTGAAGCAGGTTGACGGAGGTTGACCGTTTTCTTTGAGCAAGAAAGGGGGAAGACGGGTCTTGAAAGACAGTGTCATGGTCCGGTGGTAGACTAGCTACAGTGAAGCAGGTTGACTGTATCAAGGAAGCATAGGCGGGCGTGCATCTACGGAGGACAACACAGGTATCATGGTCGGGTGGTAGACTAGCTACAGTGAAGCAGGTTGACCATATCAAGGAAGCAGAGGCAGGTTGACCATATCAAGGAAGCAGAGGCGGGCGTGCATCTACGGAGGACAACACAGGTATGAGGTTCTGCCTTTATTCAAATGAGAGAGTATTTAATTCCTGTAAGTAGCAGTGTTTTTGAATAGGGTGTAAGAGTACATAATAAGGTAATGAGAAGTTCCTAGTTTCTTTAAAACTAATATTAGCGACAGAGGACAGTCGGTAAAGCGAGACTCATATCCTGCAGCGTAACCCATCCTTATGAAAAGGACCAATCCTCAGACTCGAGATTTAACAATCTGGAAGACTTGACTGTTGAATGTATGTGATAGAGGTAAACAGAATTAGTTTGCTGTAAAGAAATTTATCCTGTAAGATAACCAGAACTTTAGAACCTGAATACAAGACAAGATTTCCCTCAGGCCGACAGCAACCCCTGTAACAAATGCTCAAGGGGAAAATTCTAAGCAACTGAAACAAGGGTCACTTGAAACAACATAGACAAACCTGAAACAGGCTGAGTGTCGCACTAGTATTCCCAAGCAATATCAAGGTTTAGGTTGAAATCATGATTGCTGTTATAGACATAAGTATTTAAAATGGGATAACCCCAAGTCAAGCCATGAAGATGCTTTTATTTTAAACCAGGAACACCCTTTGCTTAAAAGAAACCGAAACTAGGAACCCTTACGGTTTTCCGTGACAGTGTCAGTGATTACTGTATTTATGTTGAGCTGTTTGTAGTGTGGCGGAAGGAGACCGCCCTTCTACCAAGGCTAGTAGAGGGAAGAGCCTGGGAAACTGGCAATTTTGAGAGTGGGAAGCCATAGGTTGGGTGGGAATTACACGCTAAGTGTCTCAACCTCGCCCTAGCATACCGAACTCAAACCCCGTAGCCTTGGAAAAGGCTCAGAAAGGCTACAGGGCGTGTGTAAGGGCTTGACTCAGCCCAGTGCAAGGAGGAAAGAAAGACAAGTTTACATGTAAAACAAATTATACAGTGAATATCTAACATCATTAAAACTGTGCGTACAACTATCGCATTAAAAGAGAGCAAAACGTGAATCAAGCTGTGCAAAAACTGTAAATTCATAGTTAAAGAGATTGAAAGCTCCTGCACAGGGTAGCCATGGAGTGGAATACCCCTGTCAGGGCTAAAACTGCAAGACTAGTCTACAACAGAAGTTTCCCATAAAACATGTATGCGCAGAAAAATGTATATACATAGGGACGGACAGAAGCTGTAGCCGGTCCCAAAAAACTTGTGATTAAATTTACATAAAATATTGCAGTACAACTGGAGCTTGGGCAGGGTGGAATACCCTCCAAATCCCTTGCCCATTAAGTAATAAAAGTCTCAGAGTTTTTCGAGGCAGAGCAAAGATCACGGGAGCAGCAAGCAAAGCTGCGACTGGAGAGTTTCCATACCTGGAAAATCCATGCTGGCAAAGAGGGGGGTTACTCCCTAGCCATGGCTAGAACGCCGCGTGAAGGAAGGCACCCATGCATAAGTAAACGCAACCATAGAACATAAATTAAACTCCAGAACCAGCTAAGTTGTCTACAGCAATATCCATCCAAAGAAACATAAACTGAGTTCCTTTGTTGAGGAACTTACCCGCTAGGGTCGCCCAGTAAGTGTATAGCACTGTCTCAGGAATTGTCGGCTATTCCCATAGCCTGTTACCTGCGATTGTAAAACCCAAAGTCAACGAGAGCTATTCTTGAGAATGAAACCAAGAAGCGCAAGATAAAGTGGCGTAAAGTGACCATACCTTTGTGCATCGTTACCTGCGGGATAGCTGATCCATCTACCAGTGTTCGGGCGGGATCTGTAAGCCCGTGCTTGGTTCTGAGCGCACAGGGGAGCCCGGATGGAACCTCAGAGTGAAAGCCTCAGCGAAGCCAAATGAGCTAATTCCGAAACCCTCGGCACTATAGTTGGGCAGCCCGTGATAAACATATTGCTCCTTCACCGTTGGATTGATTGAAGCGATCTCCACCGTCATTGCAGTGGGGTTTACCATGCAAAGCAATGGAATAGACCAGTCTGCCGGCCTTGTACAACACGGAACCAGACACAAATTAATCCACTTGAAATATCGGATAAGGCATTCATGTATTGGGGACAAAAAATCATAGAATGACTCATTAATGCCGCGTGGTGACATGCATGAGACTCCATTTAAACCAAGATATAACAATACATCAGCTCTTATGCCTAGGACACGTGGAGTGCAACAGAAGCAGGAGGGAGAAACCTAACGCTTAGTTATCCTTGGGGAGGGACAATTACATAATGGTTAATGTTAATAAAAAAAAATTATCCTGCATGGAGGCATGACACATGGATTGAGAAAAATGGCTCCTTTTCCCATAAGCAAGGGGAGGTGAGCACTCGGTGATACGATTTTCCATTCTCGATTACTCTTTTTCTACTTCCACTTATTCTGCTAGAATCTATTACTTTACCGTCGCCTCTGTATTTAAACTCAAATTAGAGATCTGGAAAAATGCAAAAGCACTTTTTAACTCTTCACAATATATTTGCTTACGCTACAGGTGTTTGCACATGAGGAACGAGTATTATATCATGCCAGACTGTATTTTATGATTATAATTATTGATAAAATAACAAACCCTATAAAGATTAAGATTGAGTGATATAATTAGATTTAAAATTTATTTATATCGATCTATATATGATATATCTTACTTTATTTAAAAATATAATATTGATTGCCAATCCGCAACTCAATTAAAATGTAGACTGCTTAGCCTTAGAATGACCAAAGTATTTTATTGTCCTCGACTCAATTAAAGTGAAGACTACTTGTCATAGAATAAATGAAAAGAGTGGGTTGTTACTTGGTCTTATGTATTTTAATAGGGCGACAAGTTTTTGTTGTGCTTTGATGGGTAATTTTTTTACATTTCTCTTTTTTATTCTCGAATCAAATTTTAGGTTTTGATAAATTGAAAATCAGGGGTATTGTTTTACAATAAGATTATTGGTGAATCAATCGATACATTTCCATTTCCTAGATGAGGGGACTTAATTAAGATCTATAAGGAGGCTACAACATTGGATTATTGGGTTTAATCCATTGGTAGACAAACCAAAGTCTCAGTACTTTTCAGTGAAATTGGTTGGTTTTCCCCTCGAATTATGGACCAAGCGAGTAACAAATTGGTTGATGAATGTGTCGGGCGATTTATTTTATTTGATGAGAAATTTGTTTTTGTATTGGAAAAGAATATCCTTTAGGTCCTGGTAGAAATGGATTTGTCAATGGGGTTACCGAAGCAGCTGAACATCACTATGGGCGCATCATCATTCTGTCAATGGTTGAATTTTTGGAAGGTACCTTTTAGATGTATGACATGTTACCAAACTAGACAATTTAAGGCATCATGTTGAGACAAGTGTGCTTTTGGTCCAAAAGTCCCTCTATTGGGCATCAACAAACATAAGGTTGATTTACTAGGGGTGGGAGATGTGGTGGAGGGTTCAAAAGATATTGCCCTAGATCCTAGGGTTTTACCTTTATTAGAGGAATTTTGAGGTCTAAAATGCGTCTCGAAACAAAATTGTACAACCAAAATCAACTTTATAAGAACCAATAGGATTCAAGGATGATTCACTATTTTTAAAGTAAAAAAGTAAAAGGATTAAAAAATAAAAAATAAAAATATTTTTTCAACTTATATTTTCAATTTATCTCCCTAAAGTTTTTCTCAAATTTCAAGCAGTGACACTTGTTGTATGCATAATTTAATTCATCATCCAAGGAGTACCTATGTTGCATACTTTTGATGGACCATGTTATATGAAAAATGAGAAATACATGAAAAATGTGATTACAACCACGTTTTTTCTTATGTGTTTATAATTTTTTGTGTAGTGAGGTCCATCAAAAGTATGAAACATGGGTACTCTTTGGATGAGGAATAAAATTCCACATCCAACGAGTGCTCCCACTCGAAATTTGAGTAAACCTGTAGGGAGATAAGTTGAAAAATAGTTCTTTTTTCACCTCTAAAATTTGATGATGTAATCTAATCTTATTTTATTACTTCCACTAGTATTTTATAATATTCCTTAGGAGACCCATTTCAGACCTCAAAATTTCTCTAATGCATATTGTAATCATCTACTAACTTCAACATCCCCTCATCATCCTGAGGCGTCGAATGGCTCGCTTTGTCTTCAGTGGACACCAACTCGCAAACTCTTTCTAGATTCAACTACCCAAAGGTTTTCGCGGGAGTGCTACCCTAGAGACTATTACTCATGGTTTGGACGAGGGTCTATTAGCCCATTCTTCACCATATGACCACGTTATTGCTGGAAAAATTGCTTCCTCTCTTGATGCTCTTGGGAAGTGATCATGGACAAATTTTGAGGACACAACTACTTGGAAACTATTACAATCAACATAATCCATAAACGATTCCATCGCCAGTAAGCTCATAAACTCTCTCTCTGAAGCCGATATCAATATATTGGACAATATTGCTAATAGTCCTCTTGTTTCCACCTCAGTGGAAGTTTGTTCTGTTGAGACCCCTGTTTTCCCTAACCCACCTCTTCATGAAGGTGGAGTTGTTAAATATTTCATCTTCTCCCATTTTTAAAATGTCTCATTAAAGCATAACCCTTGAATTCCTCTACGCCAACTAAAGAGGCTTTCTCTTTGATTCTGGGGTTTTAGGATCCCCACGTTTTTCCTCTTTGAATGTTCTAGCTATCCCTTCTTTTACTCCCTCCCAGGTTTCTTCTTCCCCTAAGGACGCTCCTCTTTCTCCCTTTTAGTCCATCCCTTCTCAAAAGAAGAAATATTCTCGGAAGATCATTGAATTTAATGATCTCCTTAAGAACAACCTTCTCATTGATATTGTTATATACCTGGAATACTTGCAAGAACTTAGAGCTCAAAATTCCTCCTCCCAGGGCCTTAAATGATCATTATTTCCTTAAATATTATGGGAGTCGAGGGCCCTCCTAAACTTCACGCCCTTTGTAGAATGATTTATGTACAACATCATTCTATCATTTTGCTCCACGAAACCATTGTTCCTTTTCTTAAAGCTAGAATCTCTATCAAAAATATGTTCTGGTTGGCATGCTTGTGTAGTGGATATGGATGGGCATTCGAGTGGTCTTGCGGTTATTTGGAACCCAATTGAAGTTATTTTTCAACCTTATTCATCTATGGCGGGTATAGTTTATTTTTCATTTTTCATAGGTTTTAATGGCGATGTTGTTATGGTGAATCGTTATGGCCCCTACCGAGACCAGAGGCATTTCTGGCATAAAATTTCTTGTAGTGGGATGCTAAAAACTTAAAATATTATTTTCTTGGGTGACCTTAATTTTGCAATGTCGGCTTGGAAGATATGGTGTCATTCGACTCATCCCAATCCCTTTTCAGATTTTATTTCTCGAATTATTTTGGATGCTAGTCTTATTGATCCTCAACCTATCCCTTTGGGTGCAACTTGGTGTAATGCTAGTGACAGTACTTGTGGGGTAGCTAAGAGGTTTGACAGGTTTCTCATTTCTGAATATTTGACTTCCAAGCTAGGCAAATATCATTCATGGATTTGTTCAGAGGTTATATCTGATCATCTTCCCATCTGTCTCTAGTTTTTTTTTTATGTTTTGGGACCTTGACCTCCTTCTATGTTTAGTCATTCTTGGTTTAATGAGGCTTCCCTCCATGCTATGTTTAGATCGATTTGGGTTGGTTTGCACCCCCATCCCACCTTATCTGCGATGGATCCCTGACAATTTATGATGATAGATCCCCCCACCAACCTTGCCCAAGAATCTTAATGGTTAAGGAACTCTTATAATTCTTTAAATAATGACTTGATTTCATGGTAAAGTATTGCTTCAAAACAATTCATTTCATGCCTAACTTTTATGTTTACTTCTAAAAGCATATTGGTAAGCCTATGCATTAATACAAAATTAATAAGACCAAATATAAATAAATAAATATTTTTATTAATTTCTTTACATGATATAGTAATAAATGCACACCTACTATAAGTAATGTGTGGTATAATGGGATGCAACACTTCACATCATCGTGATTTATTTTTATAAATTATATGTTTAGTCTAAATACATAGGAAGGGGTGTTACAAAACATCATCATTGAGATGCATCAAAATTGAATCTCTCTCATCTATAGCATCAATAAATTCATATGATACATGTAGATCTAATTTTGGATCACAAGGAGCATGAAGGTGATACTTTCACTTTTCGAAATATTATTAACATAGTAAAATCCCTCTGGTAGACTTAACCATTTATCCAGAGTTTCTACTTCTATGCTCCATTCAAGCAAAGGAATATCAATGTCGAAGCTAACCTTTATCTTAAAGGGCATCATACCTTCAATTTAATGACTAATTGTGTCAAAAGGTGTTTCCATCGTAGTTGGGATTTGTGAAAGACTTGATTGAAATTATCTATCATCCCATTCCTGAGGGCTTCCTCAAGAATAATCTTAAAGGGCATCATACCTTCAATTTAATGACTACTTGTGTCAAAAGGTGTTTCCATCGTAGTTGGGATTTGTGAAAGACTTGATTGAAATTATCTATCATCCCATTCCTGAGGGCTTCCTCAAGAATAATCTTAATAGGATATCATATACCATCCCATGCCTTTTCCTTTTTCCATGTGACTCCACTTTAATTGACAAGGGAAGTCTTCACCGGGTTTAGTCAGTTGCAAGCCCAACTTTCTATACCTTGACCTCATCGAGAACATGCATAGAAAAACAACAAGGAGTATACTTCTTTGAAACCTCTAATCCAAATTATGTTAAAAAAAATATGAAGATATCAATAATAAATGAAATAAAATAGAGATATTGCAAAGAACATAGTAAAATAGTAAAACCTAAACTATTCATGAATGAAATGGTAAAATCTCAGTAATATGAAATGCAATACAAACTTCCTAGAATGGTCACAACTTATCTCTAAGAATATATTTGTTAACTACACTCACTCGGAAAAATCCCATAATAAGAGGTTAAAAATATAACTTATAGATTCCAATAAAGCCTTATGAGACAAAATCTCTAATATTCAAGACCATAAACCTATGATAAAACTAGAGCTAAACAATAATTTTGAGTGGGATGAATCTGAGTTGTCCACAAGAAGAAACAATTTTCAAGACCATAGTGTTTCATTAATTTTATGTTTTAGGTCTTCCTTATCACATTCAAAATGAAATTAAAGCATTGAATAAACTCCCCAAGCTACGTGTACTTCGGGTGAAAAACACATGAGAAAGCTCCAAAATAATGTTTCACAAGTTTACAAACTAAAAATTTTAAAAACCATGACCATTATTTAGATGCACCTAGATGGCCACCTCAATCATAACAAGTAGTACTAATTTAACTCTTTTCACCATGCTCATTGTTGCTTAACATGAAATATTTGTATGTTCTCTCTACCATGGATAGAAAAGTTCATAGAAGATTTTAAGACCTTCTTTCTTTATTTTTTGTCATAAATTAATTATTGGGAAACACCAAATATGTCTCCTTCATTTAAAGGATAGTACCCAATGTAAAGTAGGTGGTGTAGACATAATGCACAGAAGCCCATGGGAATTAAATTGGAGAACTTCATGACATCTTGGATTACTAATGCCATCTTTCTAACAATGCCACCAACGGATAGAAACAACCCTTGGGGTGAAGGTTTTAAGTCTTTGTCTACTTCTAAGATATGCTTATTGTTTAAAAAATAAAATTTTGAAACTTAGACAAGAATCCCAATGCATGGAAACCTGATAAAGTCAATAAAGAACGATTTCCACATAACATATCTTATAATAGAAATATAAACTATAAAGAAAGAGATATAAACATTATAAAACTCTATTATGTACTGCAAAGTAAAATTAAATGAAATATAGTTGAAATGTATTGTTGGTTTGATGCTCTTCTCAAGTATCCTACATGGAAGCTTCACTCCTCAAGCTCTTCTCTACATTCCAAGAGTCCATTGTTAGCTTCCAACTACTCAACCTTCAACTCTCAAATTTACAATGAAATGACAATTAATTACGATACAATCACAAAAGAATTTTCGAATTCTCCCTAAGTTTAATAATAAAGACAATTTTTTAAGAAAAAAATTGATAACAATAACATTCTTGCATGGAATTGGTTTAGATTTTATATTTAAAATTATAAAATTACAATTTTGTTCTCTTTCCTTTTTTTTTCTTAACTTTTTTCCTTTTTTCATTTTCATTTTTGTTTGTTAAGAAACATCAAAAATCCCTTAAGGTAAACAATCAATTTTCACCAAAAATATATGTATTTTCTTATGCATGGAGTTAATCATAAAGAAATTAAAAGAAATGACATTTTTTACAGTGTCACTAAATAAATGTATCAATATCAAGTTTTTGATAGCATTGCCCCATACTCACTGGAAAAAATTTCTTAGTACTAGAAATGACAATTTTATAGATATAACTCAAACACATGTATCAACATCAAATTTGTAATAGCATGGCCCTACATTCATTATGAAAAGAAATTATATTTTGTTCTTCCATACATAAAATAATGTATTTAGATTTACGATCTTATAACGATTATAACTATGATAACAAGCCCTATATTCACTATGAAAAGAAATTATATTTTGTTCTTCCATATATAAAATAACGTATTTAGAATTAGAATCCTATAATCATAAATACAGGTAGTGAAATTGTCAACCATGATTTTTGTGTCCACCAAAAAAATTATATTTTGTTCTTCCATACCTAAAATAATGTATTTAAGATTACAATCCTCTAACCATTATAACTCCATTATAACTACATGCAGTGAAGTTGTCAACCATGATTGTTGTGTCCATGTTGATGATCTCAATCAACATGACGTCATTATAACTCCATTATAACTACATGCAGTGAAGTTGTCAACCATGATTGTTGTGTCCATGTTGATGATCTCAATCAACATGACGTCATCAAGTAAGAAATGTCATACATCGAATGAAAAGAATTCAATCCACGGACAATGTGCATTCATAGAATTTTAACAAACCATTCCCAACCACAAGTTTCATAGTCCACAACATATTCAAGATTTGTCAACCTCTTATAGGAAAAAAGCGAAGGTCTATTTTATATAAAAAGTACATTGGGTGGAGAAATCTCTACAATAGAAAATTTAGATTATCTTCATTCATGTGTGAATACCAACTCTTTTATCATTTTCAATGTCACTTTTTACTCAACTCATAGTAAATGCGTATATTATTCCCAGCACACATTTGGGCAAAACATTTTATTAACATTAAACATTACGATATCGAACTTTAAGAATTTTTTCAACCTTAGGTGCGAATATAGAGACATGTTTTTGCTCATCATATTAAGTAGATTTATCTTAATTTTTAAACTATTTCTAACTATAAATAATTTTGGATGTTAAATATATTAAATGTATTTTTTCATTAAATTTAGTATATTGATATAGGTTAAGCTTAATATTTTTTTGAGATAGTTTTTTCTCTTAAAAAGTATTTTTATTCTTAATTTTTTTTATTTAAGTTTGATCTTGTAATGTGGTAAAGACTAAATATAACACAAACTAATTGATCTACACCTCATAAGTCATATTAATATAGGGTTATTTATTAAATGAGTGATTATATAATGATGGTAAAAATAACCATTTTTAATGTACTCCATAATTAGTATAGGCATATAAATTAAATGGTTAGTAAATGTGGATAGGCATAAATCCTTAGTAAGTGTCTAAATGCTTAATTTATCATATATCTCCAGTTGTTAAAAAAAACTAAACTAAATTACAACTTTTATTATTATTATTGATATTGATAAAAAAAAAATTAATATACAATTAAACATATATGAATTTAAAAGAAACATCTAACAAGATTCTTAATTATGGAGATTCACTCTAACTTCGTGATAGAGATCTTTAATTTGTAAATATGGTATATTACAATACCATCACTTATCAATACTACATACCCAAAAAAACCATAAATCATTTCACATGACACTGTTTATATAACAATTTTTAATTAATAAATTTATTTTAAAGACTAAAAAACCATAACTATTTTGAAAATAAATCTTAGCCTTCATTTTATATTATTAAAAATATTTTTAAAAAATTAAATCTCTACTATCTACTTAATAATTATTAATAATTAAATTAAAATTAAAATTATATTCTAAAATAAATAAATAAATAAATATATGTATATATTATTTAAAACTTAACTAATATATAATATATAACTTTTTGTATCTTATACTATTTAAGACTTATTTAAAGCTAAGAGATTATATATTAACCTGCTTTAATTCATTTTTTAAAACATAAATATTAAATATTAAAATGGAGTAAAACCATATTTTCAGAATTTTAATTAAAATTAGTTTTATTTTCCCCTATATCAAAGTATTAAAGAGTTTTCCCGTCTTTTAATCCAAATAATAAATAAATAAATGCATTTCATTTCGATTATAACGATTATTATGAAATAATTAGGAACAATTAAGAGTTTTGATAAGCTCTCTCAATTACCCAAAATACTAAATTAAGCACTATCAATATGAACAATGAAAGTCTTTAATCAAAATAGTTGAATTTACAGACTAATTTATTATTTAAATGAAAAAGTAAGTTAAATTAATTAATTTTTTAATTCAATAATTTAGTATAAATTTATTGAAATTTATATATTTTATTTTAAAGTTAGAATTTTAAAATTAAATATTTAATAAATTCGACGTTTTGGAAATTTTCAATATTTGTTTTTAAGATTTCAAAAGAAAAATATAATTTTTAGAAAAAAAAAAAATTAAGAAAAAATAATTTATAACATATTATTTTTTTATAAGTGGAAAAATCTATTATAATTTTGTGGTAAATTAATTCTTATTGTTAATCGGGAATGTAAGTTGACTCATCACTGTTAATCAAGGAAAATCATACCACATGGAATAACCCACTGGTGATCCTTAAGGGGGCAACCACCTAGAATAACCCATTGGTGGTCCTTAAGAGGGCAGTCTTTTACTCCTTGCCAAATGCCTCTGGGTCTTGGGTCGTTAACGTATTTCCTTACGTCTGAGGAAAACAAGCTCTTAGCCAAATAGAAAGAGTTTTAGGGAATACAAACCACTTACCTATCAAATTATATTTCATTTTATTATATCTTTTGAATTTTCTAAAAATTCTAAAAATTAAGAAAAGTTTTTCAGTAGAAATCACATAAGAGAAATTTTTAGCCGACGCGTTTTGAACCAACAAGTGTGGTGTATCATTAGGAGCATATGAAGAGGTGGACCATGGAAAAGGATTAAATAGAGAGCAATGTAGAGACCATAATTTCAGGTAACAACTATATCTGAACAACAATATTTGAATGCTGATATTAATTTATTAAAAACAAATATTAATAAGTAAGTGCTATATTAAACGACTAGTTTTTGAAAAATAATATTCAAATTAATTTATTAAAATCAAATATTTTTTAAAAATTCTATTACTCAAATAAAAAAAGAAAAAGAAAAAAAGAAGTGAAACTCCAAACAAGGAGGAAAGTCAAAAATTATAAAAAGGAGTCAAGGCCCTAATCGAAACAAGATCATTTAATCAATAAAAATAATTAATGGAAAATAATAAAATAAAACAAAAATATACACAAGCCAAAAGAAATATATATATTCAAAGAAAAGTAATCAATAAATAAAATAGGATAAACAATAAAATATGGGGCTAAGACCCATTAAACAAATAACAAAAATACTAAAAGTAGTTAAGAACGAATAAGATGATAAAATACTTAAGAAAACACGAAACATCAAGAAATAAGCTCTAATGAAGAATAAACCAACAACAAATACTATAAAAAGGACACAAAAATCTACATAGATAAATAAAAAAACAAAATAAATCCCAAAAAGAAACCTAAAAAACTAGGAGGACATGACAAGAACCCACTTCTACTAATAATCCGGCCATCATCTCTATTCAAATTATTGGGGTTTTTTTTTTTCCGATTTCTAGGGCCTCCCTCAATTTATGATGATGGAAATGGATAACCCTAGTAATGACTTGGCCTCCTCAATGCAGATGTGGTACTTAAATTTATCTGCATGCTCTGCAAAAGTAGAGGAGTGATTCCTTCCATGCTTGATGTCAGCAGCATGCTCGTGAATCTTTTGATTAATCGAGAAACCAGTCTCACCAATGTAGGGATTCCCACAAGAGCATGGGATAACGTAAACACCCTTCATATTCTTGGGTTCCACTAAGTATTTTACATATCTAAGAGAGTTGCGGATGTTACTTAAAGGTCTAAAGGCTGAAGCCACCTTATGCTTCCTTAGGATCCTCGCAATCTTGTCAATGGTCCCTTGGATAAAAGGAAAATGAACACCAGAAAATCAATCCTTGGTATCTTTCTTAGCACTAGGACCTTTTTCAGCTCCGAGGAAAGCCTTAATACATTGGTGTCTACTATACTCATTATTAAAAAAAACACTTAGGAGATGTTTTCTCTTCATTAAGATGGTTGTCATCATAAATTCTTAAAGCTCTTGTCACTAAGGTGTTGAAAACACCAAACTTTTGAGTTGAGAAATAATAACAATTAAAATGATTTCTACTGAAATTTTTTCTTAATTCATTATAGATCACAAAAACCTAAATTCTAAAAATTCTAAAAATATTAGCAAAAATATTTTGACCCATTAAATTATATTTACAATTTCATTTTATTATATCTTTTCAAATTTTATAATAATAAATGTTTCCATGGGAGAGAAGTCACATTGTTCCACACCATATGTATGTACTTTCAAACTTCCATTATATCTTTACATGCTCAATATTTTATAAATATAGACTAAAGTTTTTTTTTTTCAATTTAAATATAATAATAATATAATTTTTATTCAAATTGTAATTTTTTAAATTATTTTAATAAATAAATAACTTTAATTCTTTAAAGCCCATAACAACGATAAATTTAAAGTCCATAACAACGATAAAGTTCTAATTTATCATTCTTACATAATTGAACTTTTAATTTATCATTCTTACATAATTGAACTTTTAAATTTATGAGAAAAGTGGACATTATTTGAAATTTGATTAATCATCAATAAATATTTATTTGTAAATTTTGTTTGGAGTGTTCTTGAATCGAACTTTTATCTCACAATGTTTTTGGTGGCTGTTCTTCTTGTTTTCATTATGAAAATGACCAAAACCTCCCAACCAAACTAGGCATGACATTAGTAACCAATTTCAAAGTACTTCACAAATGAGGTACTCTACCTCGGTCCCCAAAAATTCAAAAATAATTTAGGCTTCTCTCAATCTGTAACTTTCTCAGTAATTTCCTCTTTCGTGCACTTCATTTCCTCAATAAAATAATTCCCCCCGACTCAGTCGTACTCCCTTATTTTTATTTCCCCAGTTTGCCGCTCTTCTTCCTCCTTGTTATGTGGAGCCCTACATGTTATAGATTTGATCAAATATTTTTATCCATATTTGATTTATGATTCTCCTTTTAATAATTCTTAATTGAGATGGTTCATCTTTTTAGAGGATATATTTTTTTAGAGGATAGATTTTATATATGTAGTTTTTTTATTATTTTTATTAATATTAACTTTATTCAAATATTAAATTAAATTAATTTAATTTATAATTTTAATTAAATTGTTTTATTATTTTATTTATTTAAATAATTGTAATTTTCCTTTGATTAAGGATTTATCATTTGTATATGTAAGGGTGATATACCTACTAAATACCTAACTTAATATATTGTCATTATATTTTGATAAGTTAGAATTTACTTTGATGATTCATTTATTAACTTAAGTTTAAATATTTTTCCATATTAGTGGGTATGTATACTATTGCAATACGTGTAGGTTATGAATATGTAGCTATCATATGGATGCCCTGTATATCTGATAATATTCTCATTATTTGAAGGTGGGCCATTACAAAAAATAAATTTGACATATAATTATGATTTTTCTCTGCGGGCTTGGGGTGAGCAGGCACTGTTCACCCAAACCAATAAGATGTGTCCATTTTCATCCCCCTTGCAGAAATCAAAATTTGACATGTGGAAGTGTGAAGTGTTGAGGATGACAGTTTCAACAGTGACAAGGGAACCTCATACCTTATTTCCCCCTTCATACGAATTCCTTCAGCTAGTTTTCAAGAGTTCTTTATTTGGGCTTTCCTCTCTGTAACACACAATGCTACATCCACAAAAAGGTTCCCTGATCGAATCCCTCTGTAGACATTTTGGGATGGTTTATCCAACTCGTCCCGTCGTCTTCCACATTGGAAAGTAATGCAGATCCTTCTTCCCCCTATTCATAGATGGGCTTATCCTACTATGAAGATGAAATTATAGTGATGACATTCAATCTATGCCTACAACTTGGAGGGTCATGGAGAGTAAATTGGTGGCTTGGAGGGTAAATTGGATCCACAACCTTTAACAATATACACACATAGTACCACCACTAACAGACAAGTTGGGCTTCATGCGTCATGCTATATACATTAAATCTTAATTTTTGTTGCCTTTTAGATTGTGATAGGTGATCACTTAGACCAATGAACAATACCACCACCAATAATTCTTACACCATGGTGGTTTTTATGAATGTGAATAATTTGCATTACCTCTTTTTTTTCAGCTCTATGTTCAACCCTGGCAATTTTTTCTCTCATCTCAGCTTTAGCTTGTTTGATATCCTTCTTCTCACAAGTTATTTCTTTGTATGTAGGGTTATGTGCAATAACCTTCTCAGTTTGCATCCATATATAACAACAACATTGGATTACAAAACATCAAAATCCAAAATCCATCGCACTCAATCCTCCATCTACCTACTTAATAGATGTATAACACACAGAACATATCCATGTCAATCTTAAAACTAGGCAATGAAATAGGTGGAATGACATCTACAAACCCTTTATCAAACCCATATTTTTCACTACCTCCATAAAAATGAAATTTTATATTCATATGATAAACTCGAGTGTAATTTGTACCAACTAGGTTATTAAGTTTAATTTCAAGGGTCTGAGGCTTAAGTAACAATGAAGAATACCCGGTAATAACCTTGAGAACAATCCATTCAATTCATGTGGCATTCAACTCTATTGTTTCAAAGGATCTCCACTCCACTCATCTTCCCACGTGCAATTCGATCAAACTGCCTCGCCATACACATTTTTAAACCAAAGAAAATAGAAGTATCTTAATTTCAAAACCAACTCTCTAAGAAAATTGCATAGAAAATACATCTTCCTAAACTAAGACACTTGAAACAAAATGTGTACTTGATTCCATGACAAAATATGAAATCCCCCAAATCCAAACTGTAACATCTCTCTATACATTCTTGCATAAAATCCTATGATTAGGAAACAAATAAAATAAAATCATTAAATGTTTAATAAGCGATGTCCCATCCATTGGAAGAAGAGAATTAAGAAAGTTGTCACTCTGATAATCAAAATCACTGTGAAGGGATTTTGTAGGTTTCAACCCATCGAGCAATCTGTCCTCATCCAAAATTTCTCTGGAGAACAACCAAATCTTCTTAATGTGGAACCTGGACTCATCCCCTACCTAATTCTTAAGACCCATTGCCCTTATTTTCTCCATTCTCTCCTTTACAGACAACCCTTTGGTGGAATAAATCTTACGAAGTTTCGCCTCCTCGTGGTCATACTCATACCCTGAAATGATCTTCCAAATGGCTCACCCTACATGTTGCCTTGCACTCCATCACCACTTTCCTCCAAGTCTTCTGACATTTTAGGGGTGAGCTAAACTTTACTAACACTAGAGCCTCACGATATGTAAACCCAAAATCATGGCGTAATACTTGGACAAAGAAAAGCTTCTCCTTCAAAAGCTTAATGGGTTTTCTTACCTCGAAAAATATCATTGGATGGTCATGAGTTCCAGACTTACTTGCCTTTTATGTGCTTACTTGAACTATTGATGAAGTGGATACCTCTTGATGTTTACGAAGGTCTACTATGGGAAGAGTTCAACTCACCACAAGTATCATCACCAGAGTCTAACGTATGTAAAAAAATTGAGACTAAACAGTCTACCAATGAATCCATATTCAGAAGAAAATGTCAACATAGTTCATGGGGGCTTCACTCAATGAAACTCTAGCATATCACTTGTGTTTGTGGCGTACTAAACAATACCCTTAATTTGACTATATATTGGAAAATACCTCTAAAATTCACATTATTTAACTCCCCACCAATATGAACCCAATACACTTTCCCAATTTTGAAATCCCCTACTTTCACTAGATATTGTAGGTTTCCATTTTTTCATTAGTATTTTTTAATTAATATATGTGCATGGCACACTATCATTGTATTAATTTCAGGTGTCAAAACCAAATATCTATTTAAATATTACACTAAAATATATTTAGTGGCAATTAGAGATGAGAGTGGTTGGCTACATTGCTAGGGAACATAATTGTTTTTCTTTTTCTTTTTAGGTATGCTTGATATGAATATCTTATTATCAGGATTGGAAGGAGTTTCCATGAGATTTTTGAGATTTATTATTTATAATATTAATAATTTAAAAAAAATGTTAAAAAATAAAAGTGTAACTTAATTATTAATTTTAAATTTGTTGGGAGAGATAACATAATTTTTTATTACACTGTGGTATTTAATTAATTAAAATGTGTTTTTAATACATAAATGTTTTTATTTTTGTGAAAAACTCTTCATATAATAAGATTTTGTAAATTATATAGTTTGTATTTATGGTTCCAACAAATACTCACCAAATATAAAGTAAAACTGACTCAAATATATATCTAAAAAAGTAGAAATATCTATGTAATTGATGCAAGAGCATCCGAGCACTCTTCATTAAAAGAGGAATCCAAAGCTGGGAAGGAGGAGACGTGGACAAATGTGCAAACCAGGAGGCAAATTTTGTTAAAACAAGGTTAAAATGATGGAATGGTAAAGGCACTAGAAGACTTATTTAATGTAATTTAACCTTCCATGTATGTGTATAGAGAGATTTAGAGGTTGTTGAACGATTGTGGGAGAAATTCATGGATCGTACACGATCCCTCCTTTTTATAATTTCTTATATAAGAGAATCTATGTAAGGAGGTGAGATATATAGAGCGAAAGATAGAGATTTTTGTAAACAGGGTGTGGATTCAATGTAGTCGAGAGGGGAAAGTGTGACTAAGGCTGAAATGCCTTAGAATGTAATCAAGTTCTGTATAATATAAATCTACGTGTGTGTGCGAATTCTGTGTATCTGTGTACTTGTGCCTTTTCAAGTTATGTTGTGTATATAAGTGTTATTGAGTTAATTTCTATGTTATGGGCTTATTTATCGACCATCGATCACTGTGAGGATCGATGGAGCTTCAAAGTTAAACAAGTTGTGTGAAGTGTCGAGTAGAAATGGCAAAGTTAATTAAGTGTTGATGCAGATTCCATCATATGCGAAGAAGTGCAAAAGAAGAGCCATCAGATCATTGAAAGCGGTTTTGCAATAAGAAAGCGGTTCATTGGCTAGCCTAAGGGTTGTAAATGGTTTTTCAAAAGATCGACCCGATGGATGCTTGAACTAGAATATAATCCAATTGAGATCCGGGGATGATCAAACTGTTTGTTGGTTGGATGATCAGATGGATATTGGGTTGGAATAGGCACAGAAGTTAATCCAGAAACTAGTCCTGGACATCTATAGATTAAGGACTAATAATTATCATCGACTCCATGAGGGCGATTAAACCTCGTGTAAGTGATCCACCCGGCATTGCTGTGGACCGTCGGATCAAGCGGATCTTAATCAATGGTTATAAAGCGTCAAGTTATTTTGTTGATCGGGGGAAGACATCAACTGTCAGATCACGAACCAGATCGACGACAGAGATTTAATCACAAATCGCATTCGGTAAAAGAGTTTGGGTTTGCGATAAACCTAGATTTGCGATGTTGCAATGGACTATGGACCATCAGATCAAAGGGTTGATCGAACGGCGGAGGTTAATTCTCGCATTTCACAGGAAACAAGTGCTAGAAGATTGTGAAAACTGTAATGTGCGATGAGCTGAGAATGCGATGAAGCGTCGACCATTGGATCGTGACGCTAATCAACGATGAAGATTAAAGAACAACAAAAAATCTTAGGAAAGAGAGGACGCGATAATTTTATAGATTCAGGTTTATTCTATTTGAGATCCAGCCTTAGGCATTCATGGTCGGGTTTCCATGTGTTTCTGTGTATTTGCGCTGACTGTTGTTGTCCCGGATTTTAAGGTAAAAGTGTTAATTAATGCTTCCAATATGAACGTGGGCCCATAACCCGCAGGTCCACGATCGATATTTTGGAAATGAAATGGATATTGCCTTAGCGGAATTTCTACTTTCATCAAGTGGTATCAGAGCAGCGAAAGGTTTCTTGCAAGTAGAAAGATCTTGTATGTGAAAGGAGGAGGTACGGTTGTGTTAAAGCTTGGCGAGTTTATGGTCTTTACTATCATACATGTAGCGGCAGCAGAAGGTGAGAAGACTTGTAGAAACCTAGAGCAAGGAGTGGTTCTAGAGGAGAGAACCAAAAGGATGCCGAAAGACTAACCTTAGAGGAGAAATCTTGGTGAGGTATCATGTAGTAGAGAAGACTGTTACTGCATAGGTTTGGTTGCAGCTCACGGAAGATCATGAAGGCAGTTTCACTAAGGAAGTGGGTAGAATTTGTATGGGATTAAGGAGAATCATATGACGAGGAGGTCATAAATTTTTGTGCCTCGGGAGTCTGATGCAGGAGAATTCAAGAACTCTTCATTAAAAGAGGAATCCAAAGCTGAGAAGGAGGAGATGTGAACAAACATGCAAACCAGGAGATAAATTCTGTTAAAATAGGGTTAAAATGATGGAATGGATAAAGTCTCTAGAAGACTTATTTAATGTAATTTAACCTTCCATGTATGTGTATAGAGATATTTAGAGGTTGTTGAGCAATTGTGGGAGAAATTCATGGATCATAAATGATCCCTCCCTTTTATAACTTCTTATATAAGAGAGTCTATGTAAGGAGGTGAGATATATAAAACAACAGATAAACATTTGCGTAAACAGGGTGTGGATTCAATGTAGTTGAGAGGGGAAACTATGACTAAGGCTGAAATGCCTTAGAATGTAATCAAGTTCTGTATAATATAAATTTGCATGTGTGTGTAAATTATATGTATATGTGTACTTATGCCTTTTCAAGTTATGTTTTGTATATATGCATTGTTGAGTTAGTTTCTGTGTTACGGGTTTATTGATTGACCATCGATCACTGTGAGGATCAATGGTGCTTCAAAGTTAAACAAGTCAATTATTGTGTGAAGTGTCGAGTAGAAATGGTAGAGTTAATTAAGTGTTGATGTAGATTCCATCATATGTAAATAAGTGCAGAAGAAGAGTCGTCAGATCATTGAAAGCAGTTTTGCAATAGGAAAGAGGTTCATCAGGTGGCCTAAGGGCTATAAATTTTTTTTCAAAAGATGGACCTGATGAATGCTTGAACTGGAATATAATCCATTTGAGATCTGGGGATGATCAGACCGTTCGTTGGTTGGACGATCGGATGGATATCGGCTTGGAATAGGTGCGGAAGTTAATCCAGAAGTCGGACCCGAACATTTATAGATCGAGGAATAATAATTCTTATCGGCTCCATGGAGGCGATTAAACGTCGCGTAAGTGATCTACTTGATATCGTTGTGGACCATCGGATCAAGCGGATATTAATCCATAATTATAAAGCGTCAATTTAGTTTATTGATTGGGGGAAGACATCAACCGTCAGATCAAGAACCAGATAGATGGCGAAGATTTAATCACAAATCACATTTGGTAAAAGAGTTTGGGTCTATGATAAACCTAGATTTGTGATGTTGTGATGGACTATGGACCGTCAGATGAAAGGGTTGATCGAGCGGTGGAGGTTAACTGTCACATTTCATAGGAAACAAGTGCTGGTGGATTGCGAAAACTGTGATGTACGATGAGCCAAGAATGCAATGAAGTGTCGACCATTGGATCGTGAAGCTGATCAATGGCGGAGATTGAAGAATAGTGGAAAATCTTAGGAAAGAGAGGACCCAAGAAGTTTATAGATGCGGGTTTATTCTATTTGAGATCTGGCCTTAGGCATTCATGGTCGGTTTGCCATGTGCTTCTATGTATTTGCGCTGACTCTTGTTGTCCCAGTTTTTAAGATAAAAGCGCCAATTAATGCCTTCGATAAGAACATGGGCCCATAAACCACAGGTCCATGATCGATATTTTGGAAATGAAATGGATATTTCCTTAGCAGAATTTCTACTTTCATCAAGTGGTATCAGAGTAGGGAAAGGCTTCCTGTGAGTAGAAAGAAGATCTTGTATGTGAAAGGAGGTATAGTTGTGTTAAGGCTTGGCGAGTTTATGGTCTTTACTGTCGTACATGTAGCGGCAGTAGAAGGTGAGAAGACTTGCAGCAACCTAGAGCAAGGAGTGCTCAATTGGTTACACAGAAGAGAACCAGAAGGATTTCGAAAGACTAAGCTCATAGGAGAAAGCTTGGTGAGGTATCATGTAGTAGAGAAGACTATTACTGCAGAGGTTTGGTTGCAGCTCACGGAAGATCATGAAGGTAGTTTCACTAAGGAAGTGGGTAGAATTGCTATGGGATTAAGGAGAAGCATATGACCAGGAGGTCATAAATTTTGTGCCTCGAGAGTCTGATGTAGGAGAATCCAAGCACTCTTCATTAAAAGAGGAATCCAAAGTTGAGAAGGAGGATATGTGGACAAACGTGCAAACCAGGAGGAAAATTCTGTTAAAATAGGGTTAAAATGATGGAATGGATAAAGTCTCTAGAATACTTATTTAATGTAATTTAACCTACCATATATGTGTATAGAGATATTTAGAGGCTGTTAAGTGATTTTGGGAGAAGTTCATGGATCATAAGCGATCCATCCCTTTTATAACTTCTTATATAAGAGAGTCTATGTAAGGAGGTGAGATATATAATACGACAGATAGAGATTTGCATAAACAGGGTGTGGATTCAATGTAGTTGAGAGGGGAAACTGTGTCTAAGGCTGAAATTCCTTAGAATGTAATCAAGTTCTGTATAATATAAATCTGCGTGTGTGTGTAAATTCTATGTATCTGTGTCCTTATGCCTTTTCAAGTTATGTTTTGTATATATGCGTTGTTGAGTTAGTTTCTGTGTTATGGGTTTATTGATTGACCATCGATCACTGTGAGGATTGATGGCACTTCAAAGTTAAACAAGTCAATTGTTGTGTGAAGTGTCGGGTAGAAATGGTAGAGTTAATTAAGTGTCGATGTAGATTCCATCATATGCAAAGAGGTGCAGAAGAAGAGTCGTCGGATCATTGAAAGCAGTTTTGCAATAGGAAAGAGGTTCATCAGGCGGCCTAAGGGCTATAAATGGTTTTTCAAAAGATGGACCCGATGAATGCTTGAACTGGAATATAATCTAGTTGAGATCTGGGGATGATCAGACCATTCGTTGGTTGGACGATTGGATGGATATCGGCTTGGAATAGGCGCGAAAGTTAATCCAGAAGTCGGACATGGACATTTATAGATTGAGGAATAATAATTCTCACCGGCTCCATGAGGGCGATTAAATGTCGCGTAAGTGATCCACCCGATATCGTTGTGGACCATCGGAGCAAGTGGATCTTAATCCACAATTATAAAGCGTCGAGTTAGTTTGTTGATTGGGGGAAGATATCAACCATCGGATCAAGAACTAAATCAATGGCGGAGATTTAATCACAAATTGCATTTGGTAAAAGAGTTTGGGTCTATTATAAACCCATATTTGCGATGTTGCGATGGACTATGGAACATCAGATGAAAGGGTTGATCAAACGGTGGAGGTTAACTCTCGCATTTCGTAGGAAACAAGTGCTGGCGGATTGTGAAAACTGCAATGTACGATGAGCCAAGAATGCAATGAAGTGTCGACCGTTGGATCGTGAAGCTGATCAATGACAGAGATTGAAGAACATCGGAAAATCTTGGGAAAGAGAGGACCCAAGAAGTTTATAGATGCGGGTTTATTCTATTTGAGATCCGGCCTTAGGCATTCATGGTCGGGTTGCCATGTGTTTCTATGTATTTGCGCTGACTGTTGTTGTCCCAGTTTTTAAGGTAAAAGTGCCAATTAACGCTTCCGATAGGAACATGGGACCATAAGCCACAGTTCCACGATCGATATTTTGGAAATGAAAGGGATATTTCCTTAGCGGAATTTCTACTTTCATCAGTAACACATAGTGGAAAACCTATTATAACTCACTTGTCAAAATAGCAATGAAGTCATTCATCATTGGTTGTTATCTATGAATGCAAGCTCACTCATCACCCTTCTTCAAAGAAAACCACACCACCTGGAATTACCCATTAAATAGGTGTATTGGAGTAGGCTTTCACTCTTACCAAATGCCTATGGGTCTTGGGTTGTTACCCTATTTCCTTAAGTCTGATACATACAAACTCTTGCCCAAACAAAAACAATTTTAAGACATT
This sequence comes from Pinus tabuliformis, assembly GCA_031772625.1. Taxonomy (NCBI): domain Eukaryota; kingdom Viridiplantae; phylum Streptophyta; class Pinopsida; order Pinales; family Pinaceae; genus Pinus; species Pinus tabuliformis. Next base: position 719,729,975 of record CM062816.1, read on the forward strand.
CTCCATCCCCAAAAAAATATTAATATACAAAATAAAGTAAAATATTTAAAATAGAATAAAATAATCATTTAAAACAATTTCTTTTAATAAAAATAAAAACTTGTTTTACAAATAATTTATAATAAAATAAATTAATACAAATTAATTAGAAATCTAAATAATGATATTTTTAGTTTTAAATTAATTTTTTAATATTAATTTAATCTTTTTATTTTTTTAATTAAAATTAATTTTGGAATTATATATATATATATATATATATATATATATATATATATATATATATATATATATAAAATTTTAATTTATTTATATTAATCTTTTCATTTCATAAATATTATTTTTTTCATAATATTTCAAATATTTTAAAACTATTATTTTATATTTGTGTGAAAATCCAAATATTTCAATAAAAAACTTGACTTCAATTTTTAAAAATGCATTAATTATTGATATTAATATTATTTAAAATAAGTTCAATAATATATAAAAATTAAACAATGAAATTTAGATATATAAATTAAAATAATGAAATTGGAAGTTACTCAATTTCCAATTATTTTTTTAGATGAAAGAGTTTACTCAACACTAAATAATTGAAAATAAAAATGGTTTTATTTTCAATTGAATTTTGGTCTTTCAGACCTACAGAAACGAATTATTTAGCTTGATTTAAGAATTTGTTCTGACACTCAAAAAGTTTGGAGAGAAGCCTCCCGAGCTCACTGTAATTTGACAACGTAAAAGGCTATGAAGGTCAGTATTGCAACAAAGATTTTGAAACTGAGTTCTAATGTGGTTGTACGTAGGGCACTCTAAGAGGAAATGAATTTCATCCTCAATGTTCATATTCTCACAGAGATGGGAGAACCTTTCCATCCATGGTGTTTTAGGAACTGCCCAACGACCTGTTTCACTATGGAGCTCATGAGAGTTCATTCTAATCTTGGCTATATTAATTTTCTTCTTTGAGCTAGTTAAAACAAAGACATACTTTTGATCTTCTAGGGTGGGGTTGATGATCTCCTTATAATATATTAATTTTCTTTTAGCTACTAAATCTTTCTCACACCACAATTTTTCTTTGAACTTAGAAGTAACAATACTTTTAACATTATTAATATTTTGCAATGCAACATTCTCATCGATCTCCCAATGGTTTAACTCGGCCGTGGTGTATTTATACCAACCTCATTTGAGCCTTAGGTGGTTTTTCCTGGAATTTAAAGCTAGCATAGGAAGTCTATGGCCTCCTATGTTATTCAATTTGTGCTTGTACAACAGAAGCCTAATCATAGCTAGGCTCTCGATAGGGGAAAGACCCACTTCTATAAGGAGAATAGGATAGGGTGTGTTGCTTTTAATTTTGAGGTTATACGTTATAAAACGCTTTTGGATTTGCTCAATATTTCTCTAGGATTCTCTAAATATGCTACAACCCCAAACCTCACATCCATGTAAGATAACCAGAGTGACTAATGTTTCAAAGAGGAACTTCTTTCTATCCCACATTATGAGGTTTGTTGTTTTACAATTATTTTCCAGACCAAAATAAGCTTTCCATCCCCCATTAATCCTTTTCTCAATGCTATAGTTCTAGTTTAGCTTGTGATAAATATCAATTCCTAGGTACTTATAGGAAGACACTTCCTCCAATATTATTGTCATACATAAAATTAGCGTGTCTTTCTTGGATTCGATAATCATAACTTTTGTCTTGTTAGTGTTAACAATCATACCCATGGTAGAGCAGAAATCCTTAAGAAGTATAAGTTGCTTATCAAGATCAGATGGGCACCTTGCAAGAAGAACAATATCGTCAGAGTAGAGAAGAAGGATGATTACTATCCTAGCTATGATGATGCCAACACATCCTGCTTCCTTTAAACAACCTTCTAGCTTGTCGACGTAAATGCAAAATAGGTTAGGGGAGAGGGGGCAACCTCAAAATCCAGAAGCATTTTATTATTAATTACTTGTATATTCAAAAGTAAATTTATGATAACCTTAGAATATTTCTTTTAATGTTGTTTTAATATAAAATTAACACTTAATTTTTTATTATTATATATTATGTGGTTTAAAAAATAATTTTTGATAAAATTATAAAGAAATAAACATTAAATTATTATACAATTTTTAAAAAATTTAAATGATTTTTGATACTATTTTATTAATGCTTTTTTCTCTTATTATTATAAAATTTAGATCCACAAAATATTCAGAAATATTAGTTTATCTAAATTTAAACAAGGTTTCAATGAATTAAGCAACGTCTTTCAGTAGAGGTCACATAAGCGAAATTTTTGGCCGATGCCATCAATGAGTAATTTTTATTTCTATTTCCATTCTTGGTTCTTTTTAAGTTAGTAAGCAATGATAATTCTACAAGATGGAGAATTAGATCTAGGCACCACGTTCTTTTTAAGTTAGTAAGAAATGATAATTCCATAAGATGGAGGATTAGATCTAGGAAACTGATTAAACAAAGATAGTGAATTGACACTTCTTGAATAAAATAAAATATTTATTAAAAACTGGGATGGATTAGAATATTCAATTTAAAAAGAAATTAAAAATCCCAAAAAATTAAATTGGGCCAATTTTAAAAATAGTAATAAGTGAAGGTCAACTAAAATAATTGATAAAATAAATAATATCAAGGTTAAAGCTGAAAGTTACCAATTAATTTGGGCATAGTCTAAAAATTATGCTTTTTTCCCCTGAAAGTTATGGAAATCCTAGTCATATTTTGAATAAATCCGTAGGGATTTTTGTAAATTCAAGGAAAAGTTCTCAAAATTCTTAATTTTAGGTGTCTTAGATGTTTTTGATGGTGTTGAATCCATTTTCACCATCAATAACACGATTCAAGTACTGCATCTATAAGATTTTTTGACAGTCTGGAAAATTTCTCTCCTTACATAAACTATTCCTAAATATAACTCATAACAAATTGGTATAGTGAAACACCTTAAAAAGACACCTATCTAGGTTACAATATCTTAACTAGAATAAGTGAATGTCCAAAAGTCTTCCAATTTTCTTGTGATTTTGAAACACGCCTTTATCTTTATGCCATAAGGCGTTTCCCTCTGAAATGAACTTCCCTAAAATCTACGTGTCATGCTTGTATGCCATTAGATTATGTGTTAGACGATTAGAGAATTGTTAATCGTTGGATGAAAGGAAGGTTATCTGAAGGTTCTCTGGATATGGAGGGTCATTTGGTCGACCTCTCGTCTACTATCTGCTGCAAAGTATTCACCCTTCCCTGCTAGATCGGAGCGGGGTCATTTGGTCGACCTCTCGTCTATTTTCTGTTGTAAAGTATTCTCCGCTCTTCCTTCCCATGCCGCCCTGACATACCTCTGAAAGAGGCTCCATCAAATCTCTGGGGAAATTTCATCCATGGCTTTCCTGAATGTAGAAATGAGATGAATTCAATGAGAGAAAAGGATTCATTGATCCGGAGCTCTGCGCACACAGTATCATTCCACGGAACCGCTGTCATTCTTATCCATTTCGCGGAGGAAATTAGGGGAAACGGAATTGTAGAGGCATTTTCTGATTTGAACGGTCACGGTCCCTCGCCATTAGTGGCCATTATTTTTAATTTACGGGCAGCACTGCTTTAGCCTTTTTCCAAGCTCCAGACTGCCTTTTTTCAAGCTCCAGACTGTCGAAAATAGGCCATATCGTTAGGGACGTCGGAAAACCAAAATACAAACAGTGGTTCAACCTTTGAGTGTTTTCGTATTATATTTTTTTCGTCCTCTCGCAAAAATTGTGCTTGTTGGCATTGAATGTGCGGTCGAAAATATAAGAACGCTTTGGAAATGTCAGAAACTGTAAAATACGCTTTCCGACCGGCTATGGGCTGGTCAATACCCTGATCATCTTCCTGTGAAGTTACCAGCATTTACAGGCCTTAATTTTTTCTTTAAAGTAAAATTAAAGTCCTCCTTTAACCTTTAATGATATTTACACCAGTGGTTTCGAAAACGGACAATACTGGGGTTTGGTAGCTTGAAAGCTCGAGGTGTGTTTTTAACCATTGCTTTTGTTTATTACTTTTTATTTATGTATGTAAAGAAGGAAGTTCTTTGCTCCTAAGCGTCTAATGTTAGATAGAATAGAAATAAATCACGTTTTTTCTTACCTTCAAGGCGTTGTATGCCGTTAACAGTGGGAATCTCACGCTGTTTGGCAGCTCAACAACACTTACAGAGCGTCGTTTTCACTGTTGAGGTAACATTTTCGGCACCGGAAATCATTATTCTTTCACCTTTAAATTTACTACATTTATTAGTACTTCCGTTAAATCCTTGCATTTGGCTGCTCAGCGAAGCTTTCCGACCTTGGTTTTCACTTTAAAGTACAATTTTTAGGACTGGCAGTTTTCCCATTTTTCAGATTTAAGTCTCTTTGAGTGCAGAAAGTCTTTTCCTCTGTAAGCTTGAAATCCTCTGGGTGCATTCATTCGTTTCAATTTTAATAGCTAACTTCTTTCCATTTAAATCACGCCTTCTTCTGCATTGATCTCTAGTAACTTTCTTGTTTTGCAGTTACTCTCTGAAACCCTTACTTGGAAAATTTTATGGGATCTGAACTACTTTCTTGTAGCAGAAGTGGAACAATTGTGGGTCAAACTTGAGTAAACCTCTTTACTTTATTTTAAGGAAACCGCGAGAGTTAATTGTAAAATTTGCGAAATATATGTAAGGACCATTGATGAAGTCCTCAGTAGAAAGAAACTGTGAAATATAGAATAGCGGCAGGGGTTTTGGAACAGTCTGCGATGGACAGGCTACTTGCAAAATACTCTTTATTGATTTTGGCTGGACTGCTTCTTGTTTTGAATCTCTCTTTAACACATGGCTTTACAGACAGCCAAGATGGTAAGCTTTTAGTGATGTTTGTGGTAGCTTTGTTTCTGATATGTATATCTCTCTCAATTATTTGATTCTTGAGAGGAAATGTTCTATGATGACATCTTATGACTCATTATTTCATAAGGTTTGTTCAGTTTATACTAGAATAACCTTCAAAACTTTTTGTGTAGCAGATGGTCGAATATTAGAAATTGGAACATGTTTTTTAATGGTCGTAGGTTTGTTTGTTTTGCAGTATTTGCGATAAATGTTCTATATACAAACTTGGGATTACCTCCCCTTGCAAGATGGGTTCAAAGTGTAGGTGATCCTTGCGGTGAGAATTGGTTGGGTGTTCAGTGCGTGGGGCCTAACATCACTGGAATGTATGTTCGATGCTAGATCCTATAGATGCAATATTACTCTGTTTTATTCAACTAGTAATTGGTCATATGTTTCTGGCCTTTTTAACCTCTCATTCTTAAGTAAGGAGTCAGATTTTAGTGGTTCTTTATGCTTTTTATGGACTTTGTACTGAGATTGACACTGGATAATCAGTGTTCTTCCTGGTTTAAATATTGGAGGACAACTGGGTTATTTCATTGGTAAACTTCATAACTTTAATAACTCTGTAAGTAGCAAGATGAAACCTTCAAATTAGTTCAATGATTTACTATGCAATCCTTTCCTTGAAACTGACAGGGAAGGAATGCCTGTTAAAAAAAACAACAGATGAGTTTGTACTAGATTGCAAAGTTGATAGCCGCTATTGTGACATAATGCAGGGATCTTACCAATAATCATATTGGAGATGTTGTTCCTTTTCAACTTCCACCTCACTTACAACGCCTGTAAGCTTGTAGGCAATTATTAGATGTTTTGGCAATGCTTCGGGAACATGCTTTGCAGAATTTGGGCAATAGGGAGTTCTTTTATTAGATTTTATAGTATATGATGATGCAATATACAATAAAAGGTGGCTAGTGCACAATAAGGCCAATGATTTTTTCACTTGGCAGGTTGCTTTCTGGTAAGCAATTGACTGGAAGCCTTCCATATACTTTATCAACTTTAACATTACTCTCTGATTTGTAAGTAATGGCAAATTGTATTTTGATTTTTTTCATCAAAATTTGTAGAAATGTAATACAACTAATGCAAATACTTACAATCCTTGCGGGATTGTCAATAGTAATCAATTAACGGGTGCAATTCCAGACATTTTTTTGGGTCTTACAGGTTTAGTTAATCTGTGAGTATTTTCATTTGATCTTTTGAGTGTTTCTCAACTTCCGTTTGAAAACTGTATCAGTTCATATTTTTTTATAATTAGTATGAGCTTTAGAATATTTTCAATTGATCTTTGCTTTTGCAGAGATTTCTCTTCTAACAATTTTAGTGGTCCACTCCCTGCCTCCATGAGCGATTTGACAAGTCTTTCTTCTCTCTAAGTTACATACATTTTTCTTGGCAGATACAGAGCTTAAATGCCTAATAAGCTTTCTTTTACTTGAGTAGGGGTTGTTCTTGAAACATTATGAAATATTTTAGGTTTGCTTGCAGGCATTTGCAAAATAATATGTTAAGTGGAACTATTAATAATCTAGCAGATCTGCATTTGACAGACTTGTAATTCTCTTTTAAACTACTATATCTGTTCATTTCCAGAAATGCAATGCTCGAATTTTTTTATCTGTGGTAAAATTTTTGGAAGGTGTAGATTAATTTACAGAAACTAATAAAAGATAGCACTCAAGAAGCATTTCTTTTGGATTGGTGGCAATGCCAATTTTATTCATAAAATGTTGTTACTGTATTTCAACAGAAATATAGAGAACAACCTTTTTACTGGATGGATGCCTCCAAAATTGTTGACAATTACAAACTTCAAGTAAGGATATGCAACATTTCTGATAACTCGTGCAAATTTCAAAAATTTTTGATCACCTTGCTTGTTATGCATCTTGATCTTTGTCATTTTTGGATTGTGGATAACCTGGGCACAAGGGTTCTTAAATTTCATCATCCCTATATTGATAGGTATGGTGGCAACTGGTTTGACACATCTCCTGCCCCTCCACCACCTTCTTCTATTTCTCCATCATCCCCAAGAATCCCTGGGCATAATTCATCATCAGGAAAGAGTTCCCACGATGAAAGAAAAAGCAAATATTTAACTAGTGGGAGGATTGTTGGTATTGCAATAGCAGGGTTGTTAACTGTCATTACAGTTGTGCTTATTATTATGTTCTTTGTAACAAGGAAACATGAAAGGAATTCAGGTGTGGAAAAGAAATATAAAGGCAGGGATAAATATAAAAATGAGGAGAAGATATTTTATAAATATGTCGAACGGGCTCCCGTGCCACCCTGACATACCTCTGAAACGGGCTCCATCAAATCTCTGGGGGAAATTTCATCCATGGCTTTCTTGAATGTAGAAATTTCAAATGCTACTTGATCATTATATACGGTATCCTTCAAGAATATTTGAGTTCGTTTCCATAATGAATACATTATTCTTTGGCAAAGTCCGCTTGTATAATATATACATTATTCTTTGGTAAAGTCCTTTTAAATGAGCAATTTTTCTCTTCTTCCTTATTTATCTATCTAGGAGGAATTCTTCATTGAAATTTAGGCATATTTTCACATCATTCTCTTGATGAATTTTGGATCATCTACCTGAAGATTGTTCTTCGTTTTACATTTTTTGTTCTTCGATTTATTCCCAACAGCATTTATGTTTTACGGACAAACTGAAACACGAAGATTTTATTAACTCATTTGATAGCTTTCTTCTACCATATTTTGCCCACTCAAGATCTCTGCAGTAATTTCTGTGCCTCTGTTATTTTTCAGAATTATATGTTCAAGTATGATAGTGTCCATGGACAGTGGAAGCATCATGAAGTCAAGGTCAAAGACTCGAAAACTTTACTCTTTGGAGAAAAATGTATTGCTGTATTCGATTTCAGGTAAAACACTTGTTTATGGAGATCAATGAGAGTTTCTTAGGTCAATTATTGCTTAAGCTTAGGCATGAATAGAGTGTAAGTGATGACATTGTCTGTTTGTTCCCATTTGTCCAACTGTTCACATTTTGGTTTGAAAACCGTAGAAATCCTGAAGAAATACCATGGGGCAAGGTTGGCGCAAAGTATGTGGTTGAATCCACTGGTGTCTTCACCGACAAAGAGAAAATAGGTGCTCACTTGAAGGTTTGAATATTACCATTCCACAATTCAATTATATTTTTTCCTTCAAAGATTATTCGACATGCTACTAATTAAAAATACAATGCACCTAAAAGTTGATAAATGGTATTTGAGGCACAAGTAACTAAGGAGTTGTCACATGTAATACCGCTCCCTCCCTACATGAGCAAGGAGATTTGGCAATAGCATGTCCGCTTTGGCTCTTTCTCAATTTATAAAATTGACACTGTTGACTGATATCGGCATAACCAACCCTATTCTAAGTTGAAAATTCTTTCAAATTGAGCAGTCACCTCATGAAAGGTTACCTTAAAATTGCTCCATAGTTGTGACTATTCAAAATTGACGAGGTGATTAAAAAATAACATGCTTGCTTTCAGTTTCTTTGGAGAACAATCTATTCTATGATTTTTTTTGTGGTGCATGCAATTTTTTTTGAAAGGCTATTAACATATCTAATTTTGTAAATTTCAAACGGTATAAAGTGCAACAATGGAAATTACAAATTGAACTCCATATAATAATTTTTTTTTTGTTGATTTCTAATAGGCAGGTGCTAAAAAAGTTGTTATCTCAGTTCCAAGCAAGGATGCACCTATGTTTGTTGTTGGGGTTAATGAGCACCAATACAAATCTGATTTGAACATTGTTTCAAATGCAAGCTGTACTACTAACTGCTTGGCTCCCTTGGCTAAGGTTTGCAATGATATTTTTACTAAATTATCACAGTTTTCATTGTATAGGTGTCTTTATATGAGAAAAATTACATATTGCTGGGGAGGAACTATATGTTAAAAGAGAACAAAAACACTCTGTTTTCTCTGGCAGGTAATCAATGACAAGTTTGGAATTGTTGAAGGTCTCATGACAACTATCCATTCCATCACAGGTACACTTACTATGAACTAGTATTATGCCCTTGAATTTTATTGATACAAGGTGTTTGCAAGCTACATTGACTTATGTTTCTGTATGTAAACAGCAACACAAAAGACAATTGATGGACCATCAAACAAGGACTGGTGAGGTGGCAGAGGAGCTGATTTTAACATTATTCCTAGCAGTACAGGAGCAACAGAATTTTGTTAATATGAATCCCCACTAGCATCGCCTTTTATGTTCTCATAGCTACTAATTGTGATTGTATTTTGAAGGCTGTTGGCAAGGTTCTACCAGCTCGCAATGGAAAGTTGACTAGAATGGCCTTCCGAGTACCCACACCAGATGTTTCAGTTGTTGATTTGACTATTAGACTTGAGAATTCTGCCACTTATGATGAGATCAAGGCGGCCATTAAGAAGAGGAAGAGATGAGGATATATACAATCTCTGTGAGGAATAAGTTTCGAGGTTGTGTATTTCATTTTAACTATATATGGTGCATTTCATTTTATAGGGAGGGATCTGAGGGAAAATTGAAAGGAATTCTTGGTTACACAGAGGACGCTGTGGTAACCTTGTGCCATATAGAGAATTGACAACTAACAACCCAAAAAACTTCAAGAACTTGAAGAAGATATAGTATATTGGGTAAGATTTATTGTTTCCAATTCCAGAAGAGAAAAATCCTTTCTCACTCATGTCACAATTTTCACTCATACTTCTCTAAAGTTAAGAATTGCACTTATCAACGGTCCAATGCATTCACAGGCTTAGGGATCGTTTCACTACCTTTGTTGAGTAGGGAATGATAATTTTGTATTGGGAGAAACATATAAAGAGCATTGCTCATTGAGGTTTTTTCAGGCTTTTGTCAGGATTATTGAATGCATTAGAACTAATTCAGAAGATGGAGGAACCAAAATACCTTTCTGTAGCTGATTGCTTTTTACTATAAAGGAAATTTGAGTTTCATCAACATTGAGTTCATTAGAGCTATTATGATACTCAGCAACGAATGTGTGGCAGGTTATATTCCTTTCTGATGATTGGTTTGGTTTATTATTTGACATTTCTCCATGGTATATTTATCCTTTCCCATTGAAATATTTAACAAATCCCCATATCTATATTCTTATTTAGTTCTTGTTGAATAGGGTCATCGTGAGTTTCTTCTATCTTTATTTTTGCAGTTAACATGGACAAAATTTTTTGACCTTCTAGCAGGTGTTGGGCACAAACATCACTTCTAGTGGCATCTGGAATGCCATAAAGTTCCTGACAATTTTCACATGTTCTCACACTAATAGGAAGTCCGGAAAGAACATTTGTTTTAGTTGCTTGACCTTCATCATTATTCTCATTAGAATCTACTGAATCACTATAAGTAACTGGAAGAAGATCTAGACACTAATAGGAAGTCCAGAAAGAGCATCTGTTTTAGTTTCTTGACCTTCATCATTATTCTCATCAGAATCTATCGAATCACCATAAGTAACTGGAAGAAGATCTAGAGCTGATATTTGAGACATTTCTGAAGCACTGAAGATACACAATGAATTTGGCATTCTTGCAACATTTAAAGTTGACAAGTTTGGGGGTTCTTTCCAATTCTTTGGATTAGAATGCCGACAACCATTTTCTATGAATTTTCTGTCCCTGGGCATGTTCCTGTTTAGTCCATAATTTATGTTTTAATTTGCTAAATATACAATGAAATATAAAACAAATAAGTAAGCCAAATCCCCTTCAATCAATGTTCTAAAAAGGTGTGAGCATTGTGAGTAATCTGCCATGCTCCAGTGTTTATGTTATTGAAGAAACATAGAATGACTAAATGTTGAACCAAATGCTTCAGTTACTAGGCTTTTCTATCACTTGAAATTCCTGCAATTACAGTCTTTTGACATAGAGGCTTCCCTTCTGTACGGACCTGATCAAAGGAACTCTCCTTGGATGTGATATGCTTGAGATTAAAATGTTGAATTGAGTCAAATTCTGCTTTCCTTAACATGACAAAGCTTTCCACCCCCAAAGCTATGATATTTTTGTCCGTTTTTTTCACAAGTGTTTGCCTGTTGTGAACACAACCTCTACATGCAGATTTCTCTTTGTAGTTTGGTTAACGAAAAACAATTTTCTACTTAGACTAGGAATGTAAAAAAGTGTTTTTGAACATAAACTTTACTAGTTAGATGTAGTGTTAAAGACCACAACAAATGTCAAAGCAATTTGCAGTGGTGATTAAATATTTCTTGCTTGCGTTAATAGAGAATGATTTTCATGGGCGCATTTTTAAAGAACATATCATTCGCTTAGTGTTAATGCATTTAAAAGATCGTATTTCAATTCTGTGAAATTTCCCCTTTTTTTTTAATTCTCTTCTCTTTTTCAATTTCCAATTTTTAAAGTTGAAATGAGCTCTAACCTACAATGCTATGTATTGATAAACACGATAAGACCTTTATCTCTGACAAAGCTTTTTCTAAATTAATAGATTGCTAACATTTGTTATTTATAATTTTCACAACAAAATCTGTGAACATTCAAGTTGTCTGTAAAATTCAGATATCAGCGAGAAGAAACAAGAATTGAAGCTTTGGTAAATCTCAAGACTTCCAAATATGAAGCTACAACCAAAAATCTTAAGGTATAAGGAGTGTGCCTATAAATATTGGTACACATTTAGGAATATTTCTATAATTCTGGTCGTTTACAACATTTAGAAAAAGTGAATAGACATGTTGATATTTAGGTCATTAACCTGATGCACACACTATATGGATAATGGATTTCCGCACTTTTTGCCTTACCGAATTTCTTTTAAAACATCTGATGCAAATGCTGATAACTAGACTCAATGAATGTCGGAAAGTCTTCCAAATTTTTTATGATTTTGAAACACGCCTTTGTAGTAGATCGTACATGATGAGATGGGGGAAGAGTCGAAGATGCCTCCGCGTTCAATATTGACATGAGCACAGTTCATAACGTGTGCCAAAGATTTGTTTTATTTATAATTCTCACACACAACGCTCATGTTCATTCCAGAGCAACTTTCTTGGCGGACTGCATTCATTCCATTACCCTTCTTTGCGTTCGTACCCTTAACAGTAATCGTTGTCTGAGCAGATTATCGTGGACATTGCAATGGAGATGCAGCGCGTGACTAAATGTTATTTAATCGGCATACTTGCAGCTTTGGCTATTCTTCCAATATTGTCTCAAGCTCGCTGTAATTACCCGGCCCTATTTAGTTTTAGGGATTCAACCTCCGATACAGGTACCGTCCACTTTCTGTTCCCCTAGAACGAGTCTGATTCTCCTCCCTATGGAGAAAAACTCTTCGGCAAACCCACAGGCAGATACGGCTACGGAAGACTCTCCGTAGATTCCTTCGGTACGTTAATTAATTCCAGTTACTATGTCATTTGTTGTTCCTGATCTTTGTTTGCTGCAACCCTAAATATATATTTGATGACGAAATTATCAATGTTGTAGCCGAGGCACTGGGATTACCGTTTCTGAGTCCATATTTGCAGTCCGTGGGTTCAAATTTTTGGGGTGGAGCCAACTTTGCTGCGGCAGGTGCCGCTGCTCGTGATAAGGATTCATTCATTGCTCCCATCTCTCAAGGCTAATGGTAAGTAGTATTTGTACGTAATCTAAATAGTAATAGTAATGGGTATTGAATCAAGAAGTGATGGAATGTTAATACAGGTTCTCTAAGCAGTCTCCCAAGTGCTGAAGCGTTCAAGAGCAGGATATACACGATAGAGATCGGTGGAAACGACTTCAGCTACGGATACATGGTTCTCAAACTCAGCCCCACCCAGGTGAAAACTACTACCATTCTTCCGAAGATTGCAAAGTCTATTGCTGGAGCTGTGCAAACACTGTACAATGGGGGAGGGAGGACTTTTATTGTGAGGGACGTGGCCCCTCAAGGGTGCGGGCCGTTCTGGCTCACTTATTTCCCATACATGTGACATCGTCTACGATTTCTTCGCCAACCCCCCGCCCCCAAATATGGTATTCTACTGTAGTCTCTTCCCATTCTGTACTAACTATTTGTGTATATATTCCACGTACTTATATATTCAAAGTACTCAACATTCAAAAATGCAGGGTTTAAAGCCACCACTAGAGTTGGAGGCAAGTACAATTACAGGTACATCATACAGTGTGGAGCCAATAAAACCATCAATGGCCGCACTGTGAAGGCCGTGATCTGCTCCGATCCAGCCTCCTACATCAGTTGGGATGGAGTCCACTGGACTGACGAGGCCAACAAACTCCTCACCCAACCAATTTTGAGTGGAAAATACTTCGAACCGTCCTTCCCCTCGCTAGCTTTTGTGATCTCCAACCCCTATATATGATTCATTCTTTTCTTTTTTGTCGGGGGTTCCTTGCTCGATTGGTATGTTTGATGTAGCAGCCCTGCACTTGTTTCCGAATAAAGAAGAAGCAGCTTTCTCCGCATGCATTTTACGATTGATAGTATTCTAGGAACAGCTCATATAGAGACATACAATTGATTTTATATATTTTTTATTTAATATTTAAAAATACAATTTAAATAATGAAAAATAACAGAGCATGTGTTTCCTTTTAAGAGGTCACAGGTTCAAGTTAGAGTTATGTATGCCTTGCTAAACTTAGCAGTTAGTCAAATTATTGCGCAAAAAAATAAGTCCTTGTCCCACAAACAAAAAAATTTCATACACCAATTTAATATTAGTGTATAATTTAACTATGATATTATTATTATTAATATTTTATATTTTACATATAAAAAAATTTAATCCTTCTCTACTAATATTAAATCCTTACTTATAAATCTATGTATTCCACTCCATACATATACATAAACATTTCACCCAACGCAACAAATTATATTAAACATCAATATTTTTTCCAAAATATGCCATGATATAGTAGCGTTTTCATCACATTCCAGATTCATCGACCTGAAACAAGTTATCTAGCGTTTAGATCACAGTCAACCCTCCTGGACATTAGGTAAACAATGGGTTCACACTGAAATTGAACTATAAAATTCCCCACTCCCAAGTGAAAAGAAAAAAAAATGGAAATATATAAAGACCAAATCAAATAATAAAAAGAAATTGAATTCGTGGCATATGAAATTGAATATTCGGTTTTAGCGATGGAATGTAGCCCTGCATAGGTGTAAAATATTGCGCTCCTAAAATTTTTATAATAAACGTTATATTATTAAATGTTTTAAGCATAAAAGTCTAAAATGGTGCGTTGTAGGATAATTTTTTATATATATTATTAAATGTTGTAATTGATTGAGGAGACAAATTTATTTTATAATATTTTACAATTTAGTTCTCATTGTGAGAGGGATTACTCTCAAAAGACAGATAATACCAACTCAACAAAGAATTCAACTATCGTGGGGGATTTGGGGAAGGCTCATCGCATCCATGTTGCGGTGAAAAATCGCCAAGTCGAACACCAGTCCACTGTGTTGGAAATCTCAAATAATATTGATGGTATGAGTTTTGTTATTTTAATAAATCTAGGTGTTACTCATTCCTTTATTTCTCTAAATTTGTTATGAAGGATTAAACATAAAGCAATCGCACAATATGAATCTAGACATGTAGAAATGGCATTTGGTATGAAAAGAAATGTAGGAAGGATGGTAAAGAATTGTGAGGTGGACCTGGGTGTATGTAAGATCAAGGTATCCTTGTACTCTACAATTTTAGGAGTCTATGACGTAGTTATAGGAATGGATTGGTTGGAACAACATGAGGCACTCCTAGACTGTGAAGACAACATTCTACATTTCACAGACGATAATAGCCAAAGAAAAACATTAACGGGAAAGAATCGATGGGTGTCCCTGAGGTTCATCTCCTCTATGCAACTAAGTAAATATAGGCGAAAGGGATGTCAAATGTTCTCGGTGGTAGCTGTGAACGATATGGGTGATTTTGAAAACCTTGATAAACATCCATTTCTTGTTGAATGTAAGGATGTATTTCCCAAAGAACTACCTGGGTTACCCCCAAAAAGGGAAATTGATTTCACCATCGACCTTAAACCAAGCACTGAGCCTATTGTAAAGGCACCTTATCGTATCTTGGCTCCAGAGCTAAAGGAATTGCAAATCCAATTAAAGGAACTATTGGACTTGGGGTTCATACGACTTAGCATATCTCCATGGGGAGCCCTTGTGATTTTCGTTAAGAAGAAGGATGGGTCTTGGTGACTGTGCATTGACTATTGCCAGTTGAACAAAGTGAGGATAAAAAAATCAATACCCTCTGTCAAGGATAGATGACTTGTTTGATCAAATGAAGGGGGCAACTGTGTTTTCAAAGATAGATCTGAGTTTAGGATATCATCAGTTAAGAATCAAGGAAGAAGATATCCCAAAGACAACCTTTAAGACAATATTTGAGCATTATGAATTTGTAGTTTTACCCTTTGGACTGAAAATGCCCCAGGTGTTTTCATGAGTTTGATGAATGGAATATTTCAAGATTACTTAGACAAGTTTGTACAAGTCTTTATCAAAGACATTTTGGTCCACTCAAAGACCCCATAAGAGAATGACGAACACTTGAGGATAGTTCTACAATGTCTTAGAGAAAACTAATTATATGGGAAGTTGTCAAAGTGTTCCTTTTACCAAACCAAGATTTATTATCTTGGGCACATTATCTCTGGGGATGGTATCACACTAGACCCAGTAAATATTAAGGCCTACATGGAATGACCAACACCAACGAATGTTCATGAAATACGAAGTTTCATGGGCATGGTAGGGTATTATCATAGATTTGTCGAAGGATTTTCGAAGATAGCAAGCCCCATTACTGAGATCCAAAGAAAGAAAAAGAAATTCATTTGGACTGAAAAATGTGAACAGGCATTCCAAACGTTAAAGGTGTTATTAACGACAACACCAATTATGAAGGTGTCGGGTGGTGGGCTCCAGTATTGTAGCAATAATGCTACAACTCCTGGAGCTTCCTTCTCTAATTTTATCAACCCAGTAGTTCATACAAACTTGGAAGCGACGGTGCTGTATGCACAAGTACTAGCTCTTGTCGCAGTTGTCACTTGGTCAGCTGGCACAAGTCCGCTAGGGCTCAAGCCAACTTCTATATGTTCTCAGAAGAAGCTTTTTAAGTGATGAACGAAAGCTATCTCAAAGGAAATTAACCTACTTTGCAAGAATGAACTGAAAAACCAACAAAACATGGGAACCCTAGTAAACCCTAATTCTACCAGCTTAATCCTTATGATGCAATGGTGGGGATGCAACTTCTAAAAGTGATGCCATTACTTCTATTGGGATGAGATGCATGTGTCTAAACTACTTTCATCTGAAGAGAACATGTTTTTGTATTTTTGCTCAAGTTGTTGGAGTTATTATGACTGTGCTTCTTACTGGGTCTTGACTATGCAGGGGTAGATCAAGGGGAGGAAGGCTTGGAAAAGGTCAGGAAGGCTCAGAGAGGGTCTAAGGGATCCCTAGCATCATTCCACAGAAGTTCACAAGGTTCAGATGCCTGGAAACTGTGTTTGCAAGCTTCTACAGGATGTCTGCAGGGGATTCTACAGGAAGTTCAGGATTTCTACAGGAAGTCTGCTAACTTCTACAGGATGTTCTGCAATAGGATTTTTGGGTGATGGATGAGTGGATGAGCTGTGTGGGTGGATAGAGATGTAGGAGGGGAGCTTGTGATGGCTTATGGGCAGAGAGGTGAGATGAAGAGGGAGTGTGTAAAGCTGGTTGATCTAGAGGAGGTTAGAGGCAATGGAAGGCCGAAAAGATAAACCAATGTGGATGATAGAAGAGTTGGGAGGCGAATGATCGAACTGGGAGGTAAGTAGATGGCTTAGGCATGGCTCAGAAGGATAAGGAAATGATAGAGTGGTGTTGCGCAGTGTAAATGAAACAAATCACCCGTGTCTTGCACAAAACCGAAATGTCATCAACCTACTCTAATTGTTTTATTAGAAACCAAAGAACATCAATGTAGTTTAAAGAGAAATCGTGCATGGTGCTGAAACAAAGAGTTATTGCTCAAGATCTAAATGCATGGACACTTCTGCAAATGGAAATATTACGTTAAAGCTTGCATGAACATGTAAAACTGTGTTTTTTTGGTGGTTGGCACGGTCTGCACTCCCAATCTCTAAACAGAGGTGGAAGTAAGTGTGCAATCAACCTTTTCTTGGAACTCTGATGAATTCTAATCCCCTTACTCTAATCTAAACTACTGAAAGCACTTTATCCATAAAACTAACCTACTTAATCACATCAAGAAATTCGAATCAGCAAACTGTGTTTCCAAGTGCATGTAAAGGAAAAGAAATGAAATGCTGAAAGGAAGACAAGTAACAATACAATGAAGGAAGCCTTAGGCTCTCAGGTTGGGCCCAACCCTGAGAGCTTAAGCTCCTTTAAGAACTCAGAGCTGCCTCAAATCCGTCTGCTTATTCATTAAGAGATAATAGTCAAAAGTCTGATAACATGCCAAAAATGGCTTAGAAAAAGCAAAAACAGAGCTATCAGCTCGTAGTCTAGGATAAATAAAAAAGTTTCAAAAGTTCCCATCGAAGGCTACAACCTCAATATTTATAAAATATGAGGGCCAAGCTGGCCTCCTAAACTAGTGGGGCTTGGCTGTCCAACTAAAAGTAAACTGCTGTTCCCTTAGAATCCGTTGGCTGCCTTCTAGCTCGGTGGTGATAGCTGTTGGAGCTCGGAGTTGGGGTGGAGATCACGAGGAAGGTCATTCAAGGCTGTGGACAACCTTCCTACAAAACCGCAATGCCACCTTGGCTGTCTCCTTGCCTCCATCTACGTGGTTTTGCTCCATTTAATGTCAAAAAACCTGAAATAAACATGTATTAGCCACCTAGGAATAGTGACTTCCCTCCTTCCTACAAATAACATGAACATACTAAGAAATGATGCATAAGTGATAAAAAATGAAGGGTTGAGCAAGGGTAAGTAGGCCAAATGAGCCCAAAATGTTACCAAATTTGGGGCTCATCATCACCCCCCAGCTAAAATATTTGCTCATCCTTGAGCAACTAGTCCAGCTCTTCATCCTTCATTGCCTTTACTGCCACCCTTACATCCCAAACCTCTATAGTAGTGTCCTCCTTGCTGATATGGAACCCAGCCCTTCTGTTCACCTCTTCCCACTGTTCATTATCATCTTTCTCTGTGCTGCCTTCCATCAATCCTAGCAGCAGTGGTGGGCTTAGCTTAAGGCTAATCCAGCTGGCCTGGAGGTTTTGCATGGATTTCTTATAGAAGGCCACCCGTACCAGAGCTTCCCTCATCCGAGTTGGGGTATGATACTCTCGGATTTTCAGACTGTGGGCCAATGTATTCCATCTGCGGGTGCAAGCTTGGACAACGTTGTCTCCCAACAGTCTCTCCATGTCCTCAAAATGGGCTATGGCTTGGGCTTGTTGATCCATATATCTCAATGAAGCTTGAGGGTCAGTGGACAAATGTTGGTGTGTCGAGATTAGTGCAACTGGATCCCCTGGTTCTGGTCTGATGAGCAATGGCTCATTCAGCTCTCGGTTCATGACTGCTTTGGCTTCTGCTGCTCTTTTTTCCTCATGGTTTAGCCATGAGGCAAATGCCATTAATTTCATATCTCCCAAGGCCGTATTGGGATCCCATGAAACTACATTAGGCAGGGCCAAATTATAGAGGTAGAACTCCGCTAATTTGGCCTTATCCTCTGATGAGCTGGTACTGCATACCTCAGTGAATTGCTGCAGGTCTTGGAGCTGAGAGATACCCCTTTGCGCTAAGGAATTGATTTGAAATTGCAGCCATTGGTCTTTCAAGTACAGGCCATAGGATTTGGCCGGCTGTCTGCATTGGATAGCATCCATGGCCCAACTGGCCATGCAGGCCAATTGTGCCTCTTTCTGCTGCAGCTGTTGTCTGAGAGCTTGCACCTCAATTTGTGCTTGCTGCTCTGCTTCCTGTAGATGTGTGGTTGGCTCTCCAAGACCGGTGTTCAGTTCCTTTTTGCCTTGCTGTTCTGTTGTGGTGTCATTGGAGGATGTACCTGTCCCTGTCCTCAGCTCCTGTAGCTGCAATCTCAGCTTTTCGTTTTCTTCCTGTAGGAACACTCGTTGGCAATTTGCCATGTGTTTAGCCATGGCCAATTCACTTCTGGCCTCCTTGAGCTGCTCCTGCAAGGGACCTATGTCCGCCACACCCTTTGACTTGGCTATTTTCATCCACGTGTGTGTACGGACTCTTTCTTCCTCCAATGCAAAAAACAGTGGCACAGTGAATTTCTGAGGTATAATTTTGCCAGCCTCTAAAAAGTTGTAATATGAACTCAGACTTGGCTGAGGGCTAGGCTTTGGTATATGCTCTTTCTCCACTTCTTTTGGTGGCTCTACTTCGCCTTCCCTCGGTGGTGATGAGGGTGCTTCCCCTTCCATTCTCTCTGTTTCCTTAAGTCGGGCTAAAGTTTCCTGTAGAGCATGTTCAACATCCTGTAGCCGGGCTTTCGAGGCCAATTGGTCCAACCTATCCTTCCAGGTAGTTTTCTTCGGGCTCCCCCTCTCATAGGTGACTGATATCCTCGAGGGGGACCTCTCCTTGGGCGAAGTAGGGGCATCTTCGATAATGATTGGGCTGCTAGACGGAGGCTGTGGTTTGCCCGTCTTTATTCTCACACTTCTTCTAGCTTTAAAATATAGAGGGGTCTCCCTCTTTCTCTTCTCCTTTGGCTTAGGAGGTGTACTAAGGGCGGCCAGCACAGCTGCTGCCTCCCTTGCAAGAAAGTCAGCTTTCTTCTCCTTGGGTTTCCTTTTCTCAGGGCTTCCTGTAGAAGACCCTTTTTCAGTTAATTTCGGGCTTCCTGTAGAAGACCCTTTTTCAGTTAATTTCGGGCTTCCTGTAGAAGACCCTTTTTCAGTTGATTTTGGGCTTCCTGTAGAAGTCGGTTTCGGTTTTCCTGTAGAAACAGGTGTCACCGCTTTAGTTTGTTTTGCTGCATGTGTTTTACTTTTTGGCTTGGTTGCGGCTGCTGTCGAGGTATCTTTGCTGATGTGGACCTGCTCAGCCTTGTCCACTCTGCTTTGCAATATTCTCTCTCTGGCTGTCATCATGGGTGTGTCATCCTTCTCTTTGGCACCCTTTTTCTCTTGTTTCTTCTTTTGCTCTTTCTTCTGCTCCGTGGTCGTGGTCTTCTGGCCTTTGTCTTTCTTCCCTGCGGGCACAAACTCCTTCTCCTCACTGCTAGAGGAACCGAGCTCTTCGGTCAGCATCCTTATATCACCATCCTTGGTCAAATTTCTGAAGGCTTCCCATGAGAGAGGAACCTTGTATGTGTGGAGCGCATCCTCCACGAGGAGTTTAATAAGTCCATGGTGGGCTACCTGGTCTGGTGTGCCTTCTTTCAACTTGGTGGCACATTCAATCAGAGACTGTAGTAGAAAGTAGGGGATACTGAGTTTTTTTTCTACAGGTAGGTCCATCTGATGCCTTAATTCCGTGAGTAACCGAAAATGGTACCCATATACAATGCTAAATCGACCTTCGCAGGTGATGTACTTCATAATCTACAGGCTAACTTCACTCCACAGTGGCAGTAAGCTGGTTCTACGAACCCCATTTTTATCTTCTGAGAATTCCTCCTCTGGTGGAAAGAATTCTTTCTTAGCCTGTTGGCCCAATTTTCTTTCTTCTTTATCCCATGGTAATCCCATTGGGAGCTCAGTAACTCGGTTGATAAATTGTGGGGTGAGTCTGAGACTCAAACCCTGAAGTTGACAGTGGCCAATGTTTTGGATTTCAGCCTCAGAGCTTGCAAAAACTCCTCTTCCACCTCATCGTCATAGCTCTGCAATTTGTCACAGAATGATATCCATTGCGCTTGTGTGAACAGCTCCACCACCTCGGGATTTTCTCTTAGCTTTGTGGAGTCGGTTGGTTCCCTTCTAATGAACCCACCCGGCATGGTGAAAAACCTGCTATGTTAACTGGAGGTGGCGTGTGCGGAAGAAAATTGGCTTACTGGGACAGAGCGTAGAATTACGCCTCTGCCACGCATACAATTCACAAAACTTACCTCCCGATGACCTTAACACGGCTTAACTATAACTCACATCCTGTAGGACGACAATTCATGCAACAGCAGACAATACTTGCATTTTTTTTTTACGACCAGACTATAGAACGTCGACTCTGCCACCCTCGAAACCAATTGCATGGAAGGTTCAGGCTTACCTTTTTAATCCGCCACCTTTTGACGTGAGGAACCCAATTTCCTGTAGAAACAGCTTTCCTGTAGAAGCAGCGCACGAATTCTGGAGGATACTGCAGTGGGTCTGCGCTCTCTGTGCTACTTAATAGGCGTTCGAATGACCAAAGACTTGGAGTGTCGAGCTGCAGAGGGATCCGGATGCTCACTCGACTTTCAAATGGTGAATGATAAATGCGTGGGGTGGCAATCTAGCCAATTAGATTTGAATCCGGTGGAATCCGTGGCATGGGGGTGAGCTGTCCCTGCCAAACCGTTGGACGACGTCACTCCATCATTCGTCTGCGAGTTCCCTTACTGCCGCATCATTCCCCGCAGATCCGCCGCCGTCACTTCTGTTAAAACTCGTTTTTCCCCGACTGGATGGCTCTCACGTGTGCACTGCCCGTTCCTTTTTGCCACGACCACCGTTCAAACATCTGACTAGACCACTGACTGGTTGACGTGGCCAGTCGAATGGCCATACGACCGCTCAACCCATTCACTTCACACTTCGCAAACATTTCAAAGTAAAATTCATGCAATTCGACGGAAGAAAGGGCGAGGCACTTACCTGTGCGTCCGTGACACGATTCTTCAGGCTTTTGGACGACGATGGGTAGATTTGGTTGCTGCTGCGTGATTGCACAGGTCCAGAGGTTCTTCTTCACAGGCCGCTGACGATGAATTTTATGATTCGGCTGCATGTGCCCGCGTTATCCTTGCATGTTGCTCCGATGGAATGGTGTACACTCTAGTTGGCTTAACTGCTACGGGACTCCTGCAGGATGTCCTGTAGCAGTTTTTCCTCCTCGGGTGCATGCTGCATGATGAAGACGGTGGCCCCACGATCACGCTCACAGGGCTCTTAGATAGCTGGGATGGGTATGGCATTGCATCTCAGCATTTTTTTTATATTAAAAAAAAATTGCTTTTTCTTGAATCTCAATGATCTGCCTTGATTGTGCAGGTATCTTTATTGCATGTCGACAGGGGTGGTAGAAGGAGGTGACAACAGTGTGTGAGGGAGAAAATGGTAGCTTGCATGCGTCCATACCGAACCTTGGTCGTTAGATCTCCTCATACAATGAATTCTGGGCCGTCCCGAACTTCTACAGGAAGTTTCCTATAGAAATACAGAACTTCCTGTAGAAAGTCTGCACCTTCCTGTAGAAAGTCTACATCTTCCTGTAGAAGTCTTAAGCTGTGATGAAATCGTGCCCATACCTTGGAGAGGATGAGTATTCTTGGAGGAGGTGCTGGTGAGGTCTCCTGGCAGCATGATAAGGATCCTTGACTTTGAGTTGAGAGACCTCCTCTCCTTCATAGAACCCCTGCAACCTGCATGCATTTCCACATTATAAACTTGTTGTCCCTGTCTTTTTTGCTTATTGTTTTTTTCTTTTTTCTCTTTTCCTTTTTTTTTTTTGAAAGATAGCAGGGGCGCCTCAATGAGGTTTTCACCCTTGCTATCTGCCTTAAGCGCCTCAGAGAGGTTTTCACTTAAGGATCTTTTTCAAATCCCTCTTTTTTTTTTGAAAGACAATAGGGGCGCCTCAATGAGGTTTTCACCCCTACCACCTGCCTTGGGAGCCTCAGAAAGGTTTTCACCCAAGGATCTTTTTTTTTTTTTTTAGATCTTTCAGGGTATGCCTAAAGCAGAGGCAGAACCCTTCTCTATGACCAACACTGATTTCTCCATAGTTTTGATGAACTCTTGTCTGGAGAGAGGTTTCCTGTAGATCTTCAGTCGATGCCCATTGACAAGCATGGGGATGGACTCCTCATCAATGGTCCGAATAAGAACAGATCCATTGTCATGACATTTTTCCACTGCATATGGTCCCAGCCATCTGGTTCTTAGCTTACCCTTGAAATCTTTGTGCCTGGAGTCATACAACAGTGCCCAATCTCCTGGCTGGAATTGCTTGTCATTGAGGTGTTGGTCATGCCACACCTTTCTCTGAAGTTGCACCACTTCTGAGTGAAGGAGAGCCTGCATTCGGTGCTCGTCCAGTCCATTCAGCTGCAATAACCTTTCTTGTTGTGCATGGCTGAGATCTAGGTCCAGCTGAGCTGCCATCCTCAAAGTGTTGTATTCAAATTCAATGGACAGCAAAGCTTTCTTCCCATAGACCAGCTCATAAGGTGTGAAGCCCGTTGTGGTCTTCCAGGTGGTGTTGTAAGCCCATGTGGCCTCAACCAGGCGATCTTCCCAATCTTTCCTACTGCTGCTCACCACCTTAGTCAAAATCCCTTCCAATGCTCTGTTGGTGACTTCCACTTGCGCATTTGCCTGTGGATGATAGGGGGTGGAAGTCCTATGCTTGATTTTGTGATGAGCTAGTAGGTCTTCAATTAAGTTGGATGTGAACTGGCTTCCTTGATCGGTGACTAGCTCTCTTGGGTAGCCAAACTTGTAGAAGATGTTTTCCCTTAAGAACTCAGCCACCTTTTCTTCTGTTGCTGCTTTGATTGCCTTAGTTTCTACCCACTTTGTCAGGTAGTCAGTGCACACAATGATGTAAGACCTTTGCCTCGAAGGAGGGTTGATTGGACCCACAAAGTCCATACCCCACTTCTCAAATGGCTCAAGAGTTACTTGAGGTTGGAGAGGCATCTCATCCCTTTGAGTCGGTTTCCCCATTCTTTGGCATCGGTCACATTGGCTGATATACCTTCTAACATCTTGATGAAGTGTGGGCCATTAGTAGCCTGCCTGCAGGATTTTGAAGGCAGTCCTCTTTGCTGCAAAATGTCCTCCACAAGGCCCATCATGACAGGTGAGGAGGATATCAAAGACTTCCTCCTCCCTTACACAACGCCTTAAGATCTGATCAGGGCCAAGCTTGAACAGGTTGCCCCCGATCCAAGTGAAGGAAGCACTTTTTCTGATGATTCTTCTCTTCTCTCTTGAAGATAGGTGCGGAGGGAACTGTGCTGAAACAAGGTAGTTTGCTATATTAGCAAACCATGGAGAGAGTACTGAGATAGCAAACAGATGTTCATCGGGCATCTGGTCATCCACTTTTCCATCCTCATCTGCAGATAGGTCCAATCTAGATAAAAAGTCAACAACAACATTCTCTTTACCTGGTTTGTCAACAATAGTCAAATCAAACTGCTGCAACAAAAGTAACCATCTAATAATACGAGCATTCACATCTGGTTTATTCATTAAATATCTAATTGCAGCATGATCAGTATGTAAAAATGTTTGATAGCCAGTGATATAATGTCGGAACTTGTTCAGTGCATGGACCACAGCCAATAATTCTTTCTCAGTTACAGTGTAATTCAGTTCTGCTTTGGACAAGTTTTTGCTGACAAAGTAAATGGCATACAGAAGTTTTTGTTCCACTTGTCCTAAGGCTGCCCCTATGGCTTTGTTCGAGGCATCAGTGTGGATGTGGAAAGGTAGGGCCCAGTTGGGACCTCTCAAGATTGGGGCAGACACCAACTTGTCCTTTAATTCATTCAAAGCCCTCTGACAATCATCAGTCCATTTAAACTCCACATCTTTTGCCAACAAACCAAACAATGGTGAGGCTAGCTTGCTGAAGTCTTTAATGAATCTCCTGTAATACCCCGCTAATCCTAAGAAACTTCGAACATCCCTTACCTTTTGGGGAGGTGGAACCTTCTTGATGAGAGCAATTTTGTTAGGATCCACCTGTAACCCTTGGCAAGAAATGGTGTGGCCTAGCACGGTCCCTTCAGTCATCAGGAATTCACATTTTTCAGGACTAAGGGACAGGTTCATCTCAATGCATTTGGTTAGGACTTTTCCCAGATTGGACAATGCTTCCTTGAAGTTGGACCCATAAGGGGTGAAGTCATCCATATAGATTTCCACCGCATCATGGACCAGCTCCGAAAAGATGCTCAAGACAGCTCTCTGGAACGTAGCAGGAGCATTGCATAGCCCAAAGGGAAGAACTCGGTAGGAAAAGGTACCCCAAGGACAAGTGAAGGTGGTCTTATCTTGGTCTTTTGGGCTGATTTGGATTTGGTTGTACCAGCTAAACCCGTCCAGGAAAGAGAAAAACTTCTTTCCTACCAGTCCATCCAACACTTGATCTATGAAAGGTAGAGGGAAATGGTCTTTCTTGGTAGCTTTGTTCAGTTCTCGGTAGTCCACACAGATTCTCCACTTCCCATTTTTCTTGGGAACCAACACCAGAGGGGACACCCATTCGCTATCTGAGATGGGGTAAATGAATCCGACATCCAACAGTCTTTGCAATTCTTCCTTGACAATGTCCTTAAGGGCTAGATTCATTCTCCTCTGGGGTTGCCTAACTGGTTTACAATCCTCCTTGATGTAAATGTGATGGGTACAGACATAAGGATGGACTCCTTTCATCTCCTTATAGCTCCAAGCAAAAGCATCTAGATGACTGGCCAACAGACTACACAGCTCCTTTTCCTAGGAAGGAGATAGGGAGGAGCTGATCTTTAACGTTCTCTCAGGGCCGAACTCCACATTCTTGACTCTGGGAGTGACAGGGTTGGTTACACAAAGGTCCACTAAGGTGCTAGCTTGGGCATCCTCCACCAATTCCTCTAAGGTCAGTGCACTGGGAGGTGGATTCTGGATCAAGGTCTCAATCAAATCATCCTCGGTTTGGGGGTCTCCCCTAGTGGTGTCTAGGGTGCACAAAGGTGCTGAGTACACCTCGTCTTCTTCTCCTTCCTCCAACCAAAGTGGTAAGTCATGCTCTAATGAGGGCTGGGCAGGAGGGTATAGGACTAGCTGCTTGGACATAGGACCATTTTTGATGGTCATGTTTCTTGCACGGCAACTTATATAAGCATCTACAGTGGCTAACCAAGGCCTACCCAAAATAAGAGGATATCCAGTGAGCTTTGGCTTTGGTTGCAGCACCAAGAAATCTGCAGGATATTCCCAAGAGTCAACAGAGACCAAGACATCCTCCACAATCCCTTCGGGAGTCACGGTGGAGCGATCTGCTAGTTGTAGTACTGTCGAGGTCTTCCTCAAGGAACCCTGAAGGTTGAGTTTGAGCATGGTGTCCCTGGTCATTACATTAATGGCAGCCCCCAGATCAATCAAGGTGTGAGGTATGATGGTGCCATTGATGTGGACATCTACTACAGGACTCCCAGGATCTAGGTACTTTGGGCAGATGACTTGTCCTAACATAAGGTCAGACAACTATCCTAAGACATTGATGGTTGAAGCATCTCTCTTTCGCCTGCTTGGGTGTCTGAAACACTTTTCCTTAACCAGTTTGTTGTATATCGGTACATCTTTGATGGCTTGGAGAAGTGGTATTTTCACACACAACTGCTTGAGCTCTCCCAGAAGCTCATCGTCCTCTGGGTTGGGTTGTGTGGTGGCTGTTAGTCTCTCAGGAAAGGGTGGAATAGCCTTTGGTTCACTTTCCTGTTTGTCTTCCTCGTCCTCTGGGGGAGGAGGTTGGCGATCCGGAAGAGTCTTTCCAGATCGTAGATTGATCTCCTGGATCTCCACAGCATAGGTAGGGCATGTTGTTTGCCCAGTGTATACCTGCTGGGCCTGTCTATTGTTGGGGTTCGGGTTCGGTTGAGCAGGCATTTGAGGTTGCCTTGGAGGAGAAGGAGGTAATGGTTGAGGTTGAACTGGTGGTGGAGGCAAAATGGTGGGAGGAGTGTTGTACTGGGGCCTCCACCCCGACTGAGGTGCATTCCATTGAGGTTGTGGCTGGGCATGTGAGTGATATGAATGAGTAGTGGGTTGAGTATGGTACTGAGGTGGATAAGACCATGGAGGAGGCACAGACCAGGAAGGATGAGCAGGGGGACCCCAGGAAGGCATAGGAGTAGATTGGTTGGGGCTGTAATAAGCTTGGGGTGCCCCTTGCATCCCCTGCTGGTAAGGTCTAGGTCCTTGTGGCCTCCTTTGGTTGAGGAAATAGAGAGGTTCGGTGGGGGCTTCTGTCCCTTGATACATGGCTTTAAGCCCAGGTAAGGTTGGACATTGATTTGTGGGGTGGTCCTCCTCACAAACGAAACACACTTCAACCGAATGCAATGGGCATTCGTTCTTAGGGTGTCTCCTTGTACACCTAGGGCAGAAGATAGCCAAGGCCCTCTCAGCTTCTTCCTTCTTCTGCTGGATCCTGAATGTATCCAGTTGCATGGCAATGGTCTGTCTCACCTCACTTTTGAGATCCTCTAATTGATTTGCAAACTCATGTTTGGAGAAAGGAATACGAGCTGAGAGGAGGTTTCCTCTACCTCGTTTCCGGGCTGCCCTAGAGTGGTTTCTGAACACAGTCTTGATGTCCTCATAAGGAAGCTGGTAAATATCTCCTCCAGCTAACATGTGAAGGGTATCTAAGAGGTATTTAGGGACTCCTCGGAGCAGGACCAACTTGAGGGATTCAGGGTCAAGTGTGCACCTGGCCCGTTTATAGCTAAGTTGGAACCTTTCCTCATAATCCTCTAAGGACTCATCATTTCCCATGGTCATCTGAAAGATTTCCCCCTTGGTTTCCTTGGACCTACAGTAGTCCCGGTATTTAGTGTTGAAAGCCTGCTGCATCTGAGCCCAAGTGGTGATGCTGTTCCCAGGTAAGCCCATGAACCAGCGTAATGCTGCATCCTTAAGAATTGAAGGGAAGAGTTTCAGCTTCTACTCATCTTCAGTATAGTCATAGGTTCGACAAAGGACAACAAACTCAAACAGGAAGGTATCAGGATCTTCAGTAATCAGTCCATGGAAGTGAGGTAAAGCGGAGGGGCTAATGTTCTTCATTTTCATGTCTCCATTGGTCTCTCGGATGGGGAAGGCACCTTCTATTCTCTCATCTTCTCTTCTATTGTCAGCCATAGTTTCAGATGGAATGGTCTCTAATTCTTCTTCTGCTATAGGATCTTCGTATATCTCAGGAGGTTCACCTATAGGTTTTTCTGGATCACTGTCACCAAAGAAGAGAGAAGGGTGACTCAGTGATGTGGTGGGGGTGTTGGGTAAGAATTTGCCTGTTTTATCTCAATTCCTACGAGGCATGAAATGGAAAGACTTTTGATTGCTTTTGTTTTTTTTCTATGGTACCTGCAAAAATTGAAACAGATTGATCTACAACTAACTATCTTGCTGAAATGAAAATGCAGAATTGAAATGAAAGCAGGAAAGAACTAATCTACTTTGCTCAAATGAAATTGCAGGAATGGAAATGCTAGTCTACGCTTGCAGAATTGAAATGCTAATCTATGCTTGCAAAAATGAAATTGCAGAATTGAAATGTTAATCTAGGAAAGCAGGAAATGTCTATGCTACTTTTGCAAAATGGAAATGAAATAAACTACTTGGCAGAAAGCAAGAGTAGGAAAATAGAAGAAAAGCAACAATTACTAATACTCTGACGCTTCCCGGCAACGGCGCCAAAAAGATGGTGGGCTCCAGTATTGTAGCAATAATGCTACAACTCCTGGAGCTTCCTTCTCTAATTTTATCAACCTGGTAGTTCGTACAAACTTGGAAGCGACGGTGCTGTATGCACAAGTACTAGCTCTTGTCGCAGCTGTCACTTGGTCAGCTGGTACAAGTCCGCTAGGGCTCAAGCCAACTTCTATATGTTCTTAGAAGAAGCTTTTTAAGTGATGAAGGAAAGCTATCTCAAAGGAAATTAACCTACTTTGCAAGAATGAACTGAAAAACCAACAAAACATGGGAACCCTAGTAAACCCTAATTCTACCAGCTTAATCCTTATGATGCAATGGTGGGGATGCAACTTCTAAAAGTGATGCCATTACTTCTATTGGGATGAGATGCATGTGTCTAAACTACTTTCATCTGAAGAGAACATGTTTTTGTATTTTTTCTCAAGTTGTTGGAGTTATTATGACTGTGCTTCTTACTGGGTCTTGACTGTGCAGGGGTAGATCAAGGGGAGGAAGGCTTGGAAAAGGTCAGGAAGGCTCATAGAGGGTCTAAGGGATCCCTAGCATCATTCCACAGAAGTTCACAAGGTTCAGATGCCTGGCAACCATGTTTGCAAGCTTCTACAGGATGTCTGCAGGGGATTCTACAGGAAGTTCAGGATTTCTACAGGAAGTCTGCTAACTTCTACAGGATGTTCTGCAATAGGATTTTTGGGTGATGGATGAGTGAATGAGCTGTGTGGGTGGATAGAGATGTAGGAGGGGAGCTTGTGATGGCTTATGGACAGAGAGGTGAGATGGAGAGGGAGTGTGTAAAGCTGGTTGATCTAGAGGAGGTTAGAGGCAATGGAAGGCCGAAAAGATAAACCAATGTGGATGATAGAAGAGTTGGGAGGCAAATGATCGAACTGGGAGGTAAGTAGATGGCTTAGGCATGGCTCAGAAGGATAAGGAAATGATAGAGTGGTGCTGCGCAGTGTAAATGAAACAAATCACCCGTGTCTTGCACAAAACCGAAATGTCATCAACCTACTCTAACTGTTTTATTAGAAACCAAAGAACAACAATGTAGTTTAAAGAGAAATCGTGCATGGTGCTGAAACAAAGAGTTATTGCTCAAGATCTAAATGCATGGACACTTCTACAAATGGAAATATTACGTTAAAGCTTGCATGAACATGTAAAACTGTGTTTTTTGGTGGTTGGCACGGTCTGCACTCCCAATCTCTAAACAGAGGTGGAAGTAAGTGTGCAATCAACCTTTTCTTGGAACTTTGATGAATTCTAATCCCCTTACTCAAATCTAAACTATTGAAAGCATTTTATCCATAAAACTAACCTACTTAATCACATCAAGAAATTCAAATCAGCAAACTGTGTTTCCAAGTGCATGTAAAGGAAAAGAAATGAAATGCTGAAAGGAAGACAAGTAACAATACAACGAAGGAAGCCTTAGGCTCTCAGGTTGGGCCCAACCCTGAGAGCTTAAGCTCCTTTAATAACTCAGAGCTGCCTCAAATCCGTCTGCTTATTCATTAAGAGATAATAGTCAAAAGTCTGATAACATGCCAAAAATGGCTTACAAAAAGCAAAAACAGAGCTATCAGCTCGTAGTCTAGGATAAGTAACAAAGTTTCAAAAGTTCCCATCGAAGGCTACAGCCTCAATATTTATATATTATGAGGGCCAAGCTGGCCTCCTAAACTAGTGGGGCTTGGCTGTCCAACTAAAAGTAAACTGTTGTTCCCTTAGAATTCGTTGGCTACCTTCTAGCTCGGTGGTGATAGCTGTTGGAGCTCAGAGTTGGGGTGGAGATCATGAGGAAGGTCATTCAAGGCTGTGGACAACCTTCCTACAAAACCACAATGCCACCTTGGCTGTCTCCTTGCCTCCATCTGCGTGGTTTTGCTCCATTTAATGTCAAAAAAACCTGAAATAAACATGTATTAGCCACCTAGGAATAGTGACTGCCCTCCTTCCTACAAATAACATGAAGATACTAAGAAATGATGCATAAGTGATAAAAAATGAAGGGTTGAGCAAGGGTAAGTAGGCCAAATGAGCCCAAAATGTTACCAAATTTGGGGCTCATCACCGGGTATAGAACAAGATTTTTTGGTTTACACTGATGCCTCCAAGGAAGGGTTGGGTTGTGTGTTGATGCAAGAATGAGTAGTAATAGCTTATGCATCAAGGAAACTTAGAACCCATGAAGAAAACTACGCAACCCATGATCTAGAAATGGCAGCAATTGTTTATGCACTAAAGATTTGGAGACACTACCTTCTGGGAAGGAAGTTTGATCTTAGGACTAACCATTATGGGCTCCATCACACCTTCACTCAAGACCACTTAAATACAAGACAAATATGATGGTTTAAGCTAATTAGTGAATATGATTTTGATATCACTTACATAAAAGGAATGGTAACAAGGGTGGTTTATGCTTTAAGTAGGAGGACTCAGATATTTTCAGTGATTCCCTTAAAGACAAATTTCAGGGAGAAACTGCTTGATTTACAATTTAAAGACACCTGGTACCAGGAGGTTAGAAAAAGTTTGAGGGAGGAGGAATGAGCGTCCCAAAATATGAAGAATACTCCCTTGATAATGATGGGCTACTACAATTTCAGGGAAGGATATATGTACCACCGAATGAAGATATACGACAACTAATCTTGAATGAAGCACATTAAGCAGTATACATGGCACACCCTAGTGTTAAGAAGATGAGTGCGGACCTGAAACCACTCTTATTTTGGAAAGGGACGAAGAATGACATCGTAAACTTGGTAGAAATATGCTTAGAGTGTCAACGAGTAAAAGCTGAAGACAAGCATCCAGCAAGATTATTGCAACCACATGAGATACCAAAATCTAAATGGGAAGTTATATCAATGGACTTCATTGTGGGATTACCAATGACATCAAGAAGACATGATTCCATATTTGTAGTGGTGGACATGTTGACCAACAGCACCCATTTCATACTAGTTAAGACTACACATAAGGCACCAGAAATAGCCAAAGCTTTTTATTTATGAGATTATGAGATTGCATGGAGTGCCTAGGAAGATCATATCTAATAGGGGAGCAGTGTTTACAGGAAGGTTTTGATCCAGGTGGATATTGGTGGCCACCCGCTAATTCCACTTGGATCCCCTCTAGTGCTTCTTACAGTTTTTTTCAGTTTCCTTAATTATAGCAAAGTTTACTTTTTTTAGCAGTTTTTCGGGTCCTAAACTTCCGGAGCCATTTTGAGGCCCTAAACGACGTTTTTTGGGAAATCCACAGCCAACGATTTTTCTAATAAAAATTGTCTTTTTCGTCGTAGTCCTCAGAGAGATCTTTCCAATGGGCTATCATGCACGTCAAACGGAGATAGTATGACCAATTCGCGACCCCGGGAAGTTGATGTACCAACTTACCCAAAAACGGGACCCACAATTTGGCGTTTCATCTTCTAGGGTTAGGTTTTGGAATGTGAAGGGTTTTTCATTGTTTCTCAACAATAAATAGGCCTTCGAGCCTCATTGTAAGACAGTTCAGAGGCATGTAGCCACCACATCTCTTCTCAGAGATAAGCTACCATCGCCCTAGCTGGTTTATTTCCATTTCTGTTTGTAAGCATATTTCAGTATTTTACAGTAATGAATTGAGGTATTATTTCCGCTCCATATCTGTCTTTATGGTTATCTCTATATTTTATTGCGTTCCTGTTTAAATCTGGATCAGTGGTATTAGAGCGGTCTGCTTTTCTTCTCTGTTTTTCTTTGCATGTCCCCAACAAGGTCGGGATATAAGGAGTTAGGGCTTGAACTGGTCGAACCTTTGCAAGACCAGCCTCGCAAATCCCGACAGCCTCCCATGGCGGATGAAAAGAAAGACGAGGGGGCAGGAGATCCTATCAAAATCTTGCTCGAAGAAGCCCTCGAGTGACAAAGGAACGCGATGATGGACAACTTTGCCCAAATCCTTCAGCGGCTACCCAGGGGCGACGCATCGGCTTTCAACAGCAACTCTGGAAACGCCACACCATTTAAGGTACAAGTTAATTTTGAAATCCCCATATTCGAGGGTCAGATAGACGCAAATGCCGTCGATAAATGGTTAAATGTGCTAGAGGGTTATTTTTCTGTTCATGATTTTTCCAGTCGGGAAAAGATTATTTTCGCTCTTCTCAAAGCAGCCCCCCACGTCAAGGATTGGTGGGAAACCTACTGCGAACAGAAAGATGAAAGTACAGGCTCACTATTTTCAGTCGCACCGACTTGGGATTCATTCCGAGATGCCATCAAGGCGCAGTACTACCCTGTCAGAAGCTATGAGGATCAATACATAAAGTGGACCACGCTACGGCAGGGAAGGGACCAAGACGTACCAGAGTTTACCAATATTTTCCATACCCTTCGCACAAAGTTGAGTATCAAGGATACAAAGCAGCATTTGGTACTAAAATACCGTGGCTGCCTGCACAAGTAAATCCAAGAAGAAATATAATTCTTGAACATCTCCTCGCTCGGCATGGCATACCTATATGCCGTCAAGGTTGAGAAAAAGTTTAAACAGAAGAAGCGAGACTTTGGGTCTGTGAATCCGAAACAAGGGAAAGGTGCCCCCAAACCACAGAACAAAGGACAAAGCCAAGGCAGGGCGGCCCAAGACAACCCGCCAAAGCTGCAAGCAAAGAACAGCGCCGCGAAGCCGAAAAAGGACAGCGGAAAGTGGTGTGAGTTCCATAAGAGCTCCACTCACAACACAAGTGAGTGTCGGGCCAAGCAGTCACTGGTGGCCGAGCTAAAGGTTTCAGAATCAAATGCATGTTCTGACTCTGAGTCAGAAGTCGATATGGGAAATGACAAAGGGAAGCAGATTATCGATGCGGAGCCCAATGCCAGTGTTGCCACCACGAGGATCCAGAAGGAGGAACCTGAAGATCCAGAGGAGGAGGAGCATCTCTTCCACTCCCAGATGTGGGTAAAGGGCTCCCCGCTACAGTTCATTGTCCACAGCGGGAGCCAAAAGAACCTCATTTCGGCAGAGGTCGTGAAACGACTAGGCTTACTGACCACAACACATCCACAACCATACACCATTGGGTGGCTGCACCAAGGACGGGATCTTCGCGTGAGCCAACAGTGTCGCCTTCCATACAACATCAAGCCCTTCATGGATGAGGTATTGTGTGACATTGCACCCCTTGAAGTTTGTGATGTGTTATTAGGACAACCATACTTGTGGAAGCGACATGCTGTGTATGAGTCAAGGCCCCGTGCTGTTATTATTACTTTGGGAAGTAAGTTGTACAGGATACCAGAGGTAGCACCGCCTACCGCCATCTCTTTGGTTACTGCAAAACAATGCAGTAAGCTCATTTCCAAAACCAGGAAGTTTGTTTTCCAGATGATACGCCCTCAAGAAAAGAAGAAGACGGTGGCCACAACCTCCAGACAAGGCCCCTCCGCACGACAACTATAGATGGACAAGGTCGTGGAGGAGTATGAGGACATCTTCACCTCCCCCGCAGGGGTTCCTCTACACTGTCAGGTCAAGCACTCCATTGATCTAACCCCGGGTTTGCCACTGCCCAATGGACCAGTCTATCGGCGCTCTGTTCTAGAGAACGATGAAATCAAGAGGCAGATTTAGGAGTTGCTGCAAAAAAGTCACATCCGTCCGAGTTCATCGCCCTGTGGGAGCGCGATCGTGCTGGTACAAAAGAAGGATGGGACTTGGAGACTCTGTATTGACTATCGGGCGCTGAACAAGATCACTGTCCGTAATAGGTACCCAATCCCACGGATTGATGACCTCCTGGACCAACTAAAGGGGGCAAAATATTTCAGCAAGATCGATTTGAAGTCAGGATATCACCAGGTACCAATCGAACCCTCTGATGTGTGGAAGACTGCCTTCAAAGCCAAGGAGGGCCTTTTCGAATGGTTGGTTATGCCTTTCGGATTGACGAATGCTCCTGCAACCTTCATGAGGCTAATGGATGACATATTGCGGCCATTCACCAACTCATTTGCAGTGGTATACTTGGATGACATCTTGATCTTTAGCAAGACTTGGGAAGAGCACCTCCACCACATCCGACAGGTTCTCCAAACACTGCGACAACACAAGTTATGTGCCAATTTGGAGAAATGCACTTTTGGCATGACGCAGGTTCAGTATCTGGGATACATTATTGATGAACGGGGGATGCATGTGGATCCAGCCAAGATCCAAGTCATTCGGGATTGGTCATCTCCAAAAACTCTGACAGAACTTCACAGCTTTCTAGGCCTTGCCAACTTCTACCGCAGGTTCGTGTTGGGATTTTCTCATATCACTTGGCCCTTGAGTCAGGTCACCAAGGGAGGAGCAAAAGGAAATTTTTTTTGGTTTGAATCTCAATAGAAGGCATTAACAAAGTTGAAAGATCGACTCTGAACAGCACCAGTTCTTGCATTACCAGACTTGCAACAACTATTTGAGGTTGAGATAGATGCCTCTAACTATGCTATTGGGGCAGTCCTTACTCAACATGGGCATCCAGTGGCATATCATAGTGAGACACTTTCAGACACAGTCCGGAAGTATCCCACTTATGACAAAGAGATGTATTCCATTGTGCAGGCCTGTCGACAATGGAAGCATTACATTTTGGGGAAGGAAACAGTCATCCACACAGACCACCGACCCCTGCAGTTCATACAGACCCAAGAGAAATTGCAGAATGATCGCCATCAGAAGTGGTCCACATACCTGCAACAGTTCCATTTGAATATCAAGTATAAGAAGGGCAGCACCAATAATGTCGCAGATTGCCTCAGTCGACCACCGATCATGGCATTAACCACCGTGCTCAACTCTTGTGGGCACGAGACTTCTGATTGGCCACTGCTCTAGAAAAGCGACCCAGAATTCGGCCACACATACTAGACACTCTTGGAGGGTCAACATGTTCCAGATTTTCACCTCCAGGACGACCTGTTATGCCACCTGGGTCACCTTTGTGTTCCTTCAAGCGAGCGTGCCAAGATGGTCTAGGAAGCACACTACAGTCGGGCCATTGGGCATTTTGGGGTTGAGAAAATGGTGGTTGTACTGCAGAAATATTTCTATTGGCCGAATCTTCGACAGGATGTCGGGAAGTACATCAGATCATGCACTGCTTGCGCCATTGCCAAACCGACCATCAAGAAGCAAGGCCTCTATACCCCGCTGCCTACCCCTAGTCGACCTTGGGAATCCATCTCCATGGATTACATGTCAGGCCTCCCTTCCACTAGGCATGGAAATGACTGTGTTTTTGTGGTTGTCGACAGGTTCTCGAAGATGGCCATTATGGTGGCCTACAAGAAGAATATCACAGCAGAAGCCACTGCTAAACTCTTCTTTGAACGAGTATGGGTACACTTTGGGATCCCACAGTCTATCATTTCGGATCGGGACAACAGGTTCCTCAGTACATTTTGGTCTAGCCTCTGGTTGATGCTGGACACCAAACTCACTAAGTCCACAACCTTCCATCCTCAAACTGATGGCCAGACTGAGGTCGTCAATAGGATGATCGTACACATCCTATGCATGTACAACTCAAAGCATCTACGCACATGGGACGAGAGCCTCCCCTATGTTCAACACAGCTACAACCGGGCTCTCCACAGCTCGACTGGCCACAACCCTTTTCAGGTGGGATTGGGATTCCAGCCACTATGTCCCATCGACGTGGCCATGCCATTTGCAGCTACTCACGTAGATTCTGCTCATTTCCAGTCTGAAACAGATAAGGCAAACAACTTTATTGAGCACATCCAACATATTCGCCAGCAGGTCCATGACATTCTGGAGAAATCAAACGCCAAGTACAAGCAGCGACATGATCAACATCGGGTGCTACACAAGTTTCGAGTGGGCGACAAAGTCTGGTTGCATTTGCAAAAGGAACGCTTTACCGGGGCCTATCGGAAACTCAGACCACTTCGATATGGCCCTTACACCATTACCAAGGCTGTGGGAGACAATGCATTTGAGCTCAGCATTCCCCCATTCCTTGGCCTGCACCCAGTGTTCAATGTCGACCGCCTTCGGCCATACTTTCCACCATTACTAGACACGTCTGACATTGCAGAACAACTCACACCCACAGAGTTAAATCCAGCTTGCATGGAACAAGCTGCAACTGATCGGATCATGGACACGCAGATCAAGCACACTCGCCAGCAGAATATCCAACTATATCGAGTTGTCAAAGCAGGACAACTCCTTCACCAGGGCAAGTGGCTCACCAAGGACCAAGTGCAGCAGAAGTTCCCTCATCTCATGGAGGAACTCAACGCAATGGGGACCATTGCTTCCTAAGGGGGGAGGAATGATCCAGGTGGATATTGGTGGCCACCCGCTATTTCCACTTGGATCCCCTCTAGTGCTTCTTACAGTTTTTTTCAGTTTCCTTAATTATAGCAAAGTTTACTATTTTTAGCAGTTTTTCGGGTCCTAAACTTCCGGAGCCGTTTTGAGGCCCTAAACGAAGTTTTTTGGGAAATCCACCGCCAGCGATTTTTCTAATAAAAATCATCTTTTCCATCATAGTCCTCGGAGAGATCTTTCCAACGGGCTATCATGCACGTCAAACGGAGATAGTACGACCAATTCGCTACCCCGAGAAGTTGATGTACCAACTTACCCAAAAACGGGGCCCACAATTTGGCGTTTCATCTTCTAGGGTTAGGTTTTGGAATGTGAAGGGTTTTCCATTGTTTCTCAACAATAAATAGGCCTTCGAGCTTCATTGTAAGACAGTTCAAAGGCATGTAGCCACCACATCTCTTCTCAGAGATAAGCTACCATCGCCCTAGCTGGTTTATTTCCATTTCTGTTTGTAAGCATATTTCAGTATTTTATAGTAATGAATTGAGGTATTATTTCCGCTGCATATCTGTCTTTATGGTTATCTCTATATTTTATTGCGTTCCTGTTTAAATCCGGATCAGGTTTTGAACTAGTTTCCAAGAAGCCTTGGGAACCCAGTTGAACTTCAGCACTTCTTATCACCCTGAGACAAATGGGAAGACAGAGAGGACTAATCAAATCCTCAAAGGTATGCTTCGGATGTATGTGATGGACCAAAAAAAGAGATGGGAGGAGTTTTTACCCCTTGTGGAATTTTCTTACAATAATAGTTATCAGAGTTCCATCAAGATGGCACCATTTGAGTTCTTATACAGAAGACCTTGCAGAAAACGTCTCAATTGGGACCAACTAGAGGACCAAGTATTAGTAGGACTAGAAGTGGTCCGAGAGATGGAAGAACAAATGACTATGATTAGATGAATGCTAAAAGAAGCACAAGATCGACAAAAGAGCTATGTTGATGCTCATCGGATATACCAAAGTTATGAAGTGGGAGATAGGGTGTTCTTGAGAGTAAGGCCCCAAAAAAGCTCTATAAGAGTTGGAAAGGGAGAAAAATTGTCTCCACGGTTTGTGGGAATTTTTGAAATATTAGAAAGGAAAGGGTCGGTGGCATATAGGCTTGCCTTACCTCCACCTTTAGCACGTATGCATGATGTGTTTCATATTTCTATTTTGCATCATTATATTTCAGATCCTTCGCATGTTATTGACTTTGGTCATTTTAAGGTTTCAGTCAAGGGAACAGTAATGGCCGAACCAATTCACATACTCAACCAGCGAACTTTGCAGTTTAGATGACGATTAGGGGACCAAGTTAAGGTCCAGTGGGAAAATTATAGTCCCAGTTCAGCTACTTGGGATCACGTCGAGGAGATGCGTCACCATTTTCCTTACCTATTCCAAGGACTTCAAGAAGAATTCTATTATTAAGAGGGGGTGTATGTAGTGCCCAGCTCTACCTGACTGACAGTGATGTGACATTAACATTTATTTAGCCCTAAGTCCCACACATTGTTCTTTGAGGACCTCAGGTTGAGGATCCGGGCAAATGACTCTATTATTAGTGGTTGAGAAATTAGTGGTTGTGATTTTTATGTATGTTCTCTATTGGTATTATGATGATTGTAGAATTAATGGTTATGCATGTTCTCTATTGATATTATGATGATTGTAGCATAAATGGTTATGTTTGGCCTCTATTGAATTTATGATGATGATGGCAATAAAGGATATGTATGCTCTCTATTGATATCATGATGATGATATCTTCGATGGATAGGTATGTTTCTATTGATGTTACGATGTTGATAAATTTGATGGATATGTATGTTTCCATTGATGTTATGATGATGATAGCCATGATGGATGTGTCCCCTATGTTATCTACTCGCATTAGTTCTGGTTCACAATGAACAATGATACAAAAGACTAGGTGATTTTTATGATGCTATTATGACAATGACTAACAAGGAGAAACCTTGTTACTAATGATTATTGAGTAAGGCAGGAAACCACTAGAGGCACTTGCATATGACGAGCTAACGAAACCTAGTTTGATGAAAATTTATATTGTGTCTTTGAAATTCTAAGTAAATTTTGAAACCTGCTATATATGTTTATCTATATTCTAATGATATGTTAGTGGTTGCAGGCACAGATTAGTTGCTTGGTCGAATGGCTCACATATGGGTGATGGGCTTGTACAATTGGATGGAACTGCATGAGAGGGGTGGGGCAGTGTCCTTAATCTCGCCCACTAATACTCCCACCGTGACTTGGGCTGGAAAGGTTGAAACACCTTCGTCTTGAAGATCATGATGTCATGAGGGCAGGTCCCAAAGTTAGGTCACTCGTGAGGATTTTACCATGGAGCACACATCAAGACGAATTCCTTGATCCCCGACACCATTAGTCTCACTATAGCAGGAAACATAAGAGATGATAGTGATCTCTATCATTGCACCTATACTTTCCCCTCATAGCCATTGAATTCTTGAAGGGAAAGTGGTGTGGCACCCTTGTAACTTCAATGGAATTTCTTGAAGGGCACGACCAACTTGGTACCCTTGGCATCAAAAATAAATTGTCAGGCATGACACCCGTGGGACTTCAAGGGAAGTTCTTGAAGGGCATGACCAAACTTGGCACCCTTGGAATCATTAAAAATAAATAAATTAATAAATATAATCAAGATATGAGAACCATGTAAATTCACATCAAGTGGTAAATGATGATTAGAACCGAGGTAATTAAATCAAGAATAAAACATGGGTTAAGGGGATCATAGGAAGAAATAAAATATTTTACCTTAAAAACTCTACCCTTCCCGTGTTGGAAAATTTTAGGTAGACAAGATAATTTAATTAGGTAAAAAGGGGAAAGAGGGACATAAATGTAAGGATAAATATTAATCCTAAAATAGTTAAACATAATTAAGAGAATAGGATGGTGAATTAAAATAAGATTAATAAATTAAATTTTAGAGAACCTCCATGTGGCAACAACCAACATAAGAATATCAATCTAAGAGATAACTTGAGTTAAATTAGGGAGTAGATAGGGTATGAATTATCAATTTACTTTAGTAATGAACACAAATTAAGGAGTAAAAAGGGGGATCAAGAGACAAATAGGAGAAAAAATGAGAATCTTGTTGAGGTGAGGAAAAATATTATTTCTAGATTAAAATTTAAATAAATAATTTTGGAGATCCTTGATGAGAGAGTGACACATGGGTGGGTGAATAATCAAACTATTGGATTATCAAAAATAATTAATTATGCATGAAATACCAAGTGTCACCTATGAGGACTCCTATAAAAGAAGGGGCAAGCCATGGGAGAAAAGACTTTTCATTACCCTATTGTTGGATGGATGAGAATATGCCACAATAGTTACTATGAGCTATAGTGAGTTTGGTGAGGTAGAGGACTTTAGAGAGGGGACTCTTGAGCCAAGGAGTGTTCTCCTCTACCAGTTAATACATTCCTCTATTGTACAACCCCATTGTAGCTTGGGGTCCACGAGGAAGGAGAGTACCCAAGGAGTAGGTTGCAAGGTCAATCAATGGGTAATTGTATTCGGATTAGGCATGTCGACATTCACATTGAGGGGCAATTGACAACAATGGAGGCCAATTAGCAGCAAGCCAAGTTGAATCTCATCTCTGGTGAAAAGACCACCGATGTTATAATATTCTTTTGCATGACTTCATTATGGTTTAACTTAATAACATGTAATTTGGATGATATGTTCAATGAAGTGAAATTCATGAAAGTTTTATATAATACTTAATAATTTTTGAGTTCCCAATGATATTTTCTTGTGGTTGTAATTTTAAGATATATATATATATATATATATATATATATATATAGGGTTGGTCCCTACATAATATATATTTTTATATATATATAATAATTTTATATAATGTTATAGAGATAAAGTAGTAGTAATAATAATAATAACTTATATTTCTCTTACAAATATTCCAGTATAAAACTTATATAAGTTGTTTGAATATACATATTAACTAATATATTTCAATATGAATTCTCTCTCCATACACAGATACGTGTGTGTGTATGTGTGTGTTTTCAAGTGTATGTGTCTGTTTTCAATATGATCGATCTCTTTCTATATATATAATTAATGTTTGTGTGAATGTTTACCTTAGAAATTAAAGGTAAAATAATTCAGTTAAAATGTTTACCTTAGAAATTAAAGGTAAAATAATTTAGTTAAAATAAGTAACTTATTCATTTTTTAATATAAAATATTATTAATAATAAATTATTCAAAAATATCATTTAAACAATGAAAAAATACACGTCTATTAGAGAGAGAGCCATAGATCTATCTTAATCATAGATTTATCAAGCGAGTGATTAAATATCTTGATGTGTAAATCTTCTTTCATGTTTTGCCTTCTAAAAATAAGTTTGCATATCTCGTCTATATTGATTTTATAATGGTTGTAATTTTTAAATCATCAACAAGTTTTGTTTTTTTATTCTTATTTTTATGTTTTTTATATTTATATATTAGAGTTGTTTTAGATGATTTTCATATAAATTTATTTTACCGGTATATTTATTAAAAATGAAGAGAGATTAGATTTCTTTAAAATAATTTAATTTTTTTTTAATGTTATATTATAAATTTTTAATCGTATTTTTTTTATAAAGATTTTATTTTAAATCTAGATTTTATTAAATATTGAGAGGTGGAAAAATTTTAAATTGTGTATATTTTTAAACAATTTACTTATTCCATGTAATGTATTAAATAATAAAAGAAATTACATCTTGAGAAATAAGTTTGTAAAACATTTGCACCTTAAAAAATTAGATGCCTTTTAAGTATTGCACATTTTTAAATATTACACATTTGTGTTGTTAAACTTTTTATATATGTGTTGTTAAGCTTTTATATATATATATATATATATATATATATATAAAATTGTGGTATGTGACATCTCCCTATACTACACAACACAATAGAACACTTAGCTACTATCAATTAAGTTTAATCCTTTTTAATCCTTTTTATACGTTGGTAACTAAATAAGAAATAATAATTTTTTTAATATTTAAAAAATATATATAAGGTTGTTAATATATGATTAAATGTTTTAATTTAAATAAGAATTGATCTTTTCTTCATTTATTTTTCTTCTTAATATAGCTTGTGGTAATTAATAAGAAATATATATATATAAATAAATGTTTTAATTTAAATCGGAATTGATTTTTTTTCTTGTTTTGTTTTTTCATTTTATCTGTTTTTTTTATATTTTGTTTTTATATATAAAATCTATATTAATTTTTGATTTATCAAACATCTAATATTTTTAATGTGTATATTTATTTTTCATTTAATTCAATATTATGTATTAATTTTTCACATTAAATAATAAAGAAATTATCTATTTGGAAATTTAATCCCTATTGGTACTTGATAAATCTGTATTTAAGATGGATTTTGTTGGAGTATATAACTCCTACTTGTTTTGTATTATGTGTGTGATCATATCTAATTATTAACTTTATTTCTCATTATTAAATAGAGTTATAGTCTCTATGCAAAAGAATTGTTGACGCCTAGTTGGTTGAGAGATTCTCTCCAAATAGTTAGCTTCCTAGATTGGTGTGTAGTTGTGATATCTAAGATAGTTTGCCTACTTTTAAATTAGTTTCATGTATTATATTTGTAATATTACATTTTGTAATTATAATATATGATATAAGGAAAATTAGTTTGGATAGTCTAAGATTTGAAAATAATACAATCTTCAATTTTTATTGATAAAATGTTCTAATGAAATATCCACAATAAATTACAAATCACATTCTGGTCATTATGATCCTCTTTTAGAATTTTTTGTCCAATCACAATTCTACTTATTCATTTGGTGGAAAACTTCAATGGAAGGAAAGGCTTGATCATTTTCCTCCTCATTATGGATAGTTGGCTCATAGAGCTTCACATTGTCTGCATTTACTACTTAATAAATGCACATATAAGGTGAATTTGTTATCATTGCACTCTAAATTTTCCAATTCAAAAGGTTCATTTCCTAGGGCTTTGATTTCTTCCCTGGCTAGTAACACCTTTCCTTATTAAGGTGTAATTAAACTATGTTTCCTAATATTGAGAATGTGTTATATGTGTATGTGTTAGGTGTGCTATCAAGATCATATGGGGAGGTTGGAAATCCCCTCCCCCTATTACGCCCATGCCACCCCCTCACCGCCCTTGTTACACCCTTGCCAACCCCTCAATGCCCCTCCACACACCCCCCCGCCCATTACACCCCTACCACCACCCCCCGGCCCCAAACTTAGGGATTTAGAGAGAAATCCCTTGAAAAATATAAATAAAAAAGTAAAATTTGTATATGGCTATTTTTGGGTCATTTGGTATGTTTTGTGTTTTTTAACTAATGGTTTTTTGTCCCATTATAATCTAATGTCAATTAAACTACTAACACTCTAATATAATTTACGATTACTGGATTGGATTTTTGGATGTTATAAAATACCTAGGACAATGTATTATATATGTATTTAGGTTAATATGATGTAGCATAGAGAAGTGTAGCTCTAAGATTTATTGGTTTTCCCAATTAAGGGATTCTAAAGTAAGTGTTTCTATCCTATTTGTATTCAATTGTTGTTATTTATATTTTTCTTAAGAATCTATATGCATTGTTCCACTAAAAAGGTTTAAAAGTCACTTCTA
The DNA here is from genome assembly GCA_031772625.1 of Pinus tabuliformis. Taxonomy (NCBI): domain Eukaryota; kingdom Viridiplantae; phylum Streptophyta; class Pinopsida; order Pinales; family Pinaceae; genus Pinus; species Pinus tabuliformis. Next base: position 719,773,781 of record CM062816.1, read on the forward strand.
CTTGGAAATTATTTTCAATCCCTTGTTTATCATCCCTAACCTTGTATTTCTCTTTATAATTCTTTAGCTTCTCTTGAACTTTGAAGTGTACATGCATAATTCTATCTACGAGCTTTTCTACCTTCATTTCATCACTTGAGGATTCTTCCCCTACTTTGGATTGTACATGTACAATATTTAATGAGAAAAAGGAAAATTAAGTGTACATAAATCTATTATAAAAACATTATTTGTAAAACAATTATTCATCCCAATTCCTTGGTGCTTCTAATTGCAACCCCTTAAAATTTGAACCAAACTCTAATTTAATACCTCTATATACCCATTGATTTATGGGTGAAAGGTATTTTGTATATTTAATTTGTTATCCCACTTCTCCCTTATAGTGAAGTCCATAATATGAGGAATCTAGTGTCTCCATTAGAAATGGTTATCCTTGGAATCCCAACATGCACCCAAACCCTTTCAAAGAAAAAACTTGTAGCTCAATTTCCTTTAATGGTCTTCTTACAAGCCCTCAAAACATGCATATTCTTAAACATGTCTATTAACAAAAATAGGAGTCAAGACCTCTTCTTGTTCTTGGAAAACCACCAACAAATTCCATGGATATGCTTTTCCATGGCTTTGTAGGGACTAAAGAAGATTATATAGTCATTTCCTCCTATTCTTAGGCTTACTTGTGTAACATAAAATAAAACTCTAATGAATCCAACTACTTATTCTAGCATCTTGGGCCAATAAGCATGCCTCTACAAGTTATCCACAATATTAATGACACCAAAATGATTATCAATCTTGGAGGTGTTAGTCTCCCTTATCAATTATACACTTTCTTCCTTTGTTACACAAATATTTCCATCTCGTAGAGTAATCCATATTAGAGATACTCCTTGAATTCCCCATCTTCCATGTACTCCTAAGTGAATTATTTATAGATGAATGAATCCACGTGTGTCATGGCTCATAATTCTATAATCATTGGTTCCAATTCCCTATATATAAAATTATGTAACTTGTTGGTTGTGCTCTTTATATTTTAAATCTTAAATTGAATTGTTGCAAAAGTCTCATCCATTTATGGTGTCAAATTTCTTAGAGTTTACTATGAGCTTTAAAGTATTACAAAGGCTAGCAATTGATATGGATGATGGTTTTCTTACGGAACAAATACTACTTTCATTTCTTTAAAAGATTTGATTTCTTGTTCAACCATTGGAAACTCTTATTATTTGTTGTTATAGCATGAAATTGGGATTCCATAAGTAAAAATGATGCTATAAATTTTCGTAAATATTGGAAAATCCCTTAAAAATCCTAAATTGTGTGACATTAAGTAGGCGTTCTTCATTGAGAATATCTATCTTTATAGAATCAATATTTAACTCACGTCCACCAAAATATATGATCAATCTTCAACTCACCTCCACCAAATTTCAAGATTAATCTTCAACTCACCTTCAAAAATTGTAGGATCAATCTTCAACTCATTTGTGCTAAAGCATATGCCCCAAGTACACTAAGGATGGCTTAGGAAATTAACACTTCTTTATGTTCTCTTATTATTTTTTTTCTAGTGTTCACTTCAAATCTAACACATGCTCCTCCCAAGTAAAATCAAGGTCAGAATTTCAGAGAATTAAACTATGACAAATAAATAAAGGAAAAGATGTAATACATCATCCAGTAAATAAATAAATGTGGTTACTTTACTACTTAAACCAAAAGGCATTATTAAACACTTGTAAGTACCTTATTTCATCTAGAAGGTCGTCTTCCAAGTGTCTTCTTCCTTGATCTAAACTTAGTAGAATATGGATTTTAGGTCCATCTTTGTGAAGTACTTTCAATTCTACAACTTATTTGACAAGTGATTGATTTGGTTCATGTTACCACTCAAACTAGAAAGGTTGGAAAGGTTAAACCAAGGCTTCTATATGATAAGAACTATTATGAATACACCCATTGTCACCTTAACGTATATCTCTCACTTTAGGTCAACTTCTACTAAAAACGACTCAACCCAAGAATAAGTGAACCGGTGCCCAAGTGAAAATAGACGGAAGCGATATGTGTTAATATGATAACAAAAATATGATTTTATTAGTGATATAATAGGATATTTATTGTAACCCAATGAAGGAAAATACTTAATATATCAAGGAAATGAGCTCGAAAATGCCACAAATTGAGTATAAGAACTTACAACCACAATAAAAGATGAATTGGGATGTTATACCTATTTTGTATATTTGTAAGAAGAAGAGAAGCTTGCCTTTTAGACCTATAAATTTTGTAATTCTAAAAATTTCACCTAGACATCAAGTAGAAGACCACTTCAGAGGCTCGGAATTAGATTTTGGGCCTGAACCTCAAGGGATTTGATTGGATATGTTACTAATATAAATAACTTTCCAATTAACATAAGAATAAAAAAATATGATAAGTAATTAGAGAAATATTCAATCTTCCAATCAATTACCCAAAAAATAGCCCACAACCATGAGAGTTAAAAATTAATTTGGCCCAAATAAATGATCATACCTGAAAATCATTTTGGATAGCCATATTCTAGTACATGATCTAAAATAATGATTAATCAAAAGAGAACATATTTATATCAATAATAATGTATATAAGAGATTTTATCTTAGATTTTTCATATCTCAAGGTGATGGTTTGCCTCTAATCACTTTCAGTTGTTGTATATTTTTCTAGAACTTATTATCAACCTTTATACGCTCAGAAAAAAGTTTGGCACATAAATTTAGAGAGGAACGGAGGGGGGTATATAAGCTTATGGATTTAGGGCTTCCCCAAAATGCAATTTTGTGATGATTTTTCTACTAAAATAATCAATAAATGCACTTTAAACCACAATTTAGTCAAGAAATTCACTATTGAAATATTTTTTGGATATTTTATAAGAATAAATTTGGATTTTTTGAAATATATTATTTTGATTTTTTTAATGTTTAATGCTAACTACAAATTAAAAAAGAAAAAAAGAAAAAAAAAGGATACAATAAATTTTGGGAAACAATTTTGTAGAGAAATTGATTGTAAATTGTTGGAACAAGGATAAGATCCATGTTTAAAAAGAGTCAAGGACATGGAATTATGTCCATCCTTTAAATTGGTATCTCAATGTTTGAGGTTTTGATTTCTAGGTGGAACACCAAGGATACAACACTAGCACCAAGAAATACAAGTAATAAAACAAAAATCCTACTAGGCAGGCCTCCCAAGAAGAAAACACTCCAAGCAAGAAACAAAAAAAAATAGAAGATAAGGTCATTTACAAATAGAGGGGAGAGTGAATCCTATCCCAAAGAGAACAATTGTACATTGTATGAATTAAGAGAAAGTGTGAGATAAACCCTAGAGCTCCTCTTCCAAGTCTTCTTGGATCAATTTTCTTAGCATTGCAGTAACTCGATGTTGCTACAAAAATTTCTTTGAAATAAATTTGATCAGCCAAACAAGAGAACATAATTCATCTGTAAAACATTTTTTCTCATGTAAAATATCACATTGTAGTAGATAGATCAACAAGTTCATAATGATTTCCTAAGGAGGAGAAAGCCTATATTTATAGATGAGGCTCTTCAAAATTTCCTCATTGATCTCCCACAACATAAGTAGCTTTCCATCCACAAAATGCTTGGAAGATAAGTTAAGAATTTAACTTTTCAAATTTTACAGTAAGTAAACACCAAAAAGAGGCAACATGCTACATGAATGAGGCCAGGAAGGGTCATTTTGACTCCTAATGACCAATCATTCTATTTTTCATTACATGGTTGCCTTATTTGTAAAATTAGCTTTCTGTTGATGGTGTAATGACTTGATTTGAACTTTATTTGGCCTCCAAATGACTCAGCTGGGGCTGGTAGATATGTTGGAGATGACGACTTTCTTAGGTTAGTCTTTATTTCTTTGAATTTGGTTGGATTTCGCTTAAAATGACAATTTTATGTTACTTTTTCTCTCATGCCTTACTTTTGTATCGTTATTTCCTTTAAATTTCTAGCATCATTGACCTTCTTGCACATAAAATTAGGGTTTAACCACCCTTTCTTGTAAATGTCTAGCTGAAATAGAAAAAAATGATTGAAATTAGGGTTGAATTTCACTTTCAAATGCTTGAAATTGCCCTTGGAGACTCTCCTTCATAAATAAGTTTCCTTATGTTTTGTTGAGAAGGGCTTAATCTTGCCCCAAGAGGACTCAACCTCCTTTATTATCCCTCAATCATTTAATGGTTGGATTAGATGCTTTCTTTTAAAATTGAATTGAAATTATTTTGGTTATTCTAGCCCTTGGGAGCTAACTTTTTCACTTTATGCCTCAATGTCTACCTTAGAGGGACTTCCTTTGCTTGTCTACATAATTCATCTTCTCTTTATTCCTTGGAGTTCTAGCAGCTAATGTGACTTAAAGCCCTTTGACCATTTCTTGGAGAAATTTAAAGTTTATAATTAAATAATAGCCCTTAGGGGCTGGAATTCACACAAATAGGATTCAATGTTCCATAATCTGTCCTTATCTTTAATTCTTACTCCATCCAATAGCCCCAAAGAGGACGATGTCATGCCTATGTGTGGAATAAAATATTGGAGAAGTAGGCTTGATGTCACTTTTCTTGAGCATTGATATGATTTAACTTGTAGATGACCATTTTTTTCCTATATTCCTTGTCCACTTTATCACTTTCCTTTAAATATTTTTGCTTGCAATGCCACATGAAAAGCCTTTTTTCCCCAAAACTAGGTCCACTACTATAACTACAAATTTGTGAGGGAATTCTAACTACTTTGAAAGACAAGTGGTACATATTGGCATAGAGAATCAAATGGAGACCATCTTTGCCTCAAAAGACATAGAATGATTCCTTGGGAGTTACAAATGAATTAGGAGCCTTGAGACTATCAGGATGCAAATCCAAGGCGAATGATGATTGCAAAATACATAAGACACATGGAACATATGAGCTAAGGAGTGCACCAAGATCAAAAGGGATATGTCATGGAAAAGTACATATGGTGATCACCCTTTTGAGGCTTTATTGAAGAAAGTACTCCATTAAACCATGAGTCCTATTAATGCCTTCTCCATGGTACTCACAACACCATCCTAGGGTATAAGAATACCCATGAATGAAAATACTTACTCCCCATAAAGGGGAAGCTAGTAATGCCACAAAGGTAGATATTTCATCAAAGAAACAATACCAATAATTTCCATGGTCATCGATACCAATGTGGATCTAAGAGTCACTTTCATAAGTAGCATAAACCCACATGGCTTTACAAGGCCATAATGCACATCCTTTGGGCTTATCATGACATGGTAAAAAAAATTTGAGTACCCCTATTGAAAGAGGGGTAATAGGGCAAATGGTATCAATCATTGAGAGTGACCTTGGTATATCTCTATAGTCAATGCACATTCTTCAAGCCTTAACATTCTTAGGAACCAATATTACCAGGGAACTACATGGTGATGTCCTTGGCCTTATGGAACCTTTGCTCCAACATTTTCTATCACTACTCCACTTGATATTACTATATTGTGGATTTTATATACAATCAAATATTTTGTAAAGGAGATTCAAGTTGTAACTATATCTCATATTCAAATTCCCTCTCAAGTGGCATTCCTTTCATATCTTGGAACACTTCTCTATATGCCTACAAAATGTCTTCCAATTGGTGCATTTAATATATCATATATTATTCAAAAGATTCCTTCACACCCATAGAATTGGTGTCCTTTTGGTTCTATCTCAACAAAATAAGTGCATAAGAGATATATTTGACTTCCCCGTAAGAGAAAAATTACCATCCTAATTGATTAGGCAAACTTGGTTGGACCTTCTCATGAGGATAGAATCCCTCATATACATATAGGGACTACCAAAAAAAACACCAAATATATTTAGAGGTACCACACTAACTTCTATTTCATTAATAAAATTTACACTTATAACAAATGTAAGCCTACATTCCTTGGTAGATTTTAACTCTACATCCTTCATCCTTATTCATTAAACCCAAAGAGTATGGATGAGGGAAATCATGCATATATAAACCAATTTTACTTATCAGGACCTCTACAATGAGGTTTTGCAGTAAATAAAAATTGAATAGAGCATCTACCTTGTTCTTCAAAATATAATCTTGAGATAAAATAACTTTGATATCTATATCTACTATTTTTGATGGAGGATACTCATTTTCTCCTCCTTTTACACTATTGTGTTTTAATCCACACTTGAGTTTCTTTCTATCTCTTTTCCTACTTCCACTAACTGATTATTCTTCCAAAAATTACCCTGCTTGTGGTTGATATGACTCCACTATGGATGTAATTTCAAACATTTTATTTTTTCTACCCATCAATGTTGTAATGGTCATAATGGTTATCAGGTTCCTTGCACACACGTGCAATAGTGGTAGTATCCTTATTTTTTACTTTTCACTTCTTCATCTTTCCATTCTTAGGAGTTCCATAATGGTGTGTTTTAACACTCCCTCCCACTCCCTTGGAATCCCTTGGTTTGTAGAAGGTGTTATTTTATAATTAACCTAACCCTCAAGGTCTGTTATGAAGATGGGGTTGCCAAAATCCTCTTTTTCCAACTTCATGAAAACTCAAAACAAATTCACCATCTCATTTATCAAGTTGAGAACTTTCTAACAATATAGATTAATTATCTCAATCTGTCTCTTAGATTGAAGTTACACTCAATAAAAAAATTTCCAATCACATGGTGTCACATCGTCAATACACTACCACATGGAGTCCACGTAGACTTAGGGAAATGGGCCCCACACTACTATGATATGGATGAAAAATTTGACACATTACTTCGACAATACTAATAATACTAATAAAACCGGTCATACTATCAGATTTTATTTGGATTTTTTGTATTCTTTCTAAAAATCCCCAATTAGTGTTGGATATCTGACGTGCTCGTAAGATATCTGACACATTCTTATACATGTCATATATCTGATGTGTATGTTATGTGTGTTGAATTCCTAATGTCTAACCAAGTCAAAACATAGCAATGTCGTAATACTGATAGTGAAGGAGGTCAACATTTTTTTGTTGTTATACAATGTCTCTCCATAGTCTTCGAATGGAAAAAAATTAACAATATATATATATATCTATATATCTATATATATATATATATATATATATATATATATATATATACATATACAATGGCATTGCAAATTGCATCACAAATAGTTAAGTTGTGATTTATTTTTGAAGATAATCCATACTGAAAGTTTTGTAAGGAAAAATGGATGACGGAAAATGTTATTTCCCTTGTACCAAATGCAGGGGCTACAAAAATAGGAGACTTTTAATATGATCAACTAAACAGCATTGTAGAGAATTTGGACACATGGAAGGTGGGCATGGATATCGTCCCTTGGTAACTTATTCATTATATGTCTTTAATTGCATAAATTTGTTGTAAATTAGGGCTTTATAGTTTAAGGGTTTAGGGTTAGGGATTAAGTGGTCATACCAGCTTAGGGGTTAATAGTTTAGGGGCTTAGGGGATAAGGGGTTATTGGTTAAGAGTTTGGGGCTTAGGGCTTAAGGGATTAAGGTTTAGCGGTTCTAGGGCTTAATTAGGAGGACTCGGGATAAGCTGTTAAGGATTAAGGGGATAGGATATAAGGGATAATGGATTAAAGGATTAGAGGTTACGTGGAGGTGGGTTACTGGTGTGTGGATGTATAGATATTAAAAAAAATGAAGTAGCCGATGTTGTTGCCAACTTATTTTTGGTCATATGGTATGAGCTATCTTTTGAGCGACATATGAAGGTGACATAATAGTATGTTTTTTTACTAGTATTTCTAGATATATATCTCAAAAAGTTTCTCTATTTCTATATGTTAAGAAAAGTAACATTTTTCTTAAATATATTATATAAACATCTCGATAAATTGCACAAGCTTCAAAAATTATTTGTTGTTTTTGTTTCTCGCTCTCACCTAACTTGATTGCTCCATCTAAACTACCAACTCATAAGTACCCTAACACCTAGAGTTTTAATTTTTAAAATTTAATGAAATTATTTAATAAAATCTACATTTATTAATAAATATTAAATTTGAAACAATATCAACCAAAATAATTACCTAAACTATATAAATATTTACTAAAAAACTTAAAATATTCAAATTATAAAAAAAATCAACTTCGGATTATAAGTTAGGGTACTTAGTGGTTAATAGGTTAACAGGTTAGAGTTTAAGTTAGGTTTAGGGGATTTCAAGCTTAGGGGATTTAGAGGTTAATGGGGCTTAGTGGGTAAGGGGTTATTGGTTAAGGGTTTAGGGATGAATGGTTTAGGTGTTAAGGGTTAAGGGCTTAAGGGTTAGGGGTTTAAGGGGTTAGTTAGGGGGGATGAAGTTAAGGTGTTAAGGATTAGTGGGATAGGGTATTAAGGAATTAAGGGTTAGGCTGAATTAAAGGGTTAGGGATGGTTAATGGTGTAGAGGTGAGCGATAAGTTAATGGATAGGGATTAGCAGATAAGTTTTCATCGATTTAATCTCACGTGCTCGCCAAGTGAAATCAAGGAAGAGTATGACATGATGATGTAGGGAAAACAAGAATATTTTATTTTTGTTAGTTGTTAATATTCATCTAACAAAGGGTCTCTCTTTGTGCATGTCAAGAAAAGTAATTTTTTTCCTAAAAAAATCAACATATTCCATAAACATCTTAATAAATTGCAAAAGCTTCATCATTAATTTGTTGTTTCTATTTCTTGCTCTCACCTAAGCTAGTTGCACCATATAGACTACCAACTCCTTAGTAACCCCAACGCTTGGATTCCAATATCCTCTTAACCTCTAATGTGTTAACCACTAATCCCTCAGCTTTGAACCCATTATAAATTAAACCATGATCTCTAGTTAGTTGGGCGGGGGAAATTTTCCATCAACACCAAACTTGCAGTCTCCAAGTGAAATAAAGAAATAATATGAAATCTTACAAAATGTTTATCTTTCTACATGTCAATAAAAGTAACATTTTTCCTAAAAAATTTCAACATATTCCATAAACATCTAAATAAATTGCAAAAGCTTCATCATTAATTTTTTTTTTTTGTTTATTGATCTCAACTAAGCTAGTTGAACCATCTAGACTACCAAGTCCTTAGTACCCCTAACACTTTTATGCCAATAAACTCTTAAACCCTAATCCATCATGTTTGAACCCGTTATAAATTAAACCATGGTATCCAATTAGTTGGGAAAGGGAAATTTTCCATCGACACCAAACTTGTGGTCTCCAAGTGAAATTAAGAAAAAATATGACATAATGATGAAGGAGAAATAATAATAGGTTGTTTTCTTTGGTTGTGAGTATATATCTCACAAAGTGTCTCTCTCTCTAAATATCAAGAAAAATAACAATTCTCCTATATTTTTTCAACATATTCACAAACATATTCATAAATTGCACAAGCTTCATCATTGGTTTGTTGCCTTTGTTTCTCACTCCCAGCTAAGTTGTCTTTTCCATTGTCCTTTTCTTCCTATATTATATTTTTTTAAAGTTTGTATTGTTTAAATATTTGTTATATACGCTAATATACTTTAATGTTTTTAATTATAAAGAAACAATGCCCTAGGGCATGGCCATGGTCATTATACAAGCGTCTGTTTAGGAACATGGAGCGAATAATGAAGGTAAATTTAATGATCCCATGGAAGAAGATGATGATTCTAATAACACAGTTGAAGAAGAGGGGACAAATATATTGATCTAGGGGACATTTAATAATGTTGGAATGGTTGATAATGATGACCAAGTAGATGGTGTTTTTGATAGACATATAATCGAGAAGGCAACAAAACCTCTATATGAAGGCTCTAAAACAAGTATTATCTCTGCTATAGTACTACTGGTGAATTTAAAGGTTATCAATGATTTGTGAGACCCTTGTGTCACACATCTCCTAAGGTATGTAATATGTTTTGCGACATTTAGTACTTGATGATAAAGGTTTTTTATTTTCATCTATTTTTATTGTTAGTTGATCATTTGTAAAATTTGGATGCAATATGTACAATTAATATTCTTTATATTAAGAAGTACTATTTTTTTAATTATGTTGTATATTGTTAGGTGAATTTTTTTTACCACCACCAAATGTTTTATCTCACACATAATAATATTTACATGCCATTATGAAATATATTGTAATGGAGTATCAACCTATTCATGCATGTCCTATTGATAATATTTTTATTATGGAGAACATGTGTTAAAATAAGAATTCCCAAAGTGTCAAATTAGTAGATATTAAATCGATCAAGCAACAAAAAATGTGCCTCACAAGGTTCTTCATTATATTCCCATAATTTCACATTTTCAAAAATTGTTTAAGTGTAAAAGCATAGCATAATTTATGGATTACCATGCAAAGAACAAAAGTAAAGATGTTGTTCTTCGAATACCAGAAAATGGATCTACATTTAAGTAGATAGAGGAAATATGGAAACATTTTAAAGATGAACCTCATAATCTTAGGCTTTCATTAGAATCTCATGATGTCAATCCTTTGGCAATCTCAGATCTACTTACTTGGTGTGGAATGTTTTTGCTATCAACAATAACATTCCTCTGTGGATGTCAATAAAGGGGGAACAAATAATGTTGGAAATGTTTGTTCTAGATATTTGATTAGAATAACTTTTTTTGAACACAATAACATCTCATTTATTTTGTTTCTTTCATAAATATGTCTTATATGTTTGATATGTTTTTATTTACCGATATATGTAGTAATTATGTACTTTATGTTCAATTGATTAGGTATGAATGTATATATCGAGCCCCTTATCGATGATTTACTAGAGCTATGGAAGTGCATCATTGTGTATGATATCTCTAGAATAGTAGTGTGCAAGGGAATCATTCAATTCCATGCAATGCTCGTACGGGAAATTCACGATGCCCGAAGGCTAACACATTTTTGTAGTATGTTATAGCATTACACTAGACTTTAATAGTGTTTAACTTTATAAATGTCATGTCATGCATCATTTTTAGATAACATATTTAAAATAATTGGTAGTATAACTTAATCCATCTCTTTTCGATCTTCAAACAAAGGGTAAATTTGCATATTCAGTTTGTGGTCCTAAGATGAAATCTCATTGTTCTAGAAGTTTAGGAAAGGAGTTGTTTGATGAGTATAGCCTCTTCCTCTAAGAACCATAGGTATCGAATTACCAAAAAACATTTTTTCAATGGAAAATAAGAGATCAGATTAAAACCATAGAGAATGACATCTCATCTATGGCAATTGCAATATAATAGAATTAATCATAAAGGTATGGATCAACAAATCATCTTTCTATCATACATGAAATGTTGTCATATTTTATATTTTTCTTGCATTATGTTCATTGTACTAATTGACAAGCATTGTTGTAATATATTTAATTATGCTTCATCTTAAAGGTCGTGATCATGAAGGTATTAATAATGGGGCACTTCCATGAGGAATGAAAAATTATCTCGTACAATTCAATAACCTCCCATAATATGAGCACCTAAATTGTCCATTTGTTTGATACAAGGGTAGCTAAGGCAATTCATTTTTTTGTACGAAAAATATCCATTTTTCAAATTCTCATAGCTAATGGGGGGACGATGAAATGCGAAGGAAGTTTCAAGAACATTAAGCTCCAAATGGGGGACTATCACCTTAAGGCCCACATGTTTTCCATTGAAATGGGAGGTTGAGACATCGTCCTCAGAGCCAAATGGCTTAGGACATTAGGCCCAATTACAATGGACTTCTAGAAGTTATATATGAGATTCAAGCAAAATGGACACACTCATATGCTTAGGGGCCTCCAAACATGTACTCTTACTATCATAAACTCACATAGAATAGATAAGATCTTAAAAAAGGGCCACCATGGAGTGGTTACTCAATTCAATGTAATCCAAGCCAATGAATCCAATCCTACCACCATTTATCCAAATTTTCAATGTGTTGTGTCACCTCCAACAGGTACATGAAAAAACCAAAGAGCTACCCCCCTCTTAGGGTGAGCATGATCATATCATCCATTTGATTCCAAGTATCGAGACAACAAATTTTCACCCTTACAGGTATCCATTGACATAATTAATGAGATTGAAAATACTATTTAGGAGTTATGAGAAGTAGGTATTATTGGTCCTACTACCAACCTATATTTGTCCCCAGTGATCATGGTCTTCAAGAAAGATGGGGAGTGGTGCATGTGTCTCAACTTTATGGCCTTCAACAAGCTCACCATCTGGATAATTTTCCCATTCCAGTAGTCGATGATATCCTTGATGAACTCCTTGGTGCCCAATTATTTACCAAGTTTAATCTTCATTCAATCTATCACCAAATCAGAATGAAGGAACCGAACATTCCCAAGACAACTTGCAAAACCCTTGAAGGTTAGTGTGAATTTTTGGTTATTCCCTTTGCTCTCTATAACGCACATTCAACCTTTCAAAGTCTGGAAAATCACCTTCTCAAGTCATATCTATGAAAGTTTGTCATGGTATTTTTTATGATATGCTCATCTAAAAAAAAAACACGAGAAACACATCTTCAACATGTTGAAAAGTTATTGCATTAGGGGATTTCTAAGGTCTAAAATGGGCCTCCTAAGGAAATTATAAACTACTAGTGGAAATAATAAAATAAGATTACATTACATCATCAAATTTTAGAGGGAAAAAGGACAAAACTATTTTTTCAATTTGTATTTTCAACTTATCTCCGTATGGGTTTACACAAATTTTGAACAGAAACACTTGTTGTATGCTGAATTTTATTCCTCATCCAAGGAGTACCCGTGTTGCATACTTTTGATTGCAATCATTTTTTTTTCATGTATTTCTCATTTTTTGTGTACTAGGGTCCATCAAAAGTATGCAACATGGGTACTCCTTGGATGAGGAATTAAATTTTGCATCCAATGAGTACTCCCACTCGAAATTTGAGTAAAAAATTAGGGAGATAAGTTGAAAATACGAGTTGGAAATGTAGTTTTATTATTTTATTATTTTTTAATCTTTGTAATTTTTTACTCCAAAAATGGTGAATCATCCCCCATGGTTGACATCATTGTCTTGAATCCTATTGGTTCTTATAAAGCTTATTTTGGTTGTACATTTTCCTTAGGAAGCCCATTTTAGACCTCAAAAATCCCCTAATGGCAACTTTTGCGGGATAATAAGTTATTTGTTAAATTGTCCAAGTGTTTGTTTGGAATGGAAGAGGTGGAGTACTTAGTACAAATTGTGGGTTGTGAAGGCATTCAAGTGGATCCAAGAAAGAATCAAGAAATGCAATATTGGCCCCAACCTAGGTCCTTGAAGAGTTTGCAGGGATTTTTGGCTTCACGGGCTACAATCACAAATTTTTCAAAAATTATGGACACATTTCCAAATCTTTAACAAAACTTCTCAAGGAAAATGTATTTCTCTAGACAGAAACAACTCAACAAACCTTCCTAGATCTCAAACAAGCCATGTGCTCCACCCCTGTGTTGGCACTCCTAAATTTTGCCAAACCATTTGTGGTCAAATGTGATTCCTCGGGAATCAACTTTGGCATAGTCTTAACACAAGAAGGTCGAAAATTAGCCTTCACAAGCAAACAATTAAGTGGCACAAATTTGTGTAATATGATGACCACTGTACATGTCATAGACACTTAGTGACCATACTTTCTCATACGACATTTCCAAATTCGAACTGACAGTCATAGTTTGAAGTATTTCTTCAAATAACACTTATCCTCCCTGCAATAAAATAAATAGCTTACCAAAATGTTGAGATATGGCTATGAGATAGTGTATAAGAAGGTTCAAGACAATGTTGTGGCCCATGCCTTGTCTAAACAATTTGAAGAGGATGACACCCTATTATCCCTATCTTTTCCCATATCATCTTGGATTGAGGCACACAATGAATGGTTTTTATGCAGGAGCATCTGGACTTAGCCAACAATGTGATTGTTTGTTCACATGTTGTGGCTCAAAGAGTTGAATTTCATGACCTAAGTGGTCAAAAATTCTGTTTTAGTAGAGAGGGTTGGATCTCTCGAAGATGAGTTTTACTTCATTATTGTAATAGTTAGGAAATTGTCTTATTTTAGACTAAGGCTAAGTTGTTAGCATAGGTGTGTAATAGAGCTTAAAGATAGAGATTTGATTGTTAGATTGATCAAAATAGAGATCGAGTGTTAGTGCAGTTAGAATAGAGTTTGACTCATAAAAGAAAGAAAATGTAATGGAAAAAGATTAGCTGAGTTGAGATGATTGAGGTTTGAGTGAGAGGCGAGAGTTTGAGTGTTAGAGAGGGTTTGAGATTGAGATAGAGGTCAATATATTGTTGTAATTGAGCCGAGAACTTGGCCAAGACTCTGTAACCAATATTATACTAATGAAATTGATTCAATGTGTATTTGTATAGTAATCCTGGTGCGAACTCTCGTTTATTTCTGTGTATACACGTCCAGATAGTTAACTGGGTGTTTTCTTTATTTTCACATTTTAATGCAAATCTTAGTTTTTATGGGTTTTATGTGTTTTAACACCAAATCGTAGTCATTTAGTGTTAAGGGTTAATTTTATGATTAAACACTAAAACCATTGATTAAGTGCTTTACTTAAGTATTGAGTTAATGCACATGGTTATATCCGAAAGGCGGGTTTTAAACAATGAAGGTGGTTATCGGGTAGACAAAGAGTTGTAAGTGGTATTTTGGGGGAGTCACCTGATTCCACTAACCAAGAGACACGTAGCACTCGGGTGGAGAGAGAAAACCGCCTTATTAGGCGGGTATTCTATGCACAAGTGGTTCACCCGATATCCTTGTGAACTGTTGGATCTAGTGTGCGATTTATCAATGTTGGAGGAGCAATGGACTATTTTATTAAACAGGTTGAGTTAGGACCGTTGGATCTGGAGAGAAGAGATCTATGGCATAGAGTGATCCTAATGTGTTTTGTTGATCGGGTTGAGTGTTCACCATCAGATCTGATAGAGAAAAGATCAATGGTGTGGATTGAAGCGTTGTTTATAAAGCGAAAGTCAACAGGGGACCGAAGGTTTAAGTAAAATGTAGCGACACTCCATGTAAAGTGAACCACAAATAGAATCTATTGAAAGAAACTTATTGGTTCTAAAGTAACCAATATTCTATTTTGAAGACTTCACCTTGTTTTCACCAACCTCCTGCATCAAGTTTACTCATCCATCTCTTTCCCAGATAATCAAATGGTTACAAGGGGATCCTAACCCCCCAGCGAGTCAAACTTGGGAGGAAGATATTCTTTGATATAAGGATTATGTGGTTCTCTCCCCTCACTCCACACTCAAACATTGCATCTTGGAAGAGCTACACTCCTCACCGATTTCAGGCCATTTAGGTTTTTAGAAGACTTATGTTCATGCACATCACTCCTTCTTTTGGGTTAGGATGAAATAATACATCCTTATATTTTTCGATAAATGTGATGTTTGTTAGTGCAACAAAGGGTAAACAATGAAGACATTGGGAACCTTACAACCCTTATTTCTACCTACTTCTATATGGATGGATGTCTCCATGTACTTCATTACGGGTCTCCTAAAATCAGGAAACAAGTCAGTTATCATGGTGGTATTTGGTCACCTCTCCAAGTACACCCATTCTTGTGCCTTACCACACCCATTCACTCCAAACTTGACTCAAGTTTTCATGGATCAAATTTTCAAACTTCATGGCATGCCTACTCCTATTGTGTCTTATCGAGATCCACCTTCACTAGGAAATTTTGTCAAGAGTTATTCAAGCTACATGGCACATAGCTCCAAATGAGTTTCACATATCACCCCTAGATGGATGCTCAAACCAACACAATAAAACCATGTTTGGACACTGTTGTAGTGGCTACAACCACCCTCCAAAATTTTTCTTTAGCCTTGTTTTCGAGCCTCCCTTCTAACCTTCACAACAACTTGCCTTGCTTTGTCAATTTCAAAAGCTTCAGTCTCTTTCTTGCACAAAGGTAGTGTGTCAGTCATAGCCTGAACCATTCCCCTCACAGGTTGTTCACCTAGACTTGGTCCAACTGCAGGCTGAGCAGTTTCCCCTTGAAAACTACGGATTTCTGGAGGGCAACCAACCTTCCCTCCGGAAATTGCGCCATCCTCTTTGGAAGCGTGCTAGGCTCGAAGGTTGCGCAATCTTGCATGCCAACACTCCAAGCAAGATTAGCATAAATTTCCCCAATAAAGCTACTTTTGGAGTACTAAAAAGGTATGTTTTTGATGATCATTTCAGTGACTTTTCAGTAGAACTTGTAAACCTTTTTGCATCATGAACTTGGGGAAACGATAAAGAATTATAACAAAACATGCGAGATTAGTATGCAGTACTTAAACGCTGACAATTGTCATTCCGTCATGCAGGAAGGGGTGAAAACAAGGAGTGGTTGTTCCAAAGGAAAGGACAAGGATGAGGTAACCGCTGTCCCTTTGACGGGAGACCAAATGCAAACAAGGCTAAGGGGATCAAAGCAAATTTGCCCTGAAAAGGACGTGAAGACACCAGCTCGGCGCAGGAGGGAAAAGAGATGATTAAGGATTGACGGTTCGGCGAATCCCTTAGGATCCTTGATCCTAAGGGATCGCTGCTTTATCTATTTTTATGCTTAGACATCTCCACCGCCACCGATATAAAAGGGACAACATTGTTAGCTCAGGGAGAGTTCGACATGATTATGCTTTTATGTAATTTTTGTTAAGATCAAAACTTTGATCATCGAGTCTCGATAAGAACTCGTTTATTGTAATTTTGCTTTATGCATTAATACAAAATTGTTGATTATTTCATCTTTGCGTCTGGATTAACCTGAAGCAGTGTACCCATGGAGGCTAAGGGCCCGACCCTATAGGACACTTGCTCCTGTATTATTACGATTTGATTTCTGCGTGGTTTGCTTATCATCGTTATTCAGTAATCTGATATGTTTTATAAGTTTACATCACATGCTCTGTTAAGTTTAATTCATTAATATTTCCACGAAAAAAACTATTGTATTTACTTTGCATCATATAATTGTTCCTTTCAGAGTTGATTGAATATTATTAGTCTTAACTGAATACTGTTACTATCTTATTACAGAGCTTTTGTGCTGTACATTCATGTTACAGGATTCATCTTGAAAGTTGTGTTCTTTATGATTGTTGGATTCAGAAGCAATGTTGTTCCATTTTGAAATGCAGTCGTATTCCTTTTAATTGGGACTAATGCTCAGATCATATTACTATTTACGTGTGCTGTGTGCGTATATGGTTTCCAAGCGCTGCTCCATAACTTATCAGTAATCAATGTTGTTCCATTAGTGTGTGATGTTTGATCTGCCTTAAGAGTGAAAGATTGATGTTTGATTATGATTAATGCATTGGAGTTAGTAGATTAAGTTTGATTACTGCTTGTGAGACTTAGTTGTTTAGCTGTTGTTCCATTTAAGAATTGCTATTCCATTTAAGAATTGTTGTTCCATTACAGACTTGCTGTTCGATTTCTTATTTGTCGTTCCATTTTCTTATCTGCCGTTCCATTTACTAGCATTTGTTGTTTTGGTGTGGGAGATGATCTAAGGCTGTAGTGAGCCTCGGAATTTACTGTCTGGTTCCCAGATCCGTGGTCTTTTCTCTAATTTCCTTTCCATCAGTTTCCAAAGGGATGGGTTATCCCTACCGAACCCTTCACTGAGAAGTTGCCTAGTTTTTTGAGTGTGTGATTTACTCTTTGAAGTAGCTTAGTTGTAGACAAGCATCCGTTTACTCTTGTATTCTGAACGCTGTACTACTAGCATTACTCTGACAAATGATAGCCTCAGACTGAGACACTCTTTGAAATAACAAAATTCTCCCGGATTGACATATTAATGTGAGGTAATTAGAGGTGAAAGAGACCCTTTTTATAGCTCTACATTTTGGCGCCGTTGCCGGGGAAAGAGCGTAGCCATTTGTACTTTTTTGCAGAGTAGTGTACGAACCTACTAGGGAAGAGTTGAATTTTAAAAACGGAAGGTAAGAACCTACATATGGAGCATGTAAAATCCCTGCTCCGCTGTCTGCTTTCCTAATAGATTTGTTGTTGCTTTGTTTAAATAGAATTTAGTATTTCATTTGAGTGCATGACTAAGCAGAAAAAAAATAGAAAAAATACCAAACCTCCACCCAAGCCTGAAAAAGTTAAGGGGCTGGTGACCCTTGGCAGAACGACCTTCATAGATGAAATCTACAAGAAAGCAGAATCTTAGCCATCAGTAGGACCCAGGAAAATAATTTCTAAACAGCCTACTAGTTCCCTTCAGGCCACAGGATCACCATCTGTAGCCTTTGCTGAGGTGCATAGTCAAACTGAAGAGCAGGACTTTCAAGAAATTGAAAATTCTACTCCAGAACTATTTCAAGAAGGGAATTTCAGCAATCTTTGTGAAGGAGAAGGAGAAACAAGGGAAACCGAGGAACCAAGATCTCCTATTGGAACAAATCAGCCATTAAATAGCCGAGACAAGGGAAGTGCTGCAAAAATCATTGTTGAAGGAACCCAATCTTCTCAGACATCAGGCATTCTCATTATCCCAGATAGAGGAAGTGTTATTAAAACTATTCCTGTCAAAGCCATTCCCTCTCAACCTAGGAATACCCTTCTAGATATCCCAGAAGGTTATTGGCATATATTCGACCCTATGGCTCAAAATCAGCCAAACAATCAAACCTCTACATTACAATACCCTACAGTGGATTCTGTAGCAAATGCGCCTATGAAAGCAATCCCTCTTCAACATATCCCTACATTTCACGGTCTCACATCGGAAGACCCGGATGCATTTTTATTTGAATTTGATGTGTCATGCAGGGGATATGATTACACCACCGACCCCTAGAAACTAAAATTATTTCCCTCTACATTAAAAGGGGCTGCTTTAAGATGGTTCATGGGATTAGGTGGTGGGGTTATAAATAACTGGGATCAAATGAAAGAATATTTCCTAAAAAAATATCAGGACTATTGTAGGTCCAGAGAACTGAAGGACGAAATATTCCAAATGACAGCTAGACCGAATGAAACATTAGAGGAGTATGTGGAACGTTTCCAGTACAATCTACAAAGATCTTATGCATCACTACCTTTACCTGATAATGTGTTAAAAACTAAATTAATAAGGGGCATGAAGGAACAATGGATCGAAACATTAAACATCATGGGAAAAGGGGATATTTATCAAGAGAATTTTGCTGAAATTATTGATTTATGTATCAGGCGCTCGAGAGGTAGCACAAGAGTAAAACCGGCAAAACATGATCGATTTGTAAGAGATAATAAAATTTCAACAGAAGGAGTAACACGGGTAGAAATTGGAAATTTATTGGAAAATTTTAAAACTGATATTCTGGGGACACTAACTACAAAACTTGATATTATGTAGGCTAAACAGAAGCAAATTGAGGCAAACAAAATTTGGCGATCTTCTATCCCCGATGTAGGAAAAAGCATAGTCACAAGGAATGTCCACTGGATACAGTCCAAACATGTGCCATCTGTACAAAAGATCACCTTACGGAGAGCTGCCCCTCACTTCCTGGATTGAAAGCAGTATATAAGGAAGCGGAAGAAGAACTAGAATTGGTGTACTTGATCAACCAGTGCCGTGAGTGGCAGCCGAGACAATCTGGTATGTTTTCAGACCCAACTTCTTCTTTTCAGCTCCCACAATATAATGCTCAACAATATAATATGTGGCAAAGTCAATCCCCACCTCCATTTCCAAACTGGTCACCACAGTCGTTTCCTTCTTCAAACCCGTGGCTGAATCAGGCAAGCCAATCTGGTTGGCTGAATTTCCCTTACACTCCACCATATTGGCAAGGTAGCCCATACCCTCCACAATTGACTCCCCCTACTTCACAAATTTCAGCCTGGCAGACAAACTGGTAGAGACCGATGCATCAGCCAGTAGGAACTATTTCGCTCCCTCAACCTACACTACCAGCCTTACAACAAAATCCCCAGTCTAATCTGAGACAACAACTCCCAGCCCAACCCAACCCCAATCCAAATAACAGGCCAGTCCAATCTCTCCAAAGTATAGAATCACCAGAAATAGGACCCGACCTGAGGGAGTGTAATGATCTTCAGTTAAGATCTGGATGTATTATTGAAAATGAGGGAGAAAAAAAGTTCAGATTTAGAATCAGTTACCAAGACAACATCTATTGCAACAAGAGAATGTGAATAAGCAGCAGACTCATAATCAAGCAACCACATCCTCTCCACCATTCCCAGAACGATTAGTCATACCTCGACCTTTGCAATATCCTGATTTTGACATTCTAGGAGAATTACAAAATCTGTACATAAAAATTCCATTCCTCCAAGCCATTCAAGACATTCCCATATACGCAAAAACTATCAAAGAATTGTGCATAAAGAAACCAAGGAGGAATATAACAAATAATCCAAGAGTCCATGTAGTCGGCACTTTATCTGATTTACTATCAGAGAAAGAAACACCCATTAAATATGAAGACCCGAGAAATCCAATTGTAACTGTTCAAATTTATGGTCAGACCCTGTCTAATGCCTTAGTTGATCTAGGAGCTGCAATTAATATTTTAACAACCACTACTCGCCAAAAGCTCAGCATTACATCTGTAGAACCCACCTCTACTTTTCTAGAATTGGCTAACCGATCTGTGGTTAGGCCAAAGGGTACTCTACATGATTTCATGGTCTCTGTTGATTCCTAGGAATACCCAACCGATTTCCTGATAATCAATCCAAAAACCCGACTTGATGGACACCCGCTGATTTTAGGTAGACCTTGGTTTGCCACTGCCGATGCTTACATTGGCTACCCGCAAGGAAATATAACCATAACCAAAGGACCAAATATCAAGAATTTAGTTCTATATCCTCCAGCGCAGCCAAGTGTCACAATAATTAAAACTAATAAGCACCCTGTATCATACATTACTGATAACATTAGATCTCCATTAACTATACAAGAGGCACTTGATTTTAAAGACCAAACAGAAGATGATGCCATTAATAATTTTATTAGCCAAACTAGATCCTGCACACAATGTCACATGATAGAAGCAGCATTTGATAATGAATTAGAAGAAGATCCTTTGAAAGATACACATGATCAAACAATACCTGTTACTTCTGTTGCAAATATTAAAATTGTGGAAATTGAATCGGGAAAAACCTTAAACAGTAATGCCAACCTCACACCTGAACAAGAAATGAAGCTCATCCTATTGCTAACAAAATATAAAGAAGCATTCGCATGGGATTAGCCTGATAAGAGAGGAATTTACCCCCAGTTATGTACACACAACATTTATATAGAAAAGGATGCCAGACCTGTTCGTCAACCTCAAAGGAGACTTAATCCTCATCTAAAAGATGTGGTAAAAGCTGAACTTCAAAAACTATTTATCCTATCTCTAATAGCAAATGGGTCTCTCCACTTGTGGTGGTACCAAAAAATAATGGGAAATGGAGAACCTGTGTGGATTAAAGGGAGTTAAATAAAGCAACACAAAAAGACCACTTCCCTCTCCCATTCATAGACCAAGTATTAGATACTCTAGCAGGAAAGAAATTCTTTTCTTTCCTGGATGGCTTCAGTGGATACAATCATATTCAGATTGCCCCTCAAGACCAAGACAAAACTACTTTTACTTGTCCTTGCGGAACATTTGCCTATTGAGTTTTACCTTTTGGCTTATGTAATGCTCCTGCCACATTCCAAAGGGCTATCCTTAGTATTTTTGCAGATTTAAAATGATGGACTTGAAGTATACATGGATGACTTTACACCATATGGAGATGATTTTGATCCAGCATTGGACACCCTAGAAAAAGTCCTACAATGCTGCATTTCTACCAGGCTTTTCTTAAGCCACGAAAAATGTTATATGATGATGACTGAAGGACTTATCCTAGGACACTATGTTTCAGCAGCTGGCATTCAGGTAGACCTGGCCAAAATCCAAATACGTTTGCTTATTCCCACTCCTACTACTGAAACAGAGGTACGCAATTTTTTTGGATTTTCTGGTTATTATAGGTGATTTATAGAACATTATTCGCATATTGCTGCACCTCTGTATGTACTAACTGGTAACGTTGATTTTCTTTGGACAGAAAAATGTGAATGTGCTTTCAAAGATCTGAAGAAGCTCATATCCACAGCCCCAGTCCTTCGAGGACCAAATTGGGATTTTCCATTCCAGATATCATCTGATGCCTCAGACACAGCCATTGGAGCAGTCCTCGGGCAGGAAGAGGATAAAAAACCATATGCTATTTATTACATCAGCAAAAAATTATCCCCTGCTGAATTAAATTACATTGTTACTGAAAAAGAATTCCTAGCTGTAATTCATGCTGTCAATAAGTTTAGACATTACATTACTAGATACCCTGTTGTCTTGTATACAGATCATTCTGCCATAAAATATTTAGCAAATAAGCCTGTCACAAATGGCAGAATAACTAGATGGCTCATTCTATTGTAGGAATTTGATATCACAATCAAGGATCGACCTGGCAAAGAAAACCTGGTAGCTGATTTTCTCTCAAGAATGCCAAAGCCAATCGATGCAGCAGCAGTTGAAGATCAATCTCCGGACGAGCATCTGTTTGCTGTTGCTATTCAAACACCCTAGTATGTTGATGTTGCCAATTACCTTGCAGTACGTAAACTACCAAAACACCTAACCCCTAATGAGCACAAACAGATTGTTCAGAAGAGTGCTTGATTCTCGTGGATTAGGGGCTATTTGTTTCACACAGGGGCAGACATGCATATCAGGAGATGCGTTCGCGAATATGAAATCTTTGACATTTTAAAAGCCTGTCATGATGGACCATGTGGTGGACATTTTGTTTAGCGCAGAACTGGACATAAAGTGCTGCAAACAGGGTATTACTGGCCCACAATTTTCAAAGATGCAAAGAAATTTGTCCAAGCCTGTGACAGCTGCCAACGAGCAGGACGTCCTGGTCAATCTGACGAGATGCCTTTGAAACCACAGTTAGTCATTGAACCATTCGAGCGACGGGCTCTTAATTTCATTGGACCTATCAACCCATCATCAAATCAGAAAACTTATATTTTGGTGGCAACAGAATATGTCACCAAATGGGTTGAAGTAGTAGCATTGCCTAGAGCTACAGAGGACTCTGTCATACAGTTCCTGTTCCATCTATTTGTACGTAATGGTCTTCCAAGAGAAATAATTATAGATGGTGGACCACAATTTGCTGGGAATAGATTAGCTGCAAAACTCGACAATTATCACGTCCAGCATAAAATTACTACTCCATACCACCTACAGGAAAATGGACAGGTAGAAAGCAGCAATAAAATAATAGAAGCAATTTTAATGAAAAATATTGCATCCCATATACGTGATTGGGCTGCCAGATTACTTGAAGCACTTAGGGCTTATGAAACAACATGGAGAAGCACCACTGGTTACTCACCTTATCAATTAGTGTATGGAAAACAACCCATTTTCCCTATATAATTCGAAATCCAAACATTACGGACAACAAAGGAAGTTGGCTTAGATTTAAGCGAGGCACATATGAATCAATTGCAATAGATCAATGAGTTGGATGAAATTAGGCTCTCTGCACTTCAAAACACTGCCTTGATCCAACAGTAGTGAGCTAAATGGCATGACGCTCTCATTAAAAACAAAGTCTTCCACGAGGGAGACTGGGCTCTGTTGTACGACTCCAGGTTTCAGGACTTCCTTGGGAAACTCCAGACTCATTGGTTGGGACCATATGAAATCCAGAAGGTACATGATACTGGGACCCTTACTCTAATCACTATTGACGGTTTTCGATATGCTTTCAAGGTAAATGGCCACCGAGTTCGTCTCTATCGCAAACCACTCACTCAGGAGTCCTTCTGCCAGCAACTATGCTGAGACACTGATATGGAGATTCTGGGAGAGGAAGAGAAGTCTTCCTCACCTATAATTCATTAAGGAATTCACTTCTTTTTACAGTTTGTACATAAGTTCTTTTCTTTGAGTCATTTTTTGTACATATGTTTGAATTAATTTTTTCCTGTCATTTTTGCTGTTCCTTTTTTTTCAAAAGAACAACATTTTCGATTTTTGCTGTTCCTTTTTCAAAAGGAATGGCATTTGTGTGTTTCTGTTGATCCTTTTCTAAAGGAACAACATTCTTGATTTTCTGTTGTTCCTTTTCCAAAGGAACAACATCCTTGATTTTCTGCTGTTCCTTTTCCAAAGAAACAAACTTCTTGATCTTGTGCTGTTCCTTTTCCAAAGGAACGACATCTGCCTGTTCTGTTGTTCCTTTTCTAAAGGAACGACATTTCGATTTTGTTGTTCCTTTTTTCAAAAGGAACGACATTTTTGTGTGTTTGTTGTTCCTTTTTCAAAGGAACAACATATTTTTGTGTTTGATGTTCCTTCTCTAAAGGAACAAAATATTTTTGATTTTGTTGTTCCTTTTTCAAAAGGAACGAAATCTCCATGTGTTTGATGTTCCTTCTCCAAAAGGAACACCATATTTTTGTGTTTGTTGTTCCTTCTCCAAAGGAACAACATATTTTTTATTTTTTTGTTCCTTTTTCAAAGGAACGGCATTGGAATGTTCTACTATTCCTTTTTCAAAGGAATGACATTTGCATTTTCTGCTATTTTGAAGTCTCTTGTTGGTCCTTTCTCCAAAGAAGAACATCACTTGTATGATTTTGCTCTCCTTATGAAGCAGCTTGTCCCTTTTGCTGATCTAAATTAAGGATGCTTATTGCTCCTGTTCTTTCAAGTCTTTTAGAATACAGTTATGCAATGGATACAAAATCTCAACATACTGAAATCTGCTAATCATAAATCGCTATCTTTAGAAGGCTCTGCATTGGTAAGAGGACAAAAGGAAGGACACACTTATTTATCATCTTTTGCTGTCATTATTCTACTAATTCTGCTATGATTGTTCATCTTCATCATGACGATCCTTTTTCCTCTTTGATTATTATTCAGGAATAAGAACAAAGGGTTTATATCTTCCTATTGAGATGTTAAGACTTCTTCCACCATTCCTACTCTTAAGGAGTGTTGAACCACCCCTTGTGTATAAAAAGGGAAGGTACTTGAAAAAGAAGAAAGAAAAAAGGTAAACATGGCTTATAAGTTGTCAAATGCAGGATAGGGGGTCTCATCAAGAGCCAGCCTACCATGATCATGAGGATGAACACGATGTGGCATTCCCACTATGGCCACCACACCAGGGATATGGTCCAAAAGGTATATCAAATAAACAAACCTTGGAACAGGAGGTCTCATCACGAGCCGACCTGCCCACTTTTCGCTCCTTCCTCATGAATGGCATTATGGTTAACTGGTTACCAAGCCAGCATAATGGCCTACATTTTGACATTACACTCCCTAACATATACACAAAGGATCATGGTTCCATGGGTGAAATAAACAACTTTGCCAAGGTTATGGACACCTGTCGGCAGCAGAGCACTGTTAATGGTATCGAAGTCACATTATTTACCCCAATAGGTGAGTTATGAATACCCTTTTGTTTCTTACACCTTGGTAATTAATCATATATCATTTCCCGAATTATATATAGTGCATGCAAATCTATTATCACCAATCATGGCAGAGTAATTGAAAATGACCGCAGGAGATTTAGAAAGTATGACAGATGTCCTCTCCTCTTAGCCTCACATCATATCACAGCAGCCTCTTACGTAATACGCGATCCAACTCTACACCTTGATTTCAGTAATTTGTTGTTTTTCTAAACATGGCATATTTTCATACACTGTTCCTTTATGACTCTGTTTTAGATCGGGTGTTGCTCCTCTATTTGACAGCTAGGACAACCTATCAAATTGCGGAGGGGAGGCTAACCTCATTATTCCCTGGATTACGTGTGAGCTCACTATTCGGGAAAGTTTTGTACTAGGGTATGGCACGGCTTAACGACATGCTATTTTTATTTTTGTTACACGAATTGCTGTTCATAAGCCATTTCTGTTGTATATTCTGTTTTTTCCAAACAAGTCTTGCATCTATTACCCTCTCTGTGTTTCAAACAACACAAATAGTTGTTGTTCCATTCATAATTCACAGTGAAACCATGGGAGGAAGAGCGATCTGAAGGGAATCGCAGGTGTTGACAGTCTCCGCTGCTGCCCGGGAAATCCTGGAAAGAGCAGGGTGGCTGACTTATCTCAACCGCTTGAAGGAGTCTAATGAGATAGTGGCAATTGAATTCCTATAGAATTTGTAGGAGGATTACTCCACAATAAGGGGGAGACAGATAATAGTCACCGATGACATAATCGCAAAAGTCTCGGGACTACCAGCCACCGAACCTATATGGACGTTAAAAAAGGAGAGATTACAGAAGATTATGGAAATCTTCCAGGAAGAAGGCCAGAGCTTGGCAATTAAAGGAAAGGGAATTCTGCCAGCAACGCTAGAAGAGCCCTGGGTAGAATTGGCATGAACCGTGCAAAGCTACATCACCTGCGAGGGTAGAAAAGATGTGGTAAGACCACGACATCTTAAACTCTTAGCTGTTCTAAAATAGAAATGCTCTGTAAATTTACCTGCACTTTTAAATTCGTTACTTCATGACGTTGCACAGAGGTTAAAAAAGGCACAGCATGTAGAGTCAGTTGTTAGTCATCATGGGTTAATTCGATTAATTGTCAGTCATAGCCTCACCCTACAGCAGAGAAGCTGGGAAGAGCTAATTGTAATGATTGAAAGGGGGTTGAGAGCACCATCCCCAAAACGTAAGCATGCCACCAGCACACCTGAGCGTCCAGAAAAACACAAAGAATTAGCAAAACAGAAACATGCCGCTAGTACATCCGAGCATCTAGAAAAACGCAAGGAATCAGTAAAGCGTAAGCATGCGAGTGGTAGACCCAAACAACCAGAAAAATGCAGGAAATCGGTCCGGTTAGCACGAATACGAGGGAGGCTGGAACAACTCCAGGAAAACACTAGCCAGCCTGTAGAAATTGAAGATGAGCAACCCTCACGGCCAGAAGAAGAGGCCGAGCAATCTGAAGGAGAAGAGAAAGAAGAGGTCGAGCAATCTGGAGAGGAGACCGAGAAATCCAAAGAAGAAAACGAAACAGATGCTGAGCAGTCTGAAACAGAAGCTGAGCATTCTGAAATAGAAGCCGAACCATCCAAGCAGGAGGAGGAAATGGGACAACATGAAGGTAGTCCATCACAGGACCTAGTAGGAGAAGATGAATTGGCCGAAGTCTTGGCCAATATGGGTGAATATGGCCAACCTTTCAGTCCATCAGACCTCCATGACAAACTCCAGGAGGAAAATGCACCTGAAAAACCACATGCAAAAGAGGCAGAAGAAGAAAATCTGCCTATTCATGATGAAGAAAAAATAAGAGATACTGAACAGGAATAATTCGTTCCTAAGACACCGAAAGAAATTCTGGTGGAAGCAGGGGTAGAAAAAGAAGTTGCCCAAGAATTGACAAAACCAGTTAGGGTTCCTACCCCAAAACAGCCAGAGCAGAACGATGAAGAAACACCCCAGAAGGAAGATCTAGGGACTAGTCACGGCCCAGGCCGCAGTGAACAACCTGCTGTTCCTTTTAACAAAATTTTGGAAATTAAATAGTTGCGAAAGGAATAGAAGATATTATTGAGCATAATAGCCCATCTCTACCAGCAGATTAGGATCCTGAAAGCAAGGCAGAGGGTAAAAAGGACTGCAGGAAAGAAAAATGTGACCACTCCATCATAACCCCGCAAGGCAAAAAGGTGGAGGATCAGAATTCGTTCTGCTGTTCAAAACCTTGTTGAAAATCCAGCTGCTGTTCCAAATGATGCTGAAGAACAGACTGCTATTCCATTTGAAAAGTAACAACAACAGACTGATATCCATGTTAAAATAGAAACGGATGATATGATGACCTGTGACAAAGAAATTCAGACAGAGGCACCACTCTTGGCGGTGATAAGGGTTCTGAACTCAAAGTAACGCAATAAGAAAGTTCAGGTAAAACTCCCTGCCTCCATTGTTGCATGGAGAAGAGATCCAAAAACAGTAACCTTGCGCAAGGGGTTGAAGCAAGCTCAGCAAGAAGCAGAAAAGCTTAGAGAGCAAATGGTCCCTCGTAAAAAGTATGAAGAGCTACAACAGCAACTTAGGAACGTCAATCAATCCGAAAGCCAGGCCTTTGAAGGTTGGCGGAAGGAATAAGAGAGAGTTGCAAAGGTAACTCGTAGGCTAGATATTGTTATCAAGCAGATGTATACCTTGTGTTCTTTATACAATGACGTTTTAGCATGTAGGGCCCCTGCCAAAAATTATGCCTTGTTTTTACTGGAATGATATTTGCAATTAAAAATAAAAGTTGTTAAAGTAGGTGCTCCCATACAAATTAACACTGTCAATGATTTTATAGACTGTTGTAAACACTACAGGGTAAAAGTCCAGAGACTGCTGTGCGAGTTCTATTTGCATAACCTTGTACTAGACCAGGAGACTGAGTTGAACCCTGGCCCCTTTGTTGGAGACATCCAATTGCAGGCATTCATCTCATTCGGGGTTAATCAGATTAAATGGCTCAAAGCCTATAATACTTTCCAAAGGCAAGAAAATGGCCTAGATTTGCGGGTAAGGGCTGAGCCTAGGAACCCAGTACAGTTGTGGAAAGCACATAGAAACCTCATGAAGACTCCAGGTGTCATTGAAACATTAGGACCCATGCATGAGGCACTCATTTGACAGGGATTAGAATACTTTCTTTCTATCAAAGACCTTGCCATTGATGCAGCTAAATTTCGGTATCAAATCTCTAATCCGAATATCCAGCTCAGGGAACCGTTTAAGTATGAAAATTTTAAATTAGCTGCCAATTGTTTTCACCTTTATGGCAAAAGCATTCTGAGAGCAGGGCCATTTTGGTTAGGATATAGGTTCCGGAGTCCAATTATTTGGCACCTTGCACCCGGATACCAAGCCCTGTATGAGATGCCTGAGGGTCAAATAGACCATTTCTTTGACTACCTAGTTACTCATCATGGTTGTAGGCCTCCGCATGAGATTCCTTCTCGAGCCTATTCTCTCACTGCCTTGCATATCAACTACAACGTTTTCATGAGGGAATAAAACAGGGTAAGCAGGGGCGTGTGTGGAGTACTAAAAAGGTATGTTTTTTATGATCATTTTAGTGACTTTTCAATAGAACTTGTAAACCTTTTTTCATCATGAACTTGGGAAAACGATAAAGAATTATAACAAAACATGTGCGATTAATATGCAGGACTTAACCGCTGACAATTGTCACTCCCTCACGTAGGAAGGGGCGAAAACGAGGAGTGGTTGTTCCAAAGGAAAGGAAAAGGACGAGGTAACCAGTGTCCCTTTGATGGGAGACTGAATGCAAACAAGGCTAAGTGGATCAGAGCAAATCAGCCCTCAAAAGGAGGTGAAGACACCAACTTGGCGCAGGAGGGAAAAGAGATGATTAAGGATTAACGGTTCGGCGAATCCCTCAGGATCCTTGATCCTGAGGGATCGCTGCTTTATCTATTTTTATGCTTATACATCTCCGTCGCCACCCATATAAAAGGGACATCATTGTTAGCTCGGGGAGAGTTCGACATGATTATGCTTTTATGTAATTTTTGTTAAGATCAAAACTTTGATCATCGAGTCTCAATAAGAACTGGTTTATTGTAATTTTTCTTTATGCATTAATACAAACTTGGTGATTATTTCATCTCTGTGTCTAGATTAACCTCGAGCGGTGTACCCCTGGAGGCTAAGGGCCCGGCCCTAGAGGACACTTTCTCCTGTATTATTACGATTTGATTTCTGCGTGGTTTGCTTATCGTCATTATTCGATAATCTGATATGATTTATAAGTTTACATCACATACTCTGTTAAGTTTAATTCATTAAGATTTCCACGAACGAAACTATTGTATTGACTCTGCATCATATTATTGTTCCTTTTAGAGTTTATTGAATATTATTAGTCTTAACTCAATACTGTTACTATCTTATTACAGAGCTTTTGTGCTGTACATTCATGTTACAGGATTCATCTTGAAAGTTGTGTTCTTTACGATTGTTGGATTCAGAAGCAATGCTGTTCCATTTTGAAATGCAGTCGTATTCCTTTTAATTGGGACTGATGCTTAGATCAGATTACTATTTACGTGTGTTGTGTGTGTATATGGTTTCCAAGCATTGTTCCATAACTTATCAGTAATCAGTGTTGTTCCATTAGTGTGTGCTGTTTGATTTGCCTTAAGAGTGAAAGATTGTTGTTTGATTACGATTAATGAATTTGAGTTAGTAGATTAAGTTTGATTACTGTTTGTGAGACTTAGTTGTTTAGCTGCTATTCCAGTTAAGAATTGTTGTTCCATTTAAGAATTGTTGTTCCATTACAGACTTGTTGTTCGATTTCTTATTTGTCGTTCCATTTTCTTATCTCCCGTTCCATTTAATAGCATTTGTTGTTTTGGTGTGGGAGACGATCTAAGGCTGTAGTGAGCCTTGGCATTTATTGTCTGGTTCCCAGATCTGTGGTATGTTCTCTAATTTCCTTTCCATCAGTTTCCAAAGGGATGGGTTATTGCTACCGAACCCTTGACTGAGAAGTTGCCTAGTTTTCTAAGTGTGTGATTTACTCTTTGAAGTAGCTTAGTTGTAGACAACCATCCTTTTAATCTTGTATTTCTGAACGTTGTACTACTAGCATTACTCTGACAAATGATAGCCTCAGACTAAGACACTCTTTGAAATAAGAAAATGCTCCCGGATTGACATATTAATCTGAGGTAATTAGAGGTGAAAGAAACCCTTTTTATAGCTCTACACTACTTAGCCTAGAATTTGCACAAATATGGGCAACAATTGGCTACTCTACCCAGAAATTGCACAAATCTCCTAGGCAGTCAGCCTAGCTCCCAGCCAGAAATGCACATTTTTCTTCAACAGTCGAGCAGTCTCTTGAATGTGTAGCTGAGTTTACTGGTTCCTTTTGGGACCAAGAAAAATGGACTTGCATGCATGGACTACTTCTCCCAAGGCAGCATGTAGAGGCATACCTTGTTTGAAGGATCTATGTTTAATGGTTGGAGGTTACATGCAAAGAGAAATTTTGAATCCTCCCACCAAGTGACATGTGCTTCACAACTTCGATGTTATCAAAACTCATCAAATGGACACTGTAGAGCTCATTCCTCACATCAACCTTACAGCTTTGACATCCCCCATCACATGTAGGAGCAGTCAGCACATTCAACTCAGCTGTTTTGGGGTAAGCCCGCTTCCCATGCCTTGTGCTACATTTCCGCCACTTTTTGTGTTTTTGCTTGTGGGAGTATTATTTGCTTTATTACTTTAAACACTTGTTTTCATTTACATATATACTAGTTTTTCCTAGCTCTAATTTAGTTTACGTTGCTATCTCACTACAGTCGCATGCATGAAATTATTTTGCACGGGCGTTCGCCCAACCGGCAAGCTGCCTCACCCACATGCATGTTGATCTGTTTGTTGAAACTTTCATTCATATTTTGCATGCACTTTCAATCACTTATTCTATCACTTATTATCACCATGCATTTATTGTCTTAGTTGCTTTCAGTTGCCCATTGGCGAGTCAAGCCAACCTTGGCGCGGACTCTAACTTCACCAAGGCTGCATTGTGTAATCTAGGGAAGGAAGTATCACCTTCCTCTCTAGATTTGCTCATTCATGCCCAGCATTGACCTCCAGGAATGTTTTGAACATTTCTGGAGGACAATGGCTACTTGGCCCAAAAAATTACGCAAATTTGTGCCTAGGTCAGTATTCCTTCCCAGCTAGAATTGTGCATTGTGTAATCCCAATAGTCAGTAGCTAGATTGGACTGTGCATTACACAGTTCTAGCAGTCATTCAGTCTCCCAGAAACCCAGACTGTGCCTTTGTGAATATTGGCAGTTTGTCTCCCGACCTTCTAACCGAAATTGCGCAACCTTCATGATCATTCAGCCAGGTATGTTGCAAGTCAGTTCTGATGTTCATTTTGGTTTTCAACTGACACATTGCTTTCCATGAGTGTTTCCATGTCTCCAGGTATCACAGGTGTTCATCTACCTCTCAACAATATAGTTATAATTGTTTCTAGGAGAGCAAAGACGAAGACATCGTTCAGAGCACACTTGGGGATGCAGACGATCAAGTGTCCATGGACTTGCCTACCCACGAAGACATCAAGTTGTTCATACATGAGGACATCAGGATATGACAGCAGCAACATCATAGTGTGTAGCATCATGAACAACAATTGAAGACAACATACCAAATGCAATGAATTAAAGACGAGGGTTGTTGACAATGCGAAGGCAGAACAAGGTTGCAAGCTCAAGCAAGTCCATTAATGATGAAAGAAACTTTAGAGACTCTAGCGATGAAGTGACAACGCGACATGAAGATCGCAAGAAGGCAGAAGATGGAACAAAGAAGGAGTTGCATGTGCTAAAGCAACAACTTAAGAAGAATGTGAAGCTACACATACAGACGAATGAGTTGCAACAGGAACAGGAACAAGTGTGGGTGCAATATGCACTCACGGATGAAATTGCATCCGTACAAGTTAAGGATCGATCCTAGCAACTGACACAAAGTAGACATGGTGAGCAGTGTTGTTGATCAAATGCAAGGTATTTAGCAGCATGCATATATTTGAGTGCACGCATGCAATCCAAACCACTCAACACACTCACCAAGGTGAAGACAAGAAGCAAGTCCAACTAGGGCTGAACATGTACTTTGGCAAGTTGATGCGCATGACCACCAGAACACACTTTAAGATCAGCACGAATACTATGCATTAGTGTGTTTCCGATTCAACCATACCCAAGAAGACCATGCACATGTTAGCAGGTGAGTGGGATAAAGGGGTCGAACCAATGCACCAGTTGCAACGGAGGCAAGAGTTCACTTCAGCAAGATGTCTCCATGAGGTGCATGCACACCATCACGGATGATGAAGCTTGGCATCAACTCACCACCTTCACCATCACAAGCATGTCAAAGAGTTGGTCTCATCACAATGAACCGAGTGTCAGTGATGTCTTGCAAGGCTTGCTCAAGCCATGTTGTCTCACATGAGTACATGTGCATTGTAATGTTGAGTCATGTCAAGTGTAAATCAAGTGTCAATGGTTGGATGTAACAGTCATAGAGTAGGTGAAGAGTCATGAGGGTAGTTTAACTGTCACAAAGGGGAATTTCAAGAGTCACCCCACCCTTTTCTATAAATTTTCCCTCATAACTCATTGTAAGGGCATTTGGTCAGCCAAGCTTCTGATAAGACTATCTTGGATAAAGCTTGGAGAGTATTGTAATCCACCTTGGCTTCTCCACTACACAGAGCTATTTCATCTCTTTGGAGGAGTAGGTGGATGTGGTTGTAACATTCCACTGTTGGGGCTAGCAATTTTACATGGTGTATTGTATGATTGTGACTTACACTTCTTTATATAATAAGATCTAGCACATTTTCATGCATATGTTGTTATTGTAGTTGGACTGCTCTGGTTGCCTTAATGATATATGTTGTTTAACTTGTGTAATTATGCATGAATTGATTAGTATGAAATTATATGAATCTTGTTGTTAATGTGGTCATTGTCCATGTTGATTTCTCTACCAGACATCATAGAGACCTTTCACATGGACCTTGCTGTAACAATCATCGTACTCATCTCAAAGTGATCCATGAGTGTTCTATGTGTTATCTTACCTTGTATGATGTGATTGCTGCATCTGAGTGGACTGTTCCGCATAAAGTTGTGCATGTCCTTTTGTGTTGTGTGTTCCTAGCTGAGTTGGGACTAATCCCTTTCAACCTGGAACTCACCTTCACCTTCTTCTCCCTTTGAAGTGTTAGAACCTCTAATGCACCTTCCTTGACTCATTGCATCTATCACACCCTTGATACTGGCAGAGTTATCTTGCTTGCCTCTGTGCGACATCACGGTCAAGGCATTACCTTACGACCCACTGTTGGGACTCCTAGACCAAACATCTGAGGTCTAATTGGGACTTCTTAATAGTGATATCCCATTGGCATGTTGGTGGGTCCAACACTGTCAACATTTATGGCACTAGAAGGAGGGCCTGATGACAAGTTGTGTCCTCTCATCCAGTTTTGAACCTTTTCTTATCTTTCATGGAGTCTTGCACTCTTCCTCCCATGAGGTGTTTTTTGAATCGTGAAGATGTCTCCATCTCAAGGAAGCTTTTCAATCTCTTGTCCACTCACATGTATGATGGTGAAGGCCGGTTTTTTGCTTGCATACACACTTCGTGAATCTCCATTTTGTTGGGTGCTCAGCCTACCAGGTGACACCATGCACTCATTTGAGCACTTTTGTGATATTATTGAAGACACGTTCTATCATTTTGATCCAAACCATCTTGACAGGAAATTTTTATGGCAATGGAGGGCTGTGTATGAATTCGTTATTGATTTTTGGCAGCACTTCCGTGACTTGTAGTTTCAAGCTTCAAGGTTCCAGATGAAATATTCTTATCTTTGGGACTCGTTCAAGTACTTACTTAAGAAATCTTCCCATCCCAAGAGAAAGTTTGAGATCAAGCCTCGATCAACATTCTTCGTTGATGGAGCTGCACAATCTGATGTGGAAGCAAGCACTATCTCAACTGACTCTCTGGCTTCCTATTATTCAACAGCTCAACCACTGCCCAATGATGTTAAGGATCATGCTCACATACCTGTTCATCCTTCACACCCTCCCAACATCACTTCACTCAATTTTCACACAGATTTGGTTGTGAGTCCTTCGAGTCCTCATATGCGTTCTTTACTATGACCTTCATCTTCGAACCCGGGTGTTCCTCTGGATGATGCAGTCTTGTGTTCATCGATTCCAGACTCTTCACTTGTTGTGAATGAGGAACAACCCACTGATGGAGTTGGTGTTGCATAACCGACATGCGCTGTCATTCATGAAGAGTATGAGTGGGAGATTGAGCATCAACACTCAGTGAAGGATGACTCCCTTCCATTCAAGCCCCCTTCATTCTTTCCTAACATCGTTGGTGAACCTGCCATCCATGATTTCGCAGGTGTGTCTTCATCCACAGATGCACCCATTGTTGATCTTTCGGAGGACACATTGTATGTTAGCCCATCATCCAACAATGGAGAGGACCAATCATTCATTGGAAATCCACTTGATCTTTTATCTGCCTTTTCCAGAAATGTGGAGGGCGAGCATCCTTCTTCCTCATCTACCCCTCTGTGTGATTCATCAAACCATTAGGATGCCATCCAACATCCTAAATTTTCTGATCTTGGTTGTCATGATCTCTTCACCTCATCATCTAATCATGATGTTGATTCACTCATTGTTAATCCATCTAAGCCACTGGTCTATGAAGATCCATCTATAAATGAAGTCCAAACCCCACAGACCGTCGAGGTACTTCACCCTGAGCTAATGGTTATGTTAGGCCCTCGCTATCCTAAGGTTGGTTTCGCTTCCGATCAGGAAATTGTTCAAACACTCAAGGCTCCTCATCACTCATCTATATGCACTCAAGATCAATATAACACTCAGATTTTACTTCCTCCACTCTAACTACATGATCCCATTTCTCAGGCATTGGAGGAGTCTTACATTGCAAGCACTCGTCCACGATGCAAGCTATCTTTGTTTCTTTCGTTTGCTTGCATGTCATATTCAATAGTGTGCTTATGCTTCAAAGTTTCATGTAGTGCCACACAACACCATGATAAGTCCATGGACTACCTGTCATGCACATGCACTCACTTATGTCCCATGGGCACTTTGAATCATGAAGTGTGGTTGTCTTTATTTTTATATCTTTCTTTCTTGCTGGTTCGCAGAATTGGGTTTCTCGCGGACCAAGCCTTCACCAACATGGGTCTACCAATGCATCAATGGCTGCATTGGAAGTATCACTTCATGTGATTAGGCCCATGTACCATTAGTTCAGGAATAGGAGTAGTGTTTGCTTTCAATTGTTTACTTGCATGCCTGTTTGCTTACGTGCTTTTCTTGCTTGTTTGTTTACTTGCTTCACTTTCATTTTTACTTCTACTCTTTCTTTGCTTTGTTGATTGTTAGCTCGTTCGCTTGTTTCATTCATAGGTTAGTTTTTCATGAAACCATGTATGACTCTTGAAATGAGATGGGTAAATTACAAAAGGGCTTGTACAACTATCACTACTTGGTTATCTATCATCTTACCTCTATATGATGAACTTGTTACTTTTAGTCCATGATACATCGAAGGAAAATATGTACTGTTCAAATTGAACCTTGGTGGAAATACAATGCTTGCATGCTCACTAGTGTCACCTTCTCTAGTCGGTTGTTTTTGGGTTAACCCTTGTCAGCTCAGTCAAGTAGAGTAAGGTTAGGGGGAAAAAGTTAATGGGAAAATTAAAGATACAATAAACTACTTCTCTACTGGAACAACCTTCTCTGTTGGAACAAAATCCTTTGCTCTCAATAATTCGGGATCCCTCTTCCACCTCTGAAATGAATAAGTGCTATCCATAGTGAAAATGAAAAGAAAAAAATGAAGAGCCAAAAAATTCAAAATTCAAAATGAATAAGATGAAAGAAGAGAAAGGCTTCCTACACAGGGAGGTGATGCAAGTAAATCCGCTGAGGTAATGAAAAGGCTCACTAGCAGCAAAGCCATGGTTGTGTTCCTATGTTACTGCACCGGGGTACTGTCCAGGCCTGCTGGCAGTGGAGCAACACCAGAGATGAAACTAAGACTCTGATGACTATATTGCTTGTACACCTACACACCCCTCAACCCCAATAGAAACAACTGTGTTGCCTTGGCTTGGAATGTGTGTCAATCTACCAAGGGTTTGGCATATGCTACATCTTACAATAAAGTTAGTGTGAAACCAAGATGAGCTGAAAACTAGACAATACTTCGGGAGGTGTTAGACTTGCTTTTCATGAACAAGGTCCATTCGAAGAGCTGGAGTTCTACCAGTGTGTCACCAAGTGTTGTAGCAGCTACAACCACCCTCCAAAATTTTGCCTTAGCCTCGTTTTGGAGCCTCCCTTACAACCTTCATAGTAGTTTTCCTTGCTTCATCAAGTTCACAAGCTTCAGTGTCTTTCTTTCACAAAGGCGACCTATTTGTCATAGCTTCATCCATTCCCCTCACAGGTTGTTAACCCGGACTTGGTCCAGCTACAGGTTGAGTAGTTTCCCCTTGAAAATTGTGCATTTATGGAGGGAAACCAACCTTCCCTCCAGAAATTGCACAGTACTCTCTGGCAGCCTGCTGGATTTTGTAGGTTTCAACCCATCGAGCAATCTGTCCTCATCCACAATTTCTATGGAGAAAAAACAACTCTTCTTAACGTGGAACCTAGACTTGTCCCCTTTGTAATTCCTAAGACCCATTGCCCTTATTTTCTCCATTCTCTCCTTTAGAGGCAACCCTTTGGTGGTAGAAATATTACGAAGTTTCACCTCCTTGTTTTCATACTCATACCCTGAAATGGTCTTCTAAATGGCTCCCCCTACATGTTGCCTTGCACTCCATCACCACTTTCCTCCAATTCTTCTGACATTTTGGGGGTGAGCTAAACTCTATTAACACTAGAGCCTCACCATATGTGAACCCAAAATCATGGTGTAATACTTGGACAAAGAAAAGCTTCTCCTTCAGAAGCTTAATGGGTTTTCTAACCTCAAAAAATATCATTGGATGGTCATGAGTTTCAGACTGACTTACCTTGTATGTGCTTACTTGAACTATTGATGAAGTGGATACCACTTGATGTTTACGAAGGTCGATTATGGCAAGAGTTTAAGTCACCACAAATATCATCACCATATTCTAACGTATGTAACAAATGGAGACTAAACAGAGTCTACCAATGAAGGCATATTCAGAAGAAAATGTCAACATAGTTCATGGCAGCTTCACTCAATGAACCTATAACATAGCACGTGCGTTCATAGCATACTAAACAATACAATTAATTTAACTATATATTGTAAAATACCTCTAAAATTCACATTATTTAACCCCCTACCAATACGAACTCAATACACTTTCCAAATTTAAAAAGCCCCTACTTTCACTATATATTGTAGGTTTCCTTTTTTTCATTAGTATTTTTTATGCCCCTTTGTATTTTTAAATTAACTTTAAGTTCCATTTTTTATACCTTCATTTATTAAAACCCTTTACCCCCTATTATATGATTAATATATTGTGTCATTTTTCCTCAAAATATATACCCCAATATGAACCCAAGTATATGGTATTGTTCCCCCAATGAAACCCCATGGCATAGTTGTACTTTATATTTTTACAAAGAATTTATGAATCCATATTAAACATTTGAAATTGGCAAGCATATGATTTTGAAAGGTTGTAGTGCTACTACTGGAAACATCGTCAATTATCATGCAATGCGGCTTAATCTCTGAAGCCTTAATTTGCCACTACTTGACACATTGTCAATTATCATGGCCGTGGACATCTGGCTATTTCATTGCTTGGTTTCAAATAAATTTGTCTCATATGCATTCAAGGTTGTCACAAATACCACGTAATTCTTACAAGGTATTTTTGGAGCTTTTTGTTTCTTTCATTCCACTGATGAGTCTAGGTGCTCCAATCCCCTAATGTGTATATTGAGGCACACACTTTGAGTAGCAGACTTGGTAATGGGCCTTTTAACAAGGTACTGGTTTTCAATGATGGGGTTGTTGTAGGTGTTGTATGGCTTTTTTATGTGGTTTACACATGAGGGATAAATCTATTCTTTTGGTGCCCTGATACTGGTATTGTGTCATTTGATTTGGCTAGTTATGAAATTAAGGTTACATGCTTTTTGAGTAAATTTTTGGATGGAAAAAAGCACACATTTGATTTCGATGTGACCAATATTCTGAATATTTGGTTTTTAGATGGAAACTTTCACTTGTGGTTTGATGAGAAATTTAGTATTTTAATCATAGGGCGATTGATTGAGCATAATAAACCCATTTTGGATTGGTTGGTTCTATCAAACTTGAAAGGGTTGGAGGGATCATTTCACACATCTGAAAATAGGAATATATCTTCCTTTGGCTAGGTAGAACTCGATTTGTTCCTTTTTCTGGGTAGAATCCTCTCATAGAATTCTCATTACTCATACTTTGCAAGAGTTCAAGTTTGATAATTTGATCACTTTTAAAAGAAATTCAGATATATAAATTGTGCATCAAGCAATAACAACCAACATAAAGGTTATTGTCGAGACTACCAAAGGAATAATATTATCTTATAAAATTAATCATTTTACCCCTTAGATAGGGATGTTGCTAGTGTGGAGAAAAGAAATGGTACAAATATGGAAATACAAATTTTTTAGTTTTTCTAATTAGTATTTGTACATGTCGTGCACCATCATCATATTGATTTCAAGTTTCAAAAGAAAATATATATTTAAACATTAGAATGTAATATATATATATATATATAAACATTACAATAAAATATAATATAATATTAATTTTACGAGTCAAAAAAAATATAAATTTAAACATTACACTAAAATATAGTTAATTGCAATTAGAGATGAGAGCGGATGTTGCTAATGTGGAGAAAGGAAATGTTACATATATGGAGATGGAAATTTTTTTATTTTTTTAATTAATATGTGTGCATGTCACACTATATTGTACTAATTTCAGGTGTCAAAAGAAAATATCTATTTAAACATTACACTAAAATATAGTTAGTTACAGTTAGAGATGAGAGTGGTTAGCTACATTGCTAGGGAACATAGTTGTTTTTCTTGTTATTTTTGGTATGCTTGATATGAATATCTTATTATTGGGATTGGAGGGAATTTCTATGAGATTTTTGAGATTTTTTATTTATAATATTAATAATTTAAAATAAAATGTTAAAGAATAAAAGTGTAATTTAACTATTAATTTTAAATTTGTTGGGAGAGTTAACATAATTTTTTATTAGATTGTGATATTTAGTTCATTAAAATATGTTTTTCAAGTCTAAATGTTTTTATTTCTTTGAAAAATATTTCATATAACAAGATTTTGTAAATTATATAGCTTGTATTTATGGTTCCAATAAATCGCCACCAAATATAAAGTAAAATTGACTAAAATATATATCTAAAAAAATAGAAATATTTATGTAATACACAGTGGAAAACCTATCATAACTCACTTTTCAAAATAGCAGTGAGATCATATGAATGCAAGTTCACTCATCACAGTTCTTCAAGGAAAACCACACCACCTTGAATTACCAATTAATGATGCGTATTGGGATAAGCTTTCAGTCCTACCAAATGCCTATGGATCTTGGGTTTTACCCTATTTCCTCAAGTCCTAGACAACCAAATTCTTATCCAAACAAAAACAATTTTACAAAATTCTACATC
The DNA here is from genome assembly GCA_031772625.1 of Pinus tabuliformis. Classification (NCBI taxonomy): domain Eukaryota; kingdom Viridiplantae; phylum Streptophyta; class Pinopsida; order Pinales; family Pinaceae; genus Pinus; species Pinus tabuliformis. The sequence continues at coordinate 719,814,408 of CM062816.1, forward strand.
ACAAAAAATATTTAATATACAAAAAAAACTAAAAATATTTAAAATAAAATAAAATAATCATTTAAAACAATTTCTTTTTAATAAAAATAAAAACTTGTTTTACAAATAAATTATAATAAAATAAACTAATACAATTTTATATAAATATTTAATTAATTAAAAATCGAAAGAACGATATTTTTAGTTTTAAATTCATTTTCTTAATATTAACTTTTTAATTTTAAATACAACATTGCAAACAAACACTCTCTCTATATATATAATCATTTTACAAAATTTAATTTATTTATATTAGTTTTTTCATTTCACAAATATTTTTTTTTTTATAATATTCCAAATATTTTAAAACTATTATTTTATACTTTTCTGAATATCCAAATATTTCAATAAAAAACTTGACTTCAATTAAAAACAAGGGCAGCTGCGAGGCAGCGAGTCCCTGCATGAAGTTAACATTTAAGATCTAGGGCTAAAGAACAGGGCATTACGCCTGTATGGTTGATCTGGTTGTTTGGATGAGGCATATGATTTTATAAAAAAAATGCCATTTAAACCTAATGTTACTGTTTGGGGAGCCTTACTTGGTGCCTGCCAAGCCCATGGCAATATGCAGATAGGAAAAGTTGCAGCAGAACACTGCAGTTGGATTGAGGTAAAGAGCAGGGTACAACAGTAAGCATATTGATAAGCAGAAGAAGGTATTCATGTGATTGAAGGACAACGAAAGTGTGCATTAATCTGAATTTAGGCTTGAGATACTTTACCATCAAATTAGTCAAAACGTCTTTATAAACCAACTACTAGGATCAATAAAGAATACCATTCATAAGTGTCCATACTGCAGCTGCTTTCATAAGTGTCCATTAATCTTCAGCAGCAGCGACCAAAAAGGATGAATAGGACTAGGAAGTTAGAGTGTGTCTTGATGCATCTGCAATCTAGATTCTAATATAAGCATGTCACTTGACTCTAATAACCCACGCCCTAACTCAATGGGGTGGGGCATGTTGAGGACTACTTCCCTTGATTCCAGCCATACCCAGTAAACGATATATACCTGGTATGACGTATTGACATATATAACCTACACACTAATGCATTGAATGAAAGGATTGACTTGAACCCGCCAGTGATACGGGACATACATTGATAGCAGTGGATAGTGCGGTCTAGAGAGCTGGGCAGATAACGCAGTGGAGCTTCTCCTGCTTTTTTGTCGAATGAATTACTTAACTACTAAGTCTCAAGGAACAGATGCAAGTGTAAGGCTGAAGTACCAGTTTCGGTAGACTGCGTCAACTTCTTCTGAAACTCAGACAACAGGCAATGATAAATGTCAAAATAGTAAACAAGAAAGAGTGTAAGTTTCATTAACTATGGGCTGCAATATTACATGATATATTACTGGAAAGGGTCATCCACAAGCCTATTGTGCCACGAATAATATAATATGCCCCGCAATATTTCAAAAGAATGCACCAGTTTATGTTGCTAGCCCAAAATCACACAACTGCAATAGCAATAGTCACGTGAGCACTATATACCAAAGATCTGAACATTATTGAATAACTAACTTGCAGAGAATCGTCATCAATTCAAGACACGAGTAACATGAAAACCGCCGTGGAGCTTACATTTGACCTTGAAAATAAGCATTTCTTATGATAGACTGTAACATGTGAAGAATACAAGACAAGCACGAATGCTAACAATTAGGACATTAGACCGACATCCGAGCAGAGACGATAGAAGCATAAAAAATGCGAGTTGCACCACCATGGTAGACCCAAATGCATATTTGAAGCATCCGTCGTACCTGTAACAGAGAAGGAAGCGAGGAAATGAGACAATGCGTAAAATAATGCAAAAATAGGTTTGAGATTCAGAATTATTGTTTTCTTGGAGTAGTGATTTACGTATGAGAGTTGTGATCGAATACAGGAAACCCAGTAATATGCAACAACAACAATGTTCTAAGCAATGGGAATAACACTAATCTAATGCTTATCTGACTAATCAAGTATGGATATCACATTACTCACCACTCTTTATCCCGAAACAATTGAACGGGCATGGCCTAGTTCTCTGACATCAACAGCACCTGGCTGGCTTTGGCGAGCTCCTATAGTAACGTCTTGAGCGGACTGGGGCTGCTAGGTCAACAACGTATCCATGCAAGTAGAGCAAGTAGAGTATGGCAAGTAGAGAGGTTGTAGTAGGTCCAGTTGGCTGATGGCAATGACAACTTCTATATGCCGATATTCTCTATGTATGATTTATATGGTTCAAATGGATTAGCATTGCCCAGCTCTGGCATTGGCACTTGGCTCTGTAGTGGATGGAGACTTCAGATTTCATAGGCCTTGTCAGCTATGGAAGTGGGCCTTGATGAGTTTAGAGAGAAAGTTTCTATGCCTGTATAGTATTTTAAAACGTCTTTATGCCAGCTCATATAGTAACACTTCGATATGCAACATCTAGGGCCTGGAATCTAATGGCCAGGGCAAAACTTAGATATGGCAACATCATATTATGTTCAAACGTATATATATATGAATCCAATGGTTACAATGGACTTTGTCAATGTTTCTATGGTGACATCATATATTGATGGCTTTACTGTCTCTGGCATCAAATCTAGATCTAGGTCTAGGGAGGAGCGAGCCTCCATAGTTCCAGGTCCAATAGGCCCCATAGTAGCAAGTCGAAATAGGCTTTCACCACAGGTTTAGCTTTAACTCCAAGTTGCACTAATTAGTTAGAACCAACTGTGTTACAAGGCGGCACACGGCAAAGGCAGAGTGAGTGCATGCATGGGCTTTAGACTCTAAAACGTAACGTAGTTTCTAGTCATCAACATATTTTGGAGAGGCCTGAATGAAGGCTATGAATTTCAATTAGATTAGCAAAGAGTTTTGACCTTAAGGTTCAAGGTTGGCTACTTAATAGCAGCTGCATTTTCTATCATAGACAATATACAACACATATGAAGGAAACCCTCCTATGAAAATTTCAACACCTTCAAAAAGCTGTAAAACTTCAAAGCAAAATTGAGCAGACAATGACGTTCTGCTAGTGAAAAATATCTTGAGTGGAGAAGGCAGGGCCACACTCACGAATTTATAGATATGTACGTAGCCAGATCTTTTGAAATAGCATAAATCTGACCAGTAGCATGTCTGAAGTATCTATTACCCTCTTCACCAAACTTCCAATATTCTGGCTCATGATACTTGACACCTCTGAAAGAACACAAATTATTCTTATTAGCACATTTTCCTAAATGTAAGACAGTAAATATTAGAAAACTGCGAGAACCAAGGTTTTGTATTGCAGCAGGCACACGAAAATCCTCAACAGGCAGCCTTAAAAGAACACCTCAGTTTAAACTTCAAACTCCACAGCAGTCTACATATGATTTACTACCATTCAAGTATTATAATACCATGGCTTTTGATTCAAACAAAGAACCTCAATTCCGCGGAAGACATCTATGTCCCCTCTAAATATAAAACGACTTCGGAAACTGTTTACAAGCCACTAATTTGAATTTTGTACAGAGTGACAGAACACAACACAAGGATATGATTTGCTTCTGAAATCCAAAAGACTATAATCATTTAGCTCTATACATCTTCAATCACAATTTTCACAAAATTATAAACAAATTCAATTCGGAAAGGTCCAGTATTTTAGGATATTCTCTGGAAACCCAAATTGCTTTATGCTATTTGGTCATAGCTACTTACTTCTGTGCAAGAACAGGTCCAGACTTCATGCAACCAATGTAAATTCTTGGTTTAGATCGATATCGTGCAAGAGTGGTGGCCAACATCCCTGAGAAGAGCATCCGTATGTTCTTAGTGATAACAGAATAGGGCAAAGATATCCTTCCATTGATAGTAGTTATCAACTTATCCTGGTTCTAAAAGAATGAGGGATTGGTACCTAAATTAACATGCACATCATCATCGACCTTAACATAGAAATCTGCATCCCATTTTGCTACTGTTGTAGAAAAATAGGTCTTGGTCTTTGCTGAGAGCTCGTGGTAGCCTTCAACATGTTCCAATCTAAGGAAATCATGATGCTGTGCGTCTTCTGAATCAATGGCACGATCCAAAATACCACCAGGTGTAACACTGTGTCCAATAAGGAATCTAATAACAATGCCTTTCTTCTCCTCCAACTGCTTCAGTTTGGATCCTGTGAGGAACAAAAGGTCCAATTATCAAAATCAACGGATATCTAGAAAAGCTACAGACAGCAGAATATCCCTGCCATAGGTTCATACACGCTCATGAGAACTATTTTTGCAATTAAAAGCATTTATTATTTATTAACCAGATTTCAAAACCTAAAAATTTATTAGCAATAACTGATATGGACCTTGTGGCATCCAGGTTTCTCGAACAGAGTCCCGCCGCTTTCTACTGCTAAAAGCTGTATTGATTCCAATCACAACAAATGCCTTCTGGCGTACCTCAGGGTCTTATCCATCAGGCTTCTCAAGAACAGGTGACCCATTGAGGTTGGTTGATTTTTCAGTCCGAGCAACTGTTAATTCCATTTCAAGAGAAGAAATTGTTTTGTCTAATGATCTGGAGACAAGAATTTGCAAGCTCAAATGAAGGGTTTCAATTTTGTTGTCAAAAAAGTGCACACAAACAAAGACCAAATCCAAATTTTATACAATAACAAGAAATCCTGTGCCATCGATGCCTAAACCATAGAAAGATAAAGCCAACTCAGTGTCAAGGGTATTTGATAACTACAACTGACTACCCTATGAACTGCTAAATACATATGATGAATTAGCAAAATACTAGGCAATGTAGCTGAAATAGGCAATATTCAGGGTAGTGATCATGAATGACAGTCGACATAAATTAAGCCATAAATTGAAAGAGAACAATGAAAGTCACTGCCTGTTACCTAGAAACAACACAATCATCATAGGCATCCATGAATGACTTCGTTCAAATTAAGGGTGCTAGAATAGTCACATAAACAGGTAGAACAAGGTCTTTAAAACTACTCACTCAATGGCATAGATAAGATAGGGAGCGAACACGGCACTTGCGATGACAACCATTGGAAGAACTGTGGATCCTAACATGGAAGAGGGCCAGCAAAGCCATTTTACAGAAGAATATACAGAATTTCAGAAGCACAGGTGGAACACAGGAGAATTATACCTTAAATTCTTAACACTTTCAACATCTTAACCTACAAATATTCCTGCTTAAATACTTACAGATCTTCCTGCTTTAATACTTGCATGCTTGTCTTCACAATCTTGAGAAAGAACTTGCAATTCCCGTTTGTGCGTGGGATCAACGTCATCGTACGTCTCAGGATTGCTCCACATTCTGTTAGTAAAGAGCATACCGATGCAGAAACTCGCAACGCAGAGGAGCACTCCAAACTTTCCCCTGCCAACGCAGAGGAGCACTCCAAACTTTCCCCTGCCAACGAGCCTAAGCCTAAGCCTAAGCCCGTTTTCTTGTCGGTTTGCATTTCAACTCTGTAAACAAAAAAGGCATTAGGAGCCAGCAATGGTTTGAGCTCCACAAAACAGAAAAATGGTAAAACTTGAATTGGCATCTAAAGAAACGGGAAAGGAGGCCGGAGTTCGCACCATTCTGCTGTCAAAAGGCAGTCTTCATACAATTGCCGCCAAAGTCAGACTTTTAGCACAGGAGTCCTGGATCAGATGATGTCAAAGATTCACGATTCAATACAAATTATAGCCAGTTCAACCATAAATACGAAAGAAATCGTCGAAGCGCATTAAGAATTTAATGTCATTCTAGCTTCCAACGGCCTTACAAATTTGCTATACTGCAAATAAAACTGGTTTCAAATACGTAGGGTGTATTGCAATTTACCACAGCAGGGCAAGGCACCTGTGTGCTGTCAAATGCTTCATCTGTAATTCCATTTCCAACCAGATAACCCTGAAAAACTAGCCATGCAAGAAGTCAGTAGGCCTGAATGAAGCCTATGAATTTCAATTAGATTAGCAAAGAGACTGGACGTAGTAATAAACAGGCTAGTAATAAAAAGAAAAAACGAATAATTAAAAGTTATATAAAAAATTATTAAATAAAATAATATGACAATTAGAATATATAAATATATAAAAGTCGCCACAGCTGGACCGCTGGACTTCATGCTACCGCATGGATACCAAGTGTCGCGTTACCTGCACCCTAAGATCGCCATGATCGAGCGACGAAGCTGGAATACGTTGTAAGTAAAGATAAGAAATCAAAGAACCATCCAGTATATGCCGTATAGGAATACCTGGGATGTTTCAGCCTGTGTGTTGATCCTGACGGTACAGAAAAACCAGAGACATATCAATCTGTGGTGACTCAACCAATTCCCCCATATCTTCCTCTTCTTCCTGTTCTAGGTTCATCCAAGTCCCGACGGAAAATCCCAATGGCACAATTCATGTAGTGAATGAATGGCTTCTGTGCGCAGCGGGTGAACCACTTTCTGTGTGCAGTGGGTGAACCACTTTCTGTGTGCAGTGGGTGAACCACTTTCTGTGTGCAGTGGGTGAACCACTTGAGTTAATGGCTTCGTGCAGTTAATGACTTGGGAGTAGGCAGGTGATGTTGTGAACGGCTTGCTTTCTTTGCACTGTTAGACAACAAATTCTATGCCTTCATAGAAGAGCAGAGAGATCCAGGACTCTCTAATGGCAACCGTTTAAGATTAAACATCCTATTGACATGAGGTAAGACTGATATTGACAACTTGACATTTGACCGCATAAAATATGGTGTTATTGTGCAGGGATTTCTTAACTACATGAAGATCTTGCCGTCAAAGAGGAGGGATTTCTTAACTACATGAAGATCTTGCAATCCTAACAATCCTCCATGATATCAGTGTCGTCATCAAGCCTTCTAGGTAAGTTTTTCATATGCCCTTTATTCCTAGCAAGATCTATTTCAAAAGCAGCAAGCAGCTCCACTAATATGAAATCCTGTCTGAAAGAAGGTGAAGATACAGGGCTCCGCTACCAGATCTAGTTCTTCTAGCAGGTGAAAAGGTAACTAAAGTAAAGGGGTAGTTCATAGAGGCCGCCATACCTGAAAGAAACTCTTGTGAGCTAGACAGAAAGCTACTACCAGAGCTAGCCCAACCACTGGTTCAAATACAACTGATTCCGAATCAATAGGCTTTCGAACTAAAGGATCCGTCTCCGGGCGAGGTGATAGCAAAGAGAGCATTGGTTTTCATTCAATCTCCACCGCAGCGACAGGACCAGGTTCAGGTTATACGGATCCAGAGCTACCAGCATCATATTGAGATCGAGCAGTTCCACCGCCTTACCCCGACAGTTGTTGAACCATCGCATGCACCAGCTGCCAATGCACAACCTTGTAACATGGAACACGAAACCTTACGAAACCTTCGCATACCCCGACAGATAATAGGAATCGAAGTAATGTTAACATTAAAACCAGACCGGTGATGGTTAGCGAAAATGCACCGGGCTTATTGCTTTTAAGCTATGCTCGAGCCTCTTCCGCCTCAGGAAGAGGCCAAATAAGATCGCGAAGCCTGAGGTGCGAATGAAACTTAGCTTAGGTCGGCATATCCCCGCACACATCATTTCCAAACTGTAGGATAACAACCGAATAACACCTAAGAACTAATGCTATCTCCGTCCGGAACGATTACTATAGTCCCTGCCGGATGCCAGATGGCAGGGACTAATAACGCATTGTATATATAATTTAATTATTGATATTAATATTATTTAAGATAAGTTCAATAATATATAAAAATAAAACACTAAATTCAAATATATAAATTAAAATAATGAAATTGGAATTTACTCAATTCTCAATTAAATTTTTTTCCAATCTGTAACACTAAATAATTGAATATAAAAATGGTTTTATTTTCAATTGAATTTAATATTTTTTAAAATAAGTCTCTATTTTAAAATATTTGTTATATTATTAATTATTTGAATATTTCAAGGTAAATTTATGACAATCTTGGAATATTTTTTAATACAAAATTAGCATTTAATTTTTTTATTATATATTATGTAGTTGAATAAATAATTTTTGATAAAAAAATAAACATTAAAGTATTATACAATTTTTAAATGATTTTTAATGTTATCTTATTAATTTTTTTCTTATTATTATTATAAAAAGTAAATCCACAAAATATTCAAAAATATTAGTTTAGTTAAATTTAAACAAGGTTTCAATGAATTAGATAAGGTTTTTTTTTGCAAATCACATAAGAGAAATTTTTGGTCCATGCTTTTGAACCAACAAGTGTACAAGTGTGGTTCTTTTTAAATTAATAAGAAATGATAATTCTACCAGATGGAGAATTAGATCTAGGCACCAGATTAAATAGAAATAATGAATTGAAACTGCTAATTTAAATAAAATAAAATATTTATTAAAAAGTGGGATGAATTAGAATATTCAATTTAGAAAAAAGATTAAAAATCCCAAAAAATTAAAATGGGTCAATTTTAAAAAAAGTAATCAGTGAAGGTCAACTAAAATAAATGATAAATAAAATAATATAAAGGTTAAAACTCAAAGTTACCAATTAATTTAGCCGTAGTCTAAAAATTATGCTTTTTTGCCATGAAAGTTATGGAAATTCTAGCCATATTCTGAAAACATCTAGCAGGGATTTTTGTAAATCCAAGTAAAACCTGTCAAAATTAATAATTTTAGGTGCCCTAGATGATTTTGATGGTACTTGATCCATTTCCACCATCAAAAACATGATTCAAACACTGCATGTGCAAGATTTTTTTTGAGATTCTTTTCCACTAATTCCGGCCACTTTTGGTCATCTGAGCAATTCCTCTGCCTCCATAATATTAAATTAATTAAATAATAATAATAATAATAATAATAATAATAATAATAATAATAATATATTATTATTATTATTATTATTGACCAAGAAAATAAAATACTAAAGGAAAAAGTCAAGAATATTTTAAAAAGGGTGAAAGAGACTAAATCAATAATTTACATATTAAAAGATAGTTTGAGGGAAACAAATTTAATAATAATAAATTAAAGGATTACATAATATAAAAATTAATTAATTAGAATCGAAAATAAAATAAAAATAAAAGTAGCTAGAAATCTCAAGGCCGGAAAAAGGTAAACAAAGACATGAAACACATGAAGGGGGGAAATTAGATGATAAAGGACAAAAACAATGGATCCATTCATTAAATTCTCTAATAACTACATCTTGATTACATTCACTTATACATTCATCCCTTCTATAAATGGTTGGATATACCTACATTAAACTTTCTTCAGAAAATATAGTGAATTCCTATTCATAAATTAGTAAACATAATTTGGATATTGTTTTTTGGATTTGCTGATATTTATCTTCCAAGCAATCAACTACAAGGAACTATACCTTCAACCTTAGGGGAATTACCCTATCTTTGAAAATTCTCCCTTAACGGAAATAATCTCATACATAGCATCCCTAAAATCTTAGGTAATCTAAGCAGTTTGATCGCCCTTAGTTTGGATGAATAGCAGTTAGATGTATGTATACCTGTAGAGTTAGGTTTTTGTGGCAATATCACTGACCTCACCCTTTCTCATGACTAGCTCTATGGCTCCATAAACTTTTCGTTAGCGATCTTACAACAACTTAATTTGATATAGATATACTACAATAGGCTTACAAGGATAGTTCTCATTGAGCTTAGTAATTATACTTCTTTGTATGACGTCTAGCTCCATAATAACTTACTACATGGTTTAATCCCTCCATAGCTTGGTTGATTGTAAAATCTAAGAAAGATTAATTTGTTCAACAATAACTTGGTGGGATCGACTCCGCGGGAAATTGGTAACCTAAGCCTTTTCAAGGAGCTTTACCTATACGATAGTGATCTAAGTAGAAAAATATCTGTGTCGATTACAAGCCTGCAACATTTACATTTCTTGAGTCATGTGAAAAATTATCTTGTCATAGAAGTTCTAGTTTAGCTTGGGATGAAGAGTAGATTGGAACTCTTGGATTTGACAAGGAATAATTTTAACGGCACAATACCCCCACATCTCTTTGTAGGAGGAAATTTGATGGTATTAGACCTTGGGGGCAACCTTTTTGTAGGAGGTTTGGCTTTGTCCTTCTTTAAGAAGAGGGGTTATCAACAATAATAATTTCAATGGAATAATACCAAATAATATAACTATGAACACAGGGATTTCATATTTGGACATGAAAATGAATAGATTGGAAGGATCCACATCATCTAATCTTGGTCTTTGGGAGAAATATCACACTATATTACCAATTGTCCAAATAGTTTGCATTTTTCCTATGAAGTTAAGGAGCTAAATTTATTTGTAGGAAAAATGTTAGAAGTTGGCTTAAATTACTTACAATTTATAGTACAAGAAGCAATTGTCCCCCCCCCATATTTTTCATATACAAGTAAGGAAAACAAAATTGGTTCATTTTTCCCTACTTAACATGGCTAGACGTATACCTGGCATCACCCCAAGTTAGAAACCTCAGATTAAGAGGTGCTTACAGAAGCGAGATGGAAGGACATTGCTTTGGAAAACATATGGCCATGTAGAGCTTAAAGGCTTCCGTGAATTGATCTTAATCTGGCTTACATCATTTTCATTTGTTTTAATCCAACTAAAATTCTAATTTTTTGCAAAGTTTCCAACTTTGTAATTCAGATAACTAGGATTTTTCCTTCTCTATATTTACTATTTTGTGTCATTCTATCATTTTTATACCTATGGATCATATTTTGTATCTGAATGGATTTGAAGCTTCTATCTATTTCACAAAAATTCTTGAGATAATCTTTACCCTTCCCTACACTTTGAATCTTACATGTACTTAACATATCTTACATGCCTAACATCTTATGTCTACCAAGCCTCCCTATTTATGTATACCTGTTACTTGAAGCTTAAACATTTTAGTTGAGGAATGAAAAGGTTTTCTTAACATATTCTCTTTCCATCAAAAACTTGTATTCAGTTAGAATTCCATGGCTATTTAGGATGGGAGAGCATTCAGTTGGTCGTCTGCTATGTTGGTTAGCTATTGTTTTTTCCATCTTAAAATATATATGTCAATCTTTCTAGTGCCTTTTACGATAGTTAGAATATTTGATTGTTGGTAACTTACTTCTATATGTCATTAAAAAGTGTTTTTGCTCGGCGCCTTTATTTAACTCTCGTTTTGTTGCTTCCACTGAAGGATAACTTGAGTGGCTAGTTTGTTGGTTTTCTATTTTATTCTTCATGTGAACGTTTCACATGGTTTTTTACATCAGTAGTAATTTGTTTGTCCAAAAGTTTTATTTTTTCATATTTTTGTTTTTATCACGTAACTTTAAAGTAACACAATCACTTTAAATGAAACAGGTTAAAACTTTGTATTTATAGTTTCCCTAGAATGGTTGTTGAATTTAGTTCCCTCACTTCTTTCCAATTATAAATTCTCACCAAAAACTAACTCTTGCCTCCAGCAGATGAATGGAAGAAAAAGAAAAAAAATTAAAGGCAGGCCAAATATAAATGTGGAATGAAATCTCACTACAGGAACATGCCACCGAAGTATAGAGAATGCAGTAAAAACTGTGTCTAATCATTGTATTATGTTTCAATGCAGAAGAATGGACTACCATTTTCATGATCAACCATAAATTGACCATATTTAACCATAGTAAACATGGTCAGGCAAGCTTAAACATGGTCACAAAGTTTAGCCATGGTCAACCTTGCCATGTTGTAGGTTCATATGTAACTCAAGACTAGAGTTTCCTTCCACATTCATCCCACTCCTATATGTGTTCCTTTGCACCTCTAGGTGCAATTGCTACTATAATATATGTCAACTAGTAGCTCAGGTGGTAGGTAGAAGTCACTATTATCCTCCCCACTCTAGTTTCAGTCTCACTGAAATTAAAAGTTTCCTTCCACATTCCTCCCACTCCTCTTATATGTGTTCCTTTGCACCTATAGGTGCAATTTCTAGTATAATATATGTCAACTAGTAGCTGAGGTGGTAGGTATAAGTCACTATTATCCTCCCCACTCTGATTTTAGTCTCACTGGAGTTCACAAGATTCCTTGGTAGGATCATTTCCACATGAAAGATAACCAACTCACCTTAACACAAGTGAGTTTTCATAAATATAACTAACATCAATATTCGTTCCATAAACCACCAAGAAATATATATGTATTTTATATTACACCATTCTTTAATGGTTAAGAGCATCTGTTTCCTCCTAAGAGGTCACAAGTTCAAAACTAGAGGGGGTAGTATGTATGTGTTCATAGACTTAGTAGTCAAATCACTCCATGGAGGTGGATCCCTTGTCCCACAAATAAAGGGGTATGGTGGATCCCTTGTCCCACGAAAAAAGAGGTCTGGTGGATCCCTTATACCACAAACAAAGAGTCTCATACACCAATTTGATATCTGACTTGGTAGGGACCTTAAAATTGAATGAAAGAGTCTAATACACCAATTTGATATTAGACCTCAAAATTGAATAATAATAATATTATATTATCGCTAAAACAAAAACCATAGGAGATTATGATACAAACCCCGAAAACGAATAGGTATGTAGTGTTGAGAATTAGTTGGCTGCAACATTTGAAAATTCAAAGGGCCAAAACCTAAACGTTAACCTTTTAGAATATAATTATTCACTTCGACAATCAAATCCCTAGGCCTCCACTCATCTAGAGATTTACCAATACAATCCACGTGAAATATTATTTTAGATTCCCACTAAAATCCCAATGAATCTCATCCAATTCCTAATTTTGCTTGTTTTACTTTGTGAAGTTAATGTATCTGGTGGGGAAAACCTTTTGTCTCTTTACAAAATTTTATGTTATTATATGTTTCTCTTATCTTACCAAATTTTATGTCATTATATGTTTGCATGTAAAGTGATTTAAATTAATTAACTCCTGGGAATAGTAAGTAAGCTCGGTATTATTTATAAAAATAATTTCGTAGTCTAAAAATTATGTTTTTTTTCCTTGAAAGTTATAGAAACTATGGTTATATTTTGAAAAAATCTAGTAGGGATTTTTGTAAATTCAAGTAAAAGTTGTCAAAATTCTTAATTTTAGGCGTCCTAGATGTTTTTGATGGTGCTGAATTCATTTCCACCATCAAAAACACAATTCAAACACTCCATCTACAAGATATTTTGAAATTATTTTGCTTGGATTTCAACCACTTTTGACAGTCCAGGAAATTGCTCAACCTACAGAAACGATTCTTAAAAATAACTTGTAACAAATTGGTACAGTGAAACACCTTAAAAAGACACCTATCTAGGTTACAATATCTTAACTAGACTAAGTGAATGTCCAAAAGTTTTCCAATTTTCTTGTGATTTTGAAACACACCTTTATCTTAACTAGACTCAATGAATGTCCAAAAGTCTTCCAAATTTTTTATGATTTTGAAACACGCCTTTGTAGTAAACCGTACATGATGGGATGGAGGAAGATTTGAAGATGCCTTTGCATACAATATCGACATGAACATAGTTCGGAATATGTGACAAAGATTTGTTTTATTTATAATTCTCACACACAATGTTGATATTCATTGCAGATCAACTTTCTTGGGCGACTGCATTCATTCCATTACCCTTCTTTGCGCTCGTACCTTTAACAGTGATCTTTGTATTAGAAGATTATCGTTGACATTGAAATGGAGCTGTAGTGCGTGACTAAATGTTATTTAATGGGCATACTTGTAGCTATGGCTATTCTTCCAATATTGTCTTAAGCTCATTATAATTACCCGACCATATTAATTTTGGGGATTCAACCTCCGATACGAGTACCATCCACTTTTTGTTCCCCTATAACGAGACTGATTCTCCTCCCTATGGAGAAAAATTCTATGTTAAACCCACAGGCAAATATAGTGGCAGAAGACTCTCCATAGATTTCTTCGGTACGTTAATTAATTCCAGTTACTATGTCATTTGTTGTTCCTATTGATCTTTGTTTTCTGCAACCCTAAATATATATTTGATGACGAAAATTATCAATGTTGTAGCTGAGGCACTGGGATTACCATTTCTGAGTCCATATTTGAAGTCCGTGGGTTCAAATTTCGGGGTTGGAGCCAACTTTACTGTGGCACGTGCCGCTGCTTGTGATAAGGATTCATTCATTGCTCTCATCTCTCTCAGGGTTTAGCTCAATCAGTTCAAGCTTTTCAAGCATTAGGTTCTCGCCACCATCAAGGCTAATTGTAAGTAGTATTTGTACGTAACCTAAATAGTAATAGTAGTATTCGCACGTAATCTAAATAGTAATAGTATGGGTATTGAATCAAGAAGTGATGGAATTTTAATACAGGTTAAATCTAAGAAATATCCCAAGAGGTGAAGCGTTCAAGAGTGGGATATACACGATAGAGATTGGGGAAAGGACTTCAGCTACAAATACATGATTCTCAAACTCAACCCCACCCAGGTGAAAACTACCATTCTTCCAAAGATAGCAAAGTCTATTGCAGGAGCTGTGCAAAATCTGTATAATGAGGGAGTGAGGACTTTTCTTATGAGGGGTGTGGCCCCTCAAGGGTGTGGATCCTCCTAGATCACTTATTTCCCCATTCTCCCAACAACTTCGATAAGCATGGCTGCTCCATTTCCTACAACAACACAGTTCTACATTACAGTGCACCCCTCAGAGCTCAGTTCTTCTCCCTTTGCAAGAAACTCAAAGATGCCACGATCATCTAGGTCAATACATATGACATCATCTATTATTTCTTCACCAACCCCTCTAAATATGGTATTCTACTGTACCCTTATCCCATTTTGCACTAACTATTTGTGTATATATTCCAAGTACCAGATGAAATTATGAGTGAATGAATGATGCAGTATACTCAACATTCAAAAATGCAAGGTTTAAGGCCACTACTAAAGCATGTTGTGGAGTTGGAGGCAAGTACAACATACAGCGTGGAGCTAGTGGAAACATCATTGGCCGCACTGTGAAGGCCGTGGCCTGCTCTGATGCATCCTCCTACATTAGTGGGGATGGATTCCACTGGACTAACGAGGCCAACGGAATCCTCACTAAACAAATTTTGAGTGGAAAATACTTTGAATCATCCTTCCCCCTCGCTAGCTTCTGTGATCTCCAACCCCTATGATTCATTCTTTTCTTTCTTATCGGGGGTTCCTTACTGGATTGGTATGTTTGATGTAGCAGCCCAGCACTTATTTCGGAGTAAAGAAGAAGAAGCTTCTCCACATTCATTTTACGATTGAGATTATTCTAAGAATAGCTCATACATAGACATCACCCATTGAGATATGACTCTCTAAATGAGAAGCCTTATTTTTAATGAGAGTTTGTTCATTGTTATATGTTTTTTCTTTTATAAATAAAAATAAATAAATAAAACTTGTGTTTTAAATAGAAAAATGATGTTGACTATAATAAAAAAGAAATATAATGTGAAGTAATTAGAAGTAAAAAAAATGTGTGATTAAGATGTTTAAATCTTATACTTTTCAAAAATATTTCATCAAGATATTTAAATAAATTATATGAAAATGTATGTTAATTACTTTATGTCAAGAACTTCGTATATATTTATAGGAAAAAAAAATTAATGATTATAATTTTTATGTGATCTTATATATACTCTATTTAATATACATATTAACTAATATATTTCAATATGAATTCTCTCTCTATACACAGAGTTGAAAGAATTCAATATGAAATATTTCAATATGCATGGTATTTTTTGTTATAGGCAAGCTCTACCAAGTGTGTGTAGTCCTCCCACTTAGTTGGATGCTGCATTATGTAAGTTCGCAGCATGTCTTCAACAATTTGATTTGCTCGCTCAATCTCTCCATCCATTTGAGGATGATATGCATTGTTGAAGTGCAGTTGTGTGCCCAATCCCTCAAAAAGGGCCTTCTAGAAGGCTGATGTAAATTTGACATCTCAGTAAAAAATGGTCAACTTGGGGATTCCATGTAATTTGAAAATGTTTTGTATAAAATTGTTAGCAATTTGTACCGCTTTATTATTTGACTGGACAGGTATGAAATGTGCAGAATTGCTCAATTTGTCCATCACCACCATGATGGAGTCATTTTGATTTTTGACTTAGGAAATCCAGTAATGAAATTGATGGATATGGTTTCCCATTTCCATTCAGGGATAGGCATAGGGTGAAGCAATCCCACTGGGTGTTGGTGCTCATCTTTCACTTGATGGCATTCCAGACATCTGGCTAGATATTATGCTACCTCCTTCTTCATACTAGGCTAGAAAAATTCCTTCATGAGGGTAGAAATCATTTTCTGGTATCTGGGGTGGCCTACATAAGGAATCTTATTATATTCATCTAAAATTAAATTTTTAAGATGTTTCTAGTTAGGCACATATATCCTCTTCCTATAAATCAACAAATCTTCTGCATTATTTCATATACCAATTGGTGTTCATGGTTGTTTGAAATTTTTGCTTGCTGCCATAAATGTTTATATACTAAATCTTGCATGGTTGATCTATGAATCTACTAAAAAAAGGTAGTTTGTGATTCACTAAAAGAAATTTCAAATAAACAATTTACCTTTCGACTTTATTTTCCGTTCAAATGTTTGATTTTGAAATCGAATTCACTTAGGAAATCTTCCCAACGATCTTGCCTAGCATTTAAAGTGGGATGTCTGAAGTAGATTATCAAACTATGGTGATCAGTCATCAATAGAAATTTCTTACCCAATAGGTAATTTCGCCATATCTTTCAGGCATGAATCACCGATGTCAACTCCAAGTCATATGCTGAATAATTTTTCTCGTACTCTTTAAGCTTTCTTGACACGTAGGCAACAACCCTTCCTTCTTGCATTAATACACCACCTACACCTTCCTTGCTAGCATCTGTAAAAACCACATACTCTTTATTGGGATCAGCAATACTCAAAATGGGTACAGTGGTAAGTAGATGTTTGAGCTTATCAAAGCTCCTTTTACAGTTGGGGGTCCATTTGAAGGCTTTTCCTTTATTTTGTAGAGAGATAATAGGATATGCCACTCTAGAAAAACCTTCCACAAATCTTTGATAGTATCCTGCTAGACCCATGAACAATCTTATGTCAGCTACATCTTTTGGTACCGGCCATTCCATGATATTTCTTATTTTTTCTGGATCTACTGTGATTCCATCCTTAGTGATAACATGTCCCAAGTATTGGATTTTCTCTTTAAAGAAATCACATTTATTGTATTTTGCGTACAATTGGTGTTCTCTTAGGACTTGCAGGACAATACGGATATTCTCCTTATGTTCTTCTATGTTCCGAGAGTATATCAGTATGTCATCAATAAATATTAATACAAACTTTTCTAAGAACTAATGGAATATACTGTTCATTAGGCACATGAAGGTTTCTAGGGCATTAGTTAGCCCGAAAGGTAAAACTATGAACTCATAATGTCCATAACGATTCCTGAACACAATTTTTGCAATATCTTCCTCCTTTATTTTGACCTAATGATATCCAGAATGGAGATCAATCTTTAATAATACGGTCACACATTTCACCTGGTCAAATAACTCATGTATACGGGGGAGGGGGTATTTGTTCTTGATGGTTAGCTTATTTAGCTGACGGTAATCCATAGACATTCATAGGGTTCCATCCTTCTTTTTAACAAATAATATTGGAGCTCCCCAAGGGGACACACTAGGACATATATACTTCTTATCAAGCAACGCTTGAAGCTTCATTTTTAATTATGTTAGCTTCAGTATGCTCATTCAGTAAGGTGTTTGGGAAACTGGGGCAGCTCCCAGAATTAACTCAATGGTGAAATCTATGTCTCTCTTTGGTGGTAGACTGAGAATTTCGTCAGGAAATACATCTAGAAAATTTTGTATCACATGTATATTCTCTAATGAAACAGTTTTATCTTTAGAGTCAGCATACCCTACTTGTATTGCATAAACTTGGCAGTCTTTTCTAATGCACTTTGCTAATTGGGAGGCGGTTATAAGTCTTAATTGTAGAGGTTTTTGAACACCTTGAAATTCATGTCTCTGCCCTTCCTCATCCCAATAACTAATAGTTTTGGTTTTACACTTGATGAGGGACCAGTGTTTTTCCAACCAGTACATTCCAATAAGGATGTCATATGACCCGAGGGGTAACACATTCAAATCAGCTATGATAGGTTGATTAGAAAATTTTAAAGGACAGTTACTTACTTTAGACAAAACTCTCCTTTTTGCTCATGTGGCTAGCTATACTAACCAAACATTTTTAAATTTAATAGCTTGCAATTTAAATCGTTCCACTATCTTGGGACTAATGTAATTCAAAGTGGCCCTGGGATCAATTAAAATAGAACAGGTTTGGTAAAAAACAGTACCTTCAAATTCAACCATGGTTGGCTGAAATTTTGCCTCATGGTCTTCAAGGGTCGAATTAATTTTAGGAATGATTCTTGCCACTTCTCCCACAATAGGTGCCTCTTATATTTGTGAGATCTGATCCGCTCCCTTGTGGTGAGGGCAGTGATTCAGGTGCTAGCTTGAGTGGTCCTTTAGGTGAGAATGATGCTTTCTCAACCTTCTTCCTTCTTGTCCTAATCTCAAGACTACCTATCAATAGCTTCACTTCTCCTCTATGAAACTTCAACCTTGTAATCATAACAACAATTGCAACTATTAAACCCTTCAAGCAAATCAAGCAAGCAACCTTATGCTCTGATACCACTTGATCTGAAAGTTATTGCTAGTTAATGATGTGCTATTACCATTTCCAGATATAAAATTTTCTTTGCTTTGGTTTTCTTATCCATAAAGAGTTTATCCATGATCATGCGATTGTCAATTCATATAAATTGGTGAAATTTAGTGTTTTGCATGAACTTAAAAGCATGAATTTAAATGGATGAATATAAGCATATAAAAACACAGCAAGCACAAATAATAGAGCTCAATACACAATTTTTTTTTTTGAAGGAGTTACCCCTCCTGGGCTACATCTCCTTGGTCCAGCTTCATAGTGTGGGCCTCTGTGTTAGCTTCAAAAGTGTTCAAATTGATGTTACATACATCCAATGCTCTTGGAACCTATTCTAATGATTTTAAAACATTCAAATCTATTAGAAATGAATATTTTTTTACTCAATTTGGTTGCCAGTTGCTCTAGGAATGGCCTCCAACACCTGGTGGCCCTTGGCTTCAAAAAATTTCAAGTGACCAAACACACCTATAGATGACCTCTTCTACCTTTACAACCTACCCCAATGAGTTCCTAGCATGCCAATTAGCCAAAAATGACTATTCATTTTCAAAATTTGGCTAAGAATTTCCTCAATTAAGGCAAAACCAATTTTTCCTACCAAACCTTTGCTAAATCTGGAGAGACTCCAGTTAACTCCACCAAATTTGGTGGCAGTTCCAGATTTAGTGGCTCCTCCAAAATCTCTGCCAACTTAACCATGGATTAGTTAAATGATAAAAGGAATTAATTAATACTAAGCATGATTAGAGTGCTAAGCACATTTCGCTAGCCCTTGGTCGCATGCTTGAGGTCGCATGAGGTGGAGGCTGTGGTGAGCTCCAGTATTGCAGCAATAATGCTGCAACTCCTAGGACTCCCTTCTTTACTTTTATCAACCTGGTAGTTCGTAATAAACTTGGAAGCGACGGTGCTATATGCCCAAGTACTAGCTCTTACAGCAGCTGTCACTAGGTCAGCTGGCACAAGTCCGCTAGGAGCTTAAGCCAACTTCTATGAGCTCTGAGAAGAAGCTTTTTAACTGATGGATGAAAGCTAACTTAAAGAAGGCAGATCTAATTGCAGAAGGAAAGTGGAAAGCTGAAAGGAAACGTAAACCCTAGCAAACCCTAATTTTACCAGCTATCCCTACCGATGCAAGAAAGAGGATGTAAAGTACTGAAAGAAATTCCATTGACTTCTAGGAAGGTAAATACATGTATCTATGATGATTCTACAGTAATATCTGAAAAAAACATCTTTTTGTATATTTGAATAAGTTGCCAGAATTATCATGCATGCGATTTGACTGTTTTGACTGTGCAGAGGTGGATTGGCGAGAGGAAATGATTGGAGGAGGTCGGGAAGGTTCAGAGAGGGCCTAAGGGGTCCCTAACACCCTTACAGAGAGTTTCACAGAGTTTGACTATCAAGAAACCTCATTCTCGAGCTTCTACAGGAAGTCTGCAGGGGTTCTACACGATGTCTATGATTTTCTATAGGATGTCTGTATTTTTTCTACAAGATGTTCAGAAATGGGATTTTAGAGGATGGATGGAGGGAGAAAGATGAAGGAGTGGGTATGGAGGTAGGATAAGGGTTGGAGGTGGTCCACGACTTGCTGGATGGAGTTGAGGACAGATGTAGATGGCTGGATTTGTTCAAGGAGGACTGAAACAATGTTGCACAAAATCTAGGGTTATATGAGCAAATGGCAAACATAAGGCAAGAAGTTGAGTTGAGGGATGGAGCAGATGGGTTTGATGGAGTATGGGAAGGTAGAGAAGTGGTACAAGTGCCCTGCAAGTTTCATTTCCAACTAAACCAACGAAGACTTGTAAAATCAAAGACCTAGTTACGTTGACCTAATCTGATCTAGCTATCAGTAAAGAGAATGAACATAAGTTTGACCTGCAATGAAACCATATGAACTAACTTATGCAACTAGGCAAGCAAAAATCTGAACATGTAACCAACTTCTACAAATGAAAATCAAACACTAGTGATTGCATGGCAAATCAAAGTCAGTGTTTTTGTGGGTAGCAAGGTCACCCTGATGCTAGCGCCTGATCCCACTGAGGCAGAGGTGAAATCAGAGGTGTTTGATGGCCCTTTTTTGAAGCTTTTCCCTGTTAACAACCTATCAACTCAATCTAAACATCAAAGGTATTTCTAACCATTAAAAGTGACCTAGTTAATCAGCAAGATTTAATCTACTTAATAGAAATGATTTTGCAAATACATAAAGAACAAATAACAATACATAAAGGAGGCCTTAGCACTTGGGTTGGGCCCAACCCAAAGAGCTGCAGGCTCCTATAGAGAACTCAGATCTAATGCCAAGTGAAGTTGCTTCTCATTACTCAAAAATAATCATCACAAGAAAGTTGTACAGCAGTAGCTAAGAAAAACGAGCTGAGAAAAGGACAGCACTATAAAGCAAATACCAACAGTTCCAAAAGTAAACTACGAAGGCTGAGGCCTTCCTATTTGTACACTACGAGGGGCCTTGCAGCCTTCCTAAATTCAAGGGAATTGGTTGTTCCAACTGCTAGTAACCAGTCGCTCTTCCCAAAGCTGCTTGACTACCTTTAGAACTCGTTTTGGTGGCCTGTTGAGCTCGGAGTTGAGGGTGGAGATTTTGAGGAAGGGCCATTTAGTGCCAAAGGCAACCTCCCTACGAATCCTCACCTCAAGCTTGGCTATCACCTGGGCCATAATTGCTTGGTTTTGC
Source organism: Pinus tabuliformis (assembly GCA_031772625.1). Classification (NCBI taxonomy): domain Eukaryota; kingdom Viridiplantae; phylum Streptophyta; class Pinopsida; order Pinales; family Pinaceae; genus Pinus; species Pinus tabuliformis. The sequence goes on from CM062816.1 coordinate 719,835,971, forward strand.
TCCAAAATTTGTCCAAAAAAACTGAAATGACCACGTATTAGCCTCCTTGGTAGAGTGACCACCCTTATTCGTTCAAATAACATAAACATACTAGAAAAACATGCATAATATATGAAAAATGGAGCATTGAACAAGGAAAATTAGTCAAAATGAGCCCAACAAGTTACCCAATTCGGGGCTCATCATCACCCCCCTTCTAAATGGGTTGCTCATCCTCTGAGCAACTAGTCCAGCTCATCATCATTTATGGCTTTGATTGCTTCCCTCACGTCCCAAGCCTCTGCGGTGATATCCTCTTCCCGGTCGTGGAATCCTGCCTTCCTTTCCACTTCCTCCGATTGTCTACCTTCCTCCTCTTCCTTCACTCCTTCTAGCAATCCCAAAAGTAAAGGAGGAATGAATTTCAGGCCAATCCAATTGGCCTGCAAATTCTGCATCAACTGTTTGTAGAGAGGTACCCTTGCCAAGGCTTCCCTCATCCTGGTGGGAGAATGGTATTCTTTTATCTTTAGGCTGTGAGGCAGTGTGTTCCACTGCCTTGTGCAGGCATGCATGCAGTTTTCTCCCAACAGTCTCTCCATGTCCTCAAAGTGGGCAATGGCTTGAGCCTGTTTCTCAATGTATTCCGGTAGATCCTAGGGACTGTTGGCCAAGTGCTAGTGGGCGCTTGTCACTGCTGAGGGGTCATCGGGCTCTGCTCTGATCATGAGTGGCTCACTGAGCTCTCTGCCTATGATATTACGGACCTCTGCTGCTCTCTTCTCCTCATGACTCATCCAAGAGGCCATGGCCATAAGCTGGACATCTCCTACCACCGTGTTGGGATCCCATGCGTTCATGTTCGAAAGGGAAAAGTTGTGCAAGTAGAACTCTGATAATTTGGCCCTATCCTCTGATGAACTACTGCCACATAGAGCTGGAAACCGATGATAATTTTGGAATGGGGTGATGCCCTTTTTGGCAAAGGTATTGATCTGAAATTGAAACCATTGATCCTTGATGTACAGGGCATAGGATTTGGCAGGCTGCCTACACTGCAGAGCTTCCATTGCCCAGCTGGCCATGCAGGCTAGTTGGGCCTCCTTTTCTTGTACCTATTGTTTCAGAGACTGTATCTCCTATTCTTTTTCCTGTAGCTGTCGATTCAGTGTCTCAATTTCAGTCTGCATCCCTTCTTTTCTCTGTTGTTCATCAGGGGCACCTTTGGCTGTTGTAGGCTCCTCCTGTTGTTGTTGTTCTCCCAAGATATGAGGCCTATCTTCCTTCCTCTGTCCCTGTAACTGTAGCTATTGTCTAAGCAGCTTATTTTCTTCCTATAGCTTGACCCACTGGCTCCTCTCCAGATGTCGTACCATAGCCAATTCCCTTCTTGCCTCTTTGAGTTGTTCCTCTAGAGGACCTATATCCACCACACCCTTGGACTTAGAGATTTCATCCAAGTGTGGGTCCTCACTCTCTCTTCTTCTAGTGCAAGGAAAAGTGGCACTGTGAAATTTTTAGGAATGATCTTTCCAGCCTCTAAGAAGTTATAGTAGGAGCCCAAGCTAGGCTGGGGGCTAGGTTCCATAATGTTCTCCACCTTTTCTTCCTCCTGTGGTGATTTAGCTGCCTCACCTTCCATTGCTTTAGTCTCCTTCAACCTAGCGAGTGTTTCCTGTAGAATAGTCTCAACATCCTGTAGAGAGGCCTTTGTGTCCAACATTTTCATTCTTTCTCTCCACGTGGATGTCTACAGGCTTCCCAGTTCATAAGTGATGGATGCCTTGGAGGGGGACCTCTCCTTTTGTGTGGTAGGGGTGTCTACAATTGTGATTGGTTCTTTTGACAGTGGCTGGGGTCTGCGAGTCTTAATCCTCACACTCCTTCTTGCCTTAAAATACAAGGGAGTCTCTCTCTTTCACTTCTCCTTCTGCTTGGGAGATGTGCTTAGGGTGGCCAGCACAGCTGCTACCTTCCTAGCTAAAATTTCTAGCGATTTTTCCCTCTATGGCTCTGTCTTCAAACTTCCTGTAGAAAGTCCCATGCTAACTGTTTTCTGTCTTCCTGTAAAAGCAATTTTCGGGCTTCCTGTAGAAATGTTTTTTGTTGTTTTGGCCTGCTTTGCTGGGGGTGCCTTCTCTTTTAATTTTGTTGTGGTTGCCTTGGATGTGCCCTCACTTGCTTGGACTTTTTCAGTCCTTTCTGCCCTAATTTACAACCGTTTCTCCCTTGGCGTTTGTGCCTTTATTCCACCCACAGTTTTGGGCTCAATAGCTTGGCCTTTCTATTGTTTCTCTTTTTGCTCTTTCTATGGTGGTCTATCCTGGGGATCCTTACCCTTGGCTTTCTCTTCTGCCTCAATGTGCTCCCTTTCCTCACTGCTGGATGAAGTGAGTTCCTCGGCCATAATCCAGATATCATCACTCTTGGACATATTGCTGAAAATCTCCCAGGAGAGAGGGACAGTATAGGTATGGATGGCATCTTCTACTAGAAGCTTGATAAGCCCATGATGAGCCATCTGGTCTGGTGTCCCTTCCTCCATTTTTGTGCCACACTCCATCAATGATTGTAGGAGGAAATATGGGATGCTTAACTTTTGTTCTGTGGGTAAATCCATCTTAGGCCTGAGTTCAGTTAACAACCGGAAGTGATAACCATATACAATACTGAACGGCCCCTCACAGGTAATGTATTTCATGACCTAAAGGCTGACCTCGCTCCAAAATGGATGTAGGCTGGCTCTCTGGACCCCATTTTTATCCTCTGAAAACTGTTCCTCTAGTAGGAAGAATTGATTTTTGGCTTTTGGGCCCAATGCCCTCTCCTCTTTGCTCCAGGGTATCCCCAATGGCAGCTCAGTGACTCAACTAATGAGTTGTGGGGTAAGTTTCAGGTCAATCCTATAAAATTTACAATGGCCAGTATCTTAGATTTAGGTTGTAGAGACATTAGGAACTCTTCTATTACCTCATCATCATGACCTTGAATCTTGTCACAGAAGGTCATCCAATTGGCATGGGTAAATAGGTCTACCACCTTAGGAGTTTCTCGCAATTTCCTAGAATCCGAGGGTTCCTTTCTGATAAACCCACTTGGCATGGTGAGAATGCTCTGTTTTGGCTTGTGTTTTGATAAGAAGGGGAATTCTGTGTATGGTTTCCTCCTTTGATTCTCAGGAAAGGGTTTCTCAGATGTTTGTGTCTCACTTTGCACCAATTCCCTGGTTATAATGTCGTTGCTGCCCAAAACTCGACTGTCAAAAGGGAATTAGGCTCTCACAGACAGAGTGCATAGCTTAATTTTCACACCAATCACATACAAGTCACATTCTTCATGCACAGGTCAACCCTTACAGTGGTTTATCATTTCTACAGGAGGAATTTGTTAACAGGAACCGTGGAGGAGAATGTGACGCAGAACCAGCTGAAAAAAATCCCGTGTATAACAATAGGCAAACCACCATTCTTGACCCACAGGTAGACTTGTTTTAATTCTCCTATTCGAAATAGTTTAATTTACCGCCTTTCGAAATATCACGCATGGGAATGGTATTTTTCGAGCCTACCTCTCTTCGAAACTCCAATTCCGACGCAGAAGATCCAGGTTTCTCTACTCCGGGAGGCTATGTTGTGCTTCCTGTAGAGCTCCTTCTTGTAGAGAGCTTTACCGACTTCTGGAGGACGTCATGGCGCTTCTGAGCAAGCCTCGGACGTGGGAGGAGTTTGAAACGGGTCGAGAAGCTCGGGTTAACGAACTGTAGAGGAGGAGGATGCGTACGTTGCTGAAAACTGGTTACAAGTGTAAATGACAGCGGTTAATGTGAGTGCTCTGGCCGAACGATTTTGAATTACGGCGCAGTTCATGGCATGGGGGTGCGATGTCCAGGCCAATCCGTTAGCCAACGTCATGGCCATCATCCTTTGGCGTGTCTCTGATTGCCATTTTCTATCTCTGCCATTACCCGTCGTCATCACTGCCAATCCACAAATTTCACTGCAAATCAACCGATTTTCCTCGACTAGACACTTCCCATGTGTCGGATCCACGTCCCTTTGATGGATTCAAGCATAATCGATCTTGTTCGAATCCCACGAGGCCATTTGACTGACTGTGGCTGGCCACCGAATTCGTTCAATCCGCACCATTCACAGACATGTAGTTTTCATAATATAGTCTATGTAATTTGACGAAATAAGGTTAGGCACTTACCTGTGTGGTCGTGGATGTGTTCTGCAGGTTTCAGGACATGGAATGATGGCTTTTCTCACCGCTGCTTCGTGCATAGGCGCTTGAATTCCTTCGTTCATTGGTTGATGTTGTATGCGAGGCTTCGGGACTCGATCCTCTGGTGGTGAACGTTGCATGCACGACTCTATCTTTTCTCAGCTATTGAGGAGGTGTTCACGTTAAAGTGGAGCTGGTTACATGCCTCCTGTGTTGATTTCAACTGCTATTGACTCCATAGTGTGTGCTCCAGACGGATCAGCTGCTACAGGATTCCTGTAGGACATCCTGTAGCTGCTTCTCCTCCTGGGATGCATGCTGAAATGAGCAGGGTTGTATTCACCGATGAAGGGTCCTGATGGAGCTTTAACAGGTGGAATGTGCGAGCCTTTATGTGCTTGATTTGTCCCTTGAAAAAAATTTCAATATGAGGAAAACGAGACTCTTTGCATGACTTGTGCAGGAATACAGGAACAAATTGTTGTAATGGTGGTGGAAAGAGATGAAACTGGTGATGGATGGAAGAGAGGGGTGGCTGCAGCCCTCATCAATAGACTTCAATATTTAAATCCCCTTCCAGAATCGATTTTAGCCTGCCCAAAGGCTCTACAGGATGTTTCCTGTAGAAATGCGAAACTTCTTGTAGAAAGCCCCAAAACTTCCTGTAGAAAGTTCAGAACTTCCTGTAGGAGGTTGAATCTCGACGCGAATGTGTTCAAATCCTGGAAAAAGTGAGTGGCCATGGAGGGGGTGTCAGTGAGGATGTCTGGTAGCTTGGTACGAACCCTTGTCCTCGTTTTGCGCGACCTTCTTTATCTGCACTGTATTCCCTGCAACCTGCAATAATTCTAGAGATTAGACCTGTTTCTTTTTCTTTTTTCTTTTTTTTCTTTTTGAGAGACAACAGGGGTGCCTCCATGAGGTTCTCACCCCCACTATCTGCCCTAGGCGCCTCAGAGAGGTTTTCGCCCAAGGATCTTTTTTGATTCCATTTCTTTATTTTCTGATAGACAACTGGGGCGCCTCCATGAGGTTTTCACCCTCACTGTCTCCCCTGGGCACCTCAGTGAGGTTTTCACCCAGGTATCTTTTTATTCCCTTTTTTTTTATGGTCAAGGTGTGGTCGGAATAGAGGTAGAACCCTACTCTACTACCATCACTGATTTTTCCATAGTTTCAATGAACTCCTGCCTTGAAAGGGGTTTCTTGTAGATTTTCAATCGATGCCCATTGACAAGCATGGGGATGGCTTCTTCATCAATGGTCCTGATAAGGACTGAACCATTGCCATTGCCTTTCTCCACTGTATATGGTCCTAACCATCTTGTCCTCAGCTTTCCTTTGAAATCCTTATATCTTGAGTCATACAACAACGCCCAATCTCCCCGCTGGAATTGCTTTTCATTAAGGTTCCGGTCATGCCATATCTTTCTATAGAGTTGAACTACTTCTGAGTGGAGGAGGGCCTGCATTCTTTGTTCATCTAATCCATTCAGCTGCAATAATATTTCACGTTGAGCATGGTTGAGATATAGGTCTAGTTGTGCTGCCACCCTCAATGTATTGTACTCGAACTCTATGGACAGCAAAGCTTTCTTCCCGTAGACCAGCTCATAAGGTGTGAAACTTGTTGTAATCTTCCAAGTGGCGTTGTAGGCCCAGGTGGCCTCAACTAGGTGATCTGCCCAATCCTTTCTGTTGCTACTCACAACCTTAGTCAAAATCCCTTCCAATGATCTGTTAGTGACTTCCACCTGCCCATTTTCTTGGGGATGATATGGGGTGGAAGTCCTGTGCTTGATCTTGTGATGAGCGAGCAAATATTCAATCAGGTTGGAGGTGAACTGGCTTCCTTGATCGATGACTAACTCTCTTGGGTAGCCAAACTTTATATTTTCCCTCAGAAACTCAGCCACCTTTTCCTCTGTTGATGCTTTGATTGCCTTCGTTTTTGCCCACTTGGTCAGATAGTCGGTGCACACAATGATGTAAGACCATTGCTTTGAAGGACGGTTGATAGGACCCACAAAATCCATGCCCCACTTCTCAAATGGCTCGAAGGTCACTTGAGGTTGGAGAGGAATTTCATCCCTTGGAGTCGGTTTCCCCATCCTCTGACATCGGTCACACTGGCTGATGTATCTTTTGACATCTTGATGAAGAGTAGGCCAATAGTAGCCTGCCTGTAGAATTTTGAAGGCAGTCCTTTTGGCTACAAAGTGGCCTCCACAAGGTCCATCATGACAGTTTAGGAGGATGTCAAAGACTTCCTCCTCCCTAACACAACGTCTCAAGATCTGATCAGGTCCAAGTTTAAACAGGTTGCCCTCGATCCATGTGAACGGGGCACTCTTCCTTACAATTCTGCTCTTCTCCTTTGAGGATAGATGCAGAGGGAACTATGCTGAGACCAAGTAATTTGATATATCAGAAAACCATGGAGAGAGCACTGAGATAGCAAACAGATGTTCATCTTGCATCTGGTCATCCACTGTTCCTTCTTCACCCGCAGGCAAGTCCAATCTAGACAAGAAGTCAGCAACAACATTTTCCTTACCTAGCTTGTCGACAATCATCAAATCAAATTGCTGCAAAAAAAGTAACCATCTAATGGTACGAGCATTGACATTAGGCTTATTCATTAAATATCTAATTGCAACATGATCAGTGTGTACAAATGTTTGATAACCAGTGATGTAGTGTCTGAACTTGTTTAGGGAATGGACTACAGCCAGGAACTCTTTCTCGGTTACAGTATAGTTCATTTCTTCCTTGGACAGGTTTTTTCTGACGAAGTATATGGCATATGGTAGTTTCTCCTCAACATGTCCTAAGGCTGCCCCTATGGCTTTGTTCGAGGCATCAGTGTGGATGTGGAAAGGTAGGGCCCAGTTTGGACCTCTCAAGATCGGGGCGGACACCAGCTTATCTTTCAACTCATCCAGTGCCCCTTGACAATTGTCAATCCATTTAAACTCGACATCTTTCCCTAAGAGGCCAAACAATGGCGAGGCTAGCTTACTGAAGTCTTTAATGAATCTTCGATAATATCCTGCTAAGCCTAGGAAACTCTGAACATCTCTTACCTTTTGAGGAGGAGGGACCTTTTGGATGATAGCAATTTTATTAGGATCCACCTATAATCCTTGCTGAGAAATGGTATGACCTAGCACGGTCCCTTCAGTCATCAAGAATTCACATTTTTCAGGACTGAGGGATAGGTTCATCTCAATGCACTTGGTTAGAACTTTTCCCAGATTAGTCAATTCTTCTTGGAAGTTGGACCCATAAGGAGTAAAGTCATCCATATAGATTTCTACCGAATCATGGACCAACTCAGAAAAGATGCTCAAAACTGCTCTCTGGAAAGTGGCAGGAGCATTGCATAGCCCAAAGAGAAGGACTTGGTAGGCAAAGGTACCCCAAGGATAGGTGAAGGTGGTTTTATCTTGGTCTTCCAAGCTTATTTGGATTTGGTTATTCCCGCTGAACCCATCTAGGAAAGAGAAGAACTTCTTCCCTGCCAGTCCATCTAACACTTGATCTATGAAAGGCAAAGGGAAATGGTCTTTCTTGGTGGCTTTGTTAATTTCTCGGTAATCTACACAGATTCTCCACTTCCCGTTCTTCTTGGGCACAAGCACTAGAGGCGAGACCCACTCACTATCGGAGATAGGGTAGATGAATCCTGCATCCAATAATTTTTGCGATTCTTCTTTGACAATGTCTTTAAGGGCTAGATTCATTCTCCTCTGAGGTTGTCTGTCTGGTTTGCAATATTCTTTAATGTAGATGTGATGGGTACAGACCGAAGGATGGACTCCTTTCATCTCCTTATAGCTCCAAGCGAAAGCATCTAAATGATTGTTCAGTAAGCTACACAGCTCCTTCTCCTAGGAAGGAGATAGGGAGGATCTGATCTTTAAAGTTCTTTCTTGACCAAACTCCACATTCTTAACTCTGGGAGAGGTTGGATCAGTCACACAGAGGTCCACTAAGGGGCTAGCTTAGGTATCTTCCACCAATTCCTCTAAGGACAGTGCACTGGGAGGTGGATTTTGAATCAAAGTCTCAATCAAATCATCCTCGGTTTGAGGGCCTCCCCTAGTGGTTTCTACTGGCCACAATGGTGCAGAGTAGACCTCATCCTCATCTCCTTCTTCCAACCAGAGTGATAAGTCATGTTCTAGCAGAGGTTGGGCAGGAGGATATAGGACTAACTGCTTGGACATAGGCCCATTCTTGATGGTCATGCTTCCAGCTCGGCAACTGTTGTAAGCATCCGCAGTGGCTAACCAAGGCCTTCTCAAAATGAGGGGATATCTAGTGAGCCTTGCCTTTGGCTGAAGGACCAAGAAGTCCGCAAGGTACTCCCAAGAGTCAATAAAGACCAAGACACCTTCCATAATCCCTTCGGGAGTCACGGTGGAGCGATCTGCCAACTACAGGACTATCGAGGTCTTCCTTAAGGAACTCTGATGGTTGAGTTTAAGCATGGTGTCCCTGGTCATCACATTAATGGCAGCCCCTAGATCAATCAAGGTATGGGGGATTATGGTGCCATTGATGTGGACATCAACTACAGGACTCCCAGGGTCCAAATAATTTGGACAGATTACTTGCCCCAACAATAGATCGGACAGTTGTCTGATGACATTGATAGTCGAGGCATCTCTCTTTCACCTGCCTGGGTGCCTGAAACATTTCTCCTTAATCAATTTGTTGTATATCGGTACATTTTGATGGCCCAGAGAAGTGGTATTTTCACACACAATTGTTTCAATTCTCCCGGAATTTCAGTCTCCTCTTAGTTTGGTTGCATGGTTACTGTTAGTTGCTCAAGAAAGGGTGGAATGGCTTTGGGTTCACTTTCCTTTTTCTCTTCCTTGTCCTCTGGGGGAGGAGGTTGGCGATCTAGAAGGGTCTTCCCAGATCGTAGGTTGATCTCCTAGATCTCCACAACATAGGTAGGACATGTTGTCTTCCCATTGTATACCTGCTGGGCCTGTCGGTGGTTGGGGTTCGGGTTCGGTTGAGCAGGCATCTGGGGTTGTCTTGGAGGAGCACGAGGTAATAGTTATGGCTGAGCTGGTGGTGGAGGCAGAATGGCGGGAGGAGAGTTGTATTGGGGCCTCCACTCTGGCTGAGGTGCATTCCACTGAGGTTGTGGCTGGACATGTGAGTGAAACGAATGAGCAGTGGGTTGAGTATGGTATTGAGGTGGATAAGACCATGGAGGAGGTGCAAACCAAGAAGGATGAGAAGGGGGACCCAAAGAAGGCATGTGAGTAGATTGGTTTGGGCTATAATAAGCTTGGGATGTCCCTTGCATCCCGTGCTGGTAAGGTCTGGGTCCATGCGGCCTCCTTTGGTTGAGGAAGTAGAGAGGTTCAGTGGGTGCCTCAGTCCCTTGGTACATGGCTTTGAATCCGGGTAAGGTTGGGCAGTGGTTTGTGGGGTGGTTCTCCTCACAAACGAAGCATACCTCTACTGAGTGCAATCGACACTCATTCTTAGGGTGCTTCCTCGTACATCTGGGACAAAAAATGGCCAAAGCCCTCTCAGCTTCCTCTTTCTTTTGTTGGATTCGGAAAGTATCAAGTTGGATGGCAATGGTCTGTTTCATCTCACTTTTGAGGTCTTCCATCTGAATAGAAAACTCATGCTTGGAGAAGGTAGTACTAGCTGAAAGTGGATTCCCCCTACCTCTTTTCCAGGCTGCCCTAGAGTGGTTTCTAAACACAGTCTTTATGTCCTCATAAGGTAGTTGGTAAATGTCTCCTCCAGCTAGCATGTGAAGGGTATCTAGAAGGTCTTCAGGGACTCCTCGGAGCAAAACCAGCTTTAGAGATTCAGGGTCAAGTGTGCACCTGGCTCGTTTATAGCTAAGTTGGAACCTTTCCTCGTACTCCTCTAAAGACTCATCATTTCCCATGGTCATCCGAAAGATTTCTCCCTTGGTTTCCTTTGACCTACAGTAACCCCGGTATTTTTTGTTAAAGGCTTGCTGCATCTGAGCCCAAGTAGAGATACTGTTTCCAGGTAACCCCATGAACCAGCGTAATGCTGCATACTTGAGGGTAGAGGGAAAGAGTTTCAACTTTCGCTCATCTTTTGTATAGTCATAAGTTCGACAAAGGACAAAAAACGCAAACAGGAAGGTATCAGGGTCTTCAGTGGTCAATCCATGCAAATGAGGTAAGGCTGAGGGACTTATGTTCTTCATTTTGATATCCCCAATGGTCTCTCGGATGGGGAAGGTACCTTCTATTCTCTCGTCATCGTCTCTACCATTTCTATTGTGAGCCATGGTCTCAAAAGGAATGTTTTCTTGCTCTTCTTCTATTATAGGATCTTCGTATATCTCAGGAGGTTCACCTATAGGTTCTTCTGGGTCACTGCCACCAAAGAAGAGAGAAGGGTGACTCAGTGAAGTGGTGGGGGTGTTGGGTAGGAATTTTCCGGTATTATCTCTGTTCCTACGAGGCATGAAAGGATTTTTGGTTTCTTTTGCTTTTTTCTCTGCTTGTACCTGCGGAACTGAAACAGATGGAATTGCAACTAACTAAAATCTATCTTGCAGAAATGAAAATTCAGAATTTAAATGAAAGCAGGAAAGGACTAATCTATTTTGCTGAAATCAAATTTTGAGAATGAAATGTTAGACTGCACTTGCAGAATTGAAATTCTATTCTACACTTGCAGAAATGAAATTGTGGAATTGAAAGGCTAATCTATGAAAGCACGAAATTTCTAATTTACTTTTGCAGCAATGAAATTGCAGAATGGAACTGAAATAAACTACTTAGCAGAAGGTTAGAGTAGGAAAATAGAAGAAAAGCAGCAATCACAAATACTCTGACGATTCCCCGGCAACGGCGCCAAAAAAGAGTGGTGAGCTCCAGTATTGCAGTAATAATGCTGCAACTCTTGGGACTCCCTTCTTTACCTTTATCAACCCAGTAGTTCGTAACAAACTTGGAAGCGACGGTGCTATATGCACAAGTACTAGCTCTTGTCGCAGCTATCACTTGGTCAGCTGGCACAAGTCCACTAGGAGCTTAAGCCAACTTCTATGAGCTCTGATAAGAAGCCTTTTAACTGATGCATGAAAGCTAACTCAAAGAAGGCTGATCTAATTGCAGAAAGAAGCTAGAAAGCTGAAAGAAAACGTAAACCCTAGCAAACCCTAATTTTACCAGCGATCCCTACTAATGAAAGAAAGAGGATGCAAGCTATTGAAAGAAATTCCATTGACTTCTAGGAAGGTAAATACATGTATCTAAGCTGTTTCTACAGTAACATCTAAAAAAAACATCTTTTTGTATTTTTGAATAAGTTTCCAGAATTATCATGCATGCGATTTGACGGTTTTGACTGTGCAGAGGTGGATTGGCGAGAGGAAATCCTTGGAGGAGGCCGGGAAGGTTCAAAGAGGGCCTAATGGGTCCCTAACACCCTTCCAAAGAGTTTCGTAGAGTTTCGCTATCAAGAAACCTCATTCGTGAGCTTCTGCAGGAAGTCTGTAGGGTTTCCACGGGATGTCTGTGATTTTCTACAGGATGTCTCTAATTTTTCTACAGGATGTTCAGAAATGGGATTTTGGAGGATGGATGGAGGGAGAAAGATGAAGGAGTGGGTATGGAGGTAGGATAAGGGTTGGAGGTGGTCCAGGACTTGGTGAATGGAGTTGAGGAAAGATGTAGATGGCTGGATTTGTTCAAGGAGGACTGAAGCAATGTCGCACAAAAACTAGGGTTATATGAGAAAATGGCAAATGTAAGGCAAGAAGTTGAGTTGAGGGATGGAGCAGATGGGTTTTATGGAATATGGGTAGGTATAGAAGTGGTACAGGTGCTCTGCAAGTTGCTTTTCCAACTCAACCAACGAAGACTTGTAAAATCAAAGACCTAGTTACGTTGACCTAATTTGATCTAGCTGTCAGTAAAGAGAATAAACAGAAGTTTGACCTGCAATGAAACCATGTGTACTAACTTATGCAACTAAGCAAGAAAAAATCTGAACATGTAACCAACTTCTACAAGTGAATATCAAACACTAGGGATTGCATGGCAAAGCAAAGTCAGTGTTTTTGTGGGCAGCAAGGTCACCCTGATCCCTGATCCTGATCCCACTGAGAGAGAGGTGAAATCAGAGGTGTTTGATGGCCATTTCTTGAAGCTTTTCCCTGTTAACAACCTATCAACTCAATCTGAACATCAAAGGTCTTTTTAACCATTAACAGTGACCTAGTTAATCAACAAGATTTAATCTACTTAACAGAAATGATTTTGCAAATACATAAAGAACAAATAACAATACATAAAGGAGGCCTTAGCACTGGGGTTGGGCCCAACCCCAAGAGCTCCAGGCTCCTATAAAGAACTCAGATTTGATGCCAAGTAAAGTTGCTTCTCATTACTCAAAAATAATCATCACAAGAAATTTGTACATCAGTGTCTAAGAAAAACGAGCTAAGAAAAGGACAACACTATAGTGAAAATACCAATAGTTCCAAAAGTAAACTATGAAGGCTGAGGCCTTTCTATTTGTACAATACAAGGGGCCTAGCAGCCATCCTAAATTCAAGGGACTCGGTTGTTCCAACTGCTAGTAAACAGTCACTCTTCCCAAAGCTGCTCGGCTGCCTTTAGAACTCGTTTTGGTGGCCTGTTGAGCTCGAAGTTGAGGGTGGAGATTTTGAGGAAGGGACATTTAATGCCAAAGACAACCTCCCTACAAATCCTCACCTCAAACTTGGCTGTCACATGGGCCATAATTGCTTGGTTTTGCTCCAAAATTTTTCCAAAAAACCTGAAATGACCACGTATTAGCCTCCTTGGTAGAGTGACCACCCTTATTCGTTCAAATAACATAAACATACTAGAAAAAAATGCATAATCTATGAAAAAAATGGAGGATTGAACAAGGAAAATTAGGCAAAATGAGCCCAATACATTACCCAATTCGGGGCTCATCAGGCTGGCCAGCAGGGCTAGCTCCCTTTGCCCCCACTATTGGATTCGCACTTTAAATATAAGTTCGCAGGCATTATTTTCAAGGTTTGTTGTGATGGTTGAATCATAAGGAATGAAATTTTGGAGGGGGAGGTCACAGGTTCAAACTTGCCTTTGCCCATCCATTGTACATATTTTGCTATTTAGTATATATGCCATTTGATTTTTTGAACTTTGGTTATGAGGATTTGACTTTGTGCCCTTAATATATTGTTCGATGCCATAGATTTATATAGTTTGGATTAATGCGGACTAAATTAAATGTATTTAAAATATTATATATATATATATATATATATATTTAAAATAATATAAATATATATATATATATAATATATATATATATATATATATATATATAAATAATAATATACAAATAATTTCAAATTTCACCTTGTCTAAGCCAAACTGGTGAATCTAAAGATGACACTTGTCAGAGTGTCATTGGTTGAAACTGGAGAATATTCTCTACATGCTGACTGGGCATCCAGTCAATCTTTGACTTTGACTTTTTTTAACCAAACTTTTAGAAGCTCAATTTTTTGAATCGTTCGCTGCATTGGAATCCTGGTGATGAAATCTACCCAGTCATTCAGGTTTGAAGAAATTCTAAGCATTTTCATTTTTTTCGCTAAAATATTGATCCGTGATCAGTCTTGAATCTTCAAAATACCAGAACAGTTTCTTACTTTTCACAAACAAAATTTCAATTCTATGTTTCCCTTCTATTTTGGTGTTCTATAAATTACCGAACTGTCTGATTCAACTTAACTTATTTGTTAACAGAAAAATGCTAATTAATAATACCTCAGGAATTCCAGATAGTAAATTTATCTACACTATGCACATTGGGCACACTGTTTTCAAGAAAAGAGACTTGAACTTAAAATTTCAGTTCTGCATTTGGTTGATATTAGAATTTCCATGGGTTCCATAGTTGTTTCTTTAATGTGCATGCTTATTTTTCAATTTACATGCTTATTCCTTTAAGTTATAACATACTATTACTTAACTGTTTCCTTTAACATTTAAATAAATTTTCATATTATTATTATAGACCTCGGGACTACCTTCTGGCTAGGCCACTATCAGGTTAGGCCATAGGACAGGGTTTCTAAGGTATAGACCTATCATTTTTTTATTAGTCTTCTTTAGATGACTTAACCTCTAATAGCTAGAACAAAATTTTTTCTTTACACAACTATAAATTAATACATTTTATTTCCACTTGCTATGAATATAATTACTGATCTTATACAAAGAAAGTCAGCAATAGTCATAATAGCTTATTTACTGCATCTCTATTTTAACAATTTGTATTCACTTGAAATTTTTATTTTTTGCCCAGAACTTTAGGGCGAACCCCTTCTGTCGATGACTCCTTTACGGCTTCACTGTGACATGGGGTTTACATTTAACCCTTCTACTACATCAAACTTAAATGATTTTTAGTAATTTCAATAACAGACCGGGGTGCCCTGACACCACATCTCTTCATTGTATACAAATTAAGTTCACATATATAAGTTCTATTTATTTTATATGTTTTTTTAATAATAATAAAAAGTTAATTCAGATTAACAACTACTACACTAAATAGCTACGTTAACATGTGAATTCATACTTTGAATAGAAAATGGCGTTCAGTCTTCTTACTCATTTGAAGATAAATGACCAATGTAGTATTCCTCTACAACTGTAGTATTCATCTCCAATGCCAAGCTTAGGAATCACACCCCACCCACACAATTTGCAATTCTATTCCAGCAGCAAATTCAAACAAAAAAGAACAAAACAACCCAAGATTCCATAAAATATGAAACTCTGCAAGCATGCAAGTGGTCTCAGCATCCACGATGATGCCAACCTTTTTCCAATCCACCCCCACCCCAAGCTTCCATAAAATATGAAACTCTGCAAGCATGCAAGTGATCTCAGGATCCACAATGATGCCAACCTTTTTCCAATCCACCCCCACCCCAGGCATTTTAGCATCCACTTCTAAAAATAATAACCAGTAAAGACTGGTAGAAGTAGTCATTAATATTAACGATTTTTTTTTAACTTTTACCATACTAAATTACCTTTAATAATTTAGTTGTAACATAGTAAATTAATTCGTCAAATGCTGAGTCAACTTAAAGATTGAGTGTACCTTGAATGCTTTGCCAGAGGTATTAAGGATTATTCCACTCTGGTGAAATAAAATTGTGGGTTCAAATAAGAAAAAAGTGTATTTATTCCACCTTCGTCATCCAGTTGATGGAAGCCAAATATAGTAAGACAGTAAGATTTAATTTTAACATGTTCTTTTAACAAAAACATACATTTAATTAAAATCGTTATAACAACATACATTTGTTATATTGATATTAACTTGTTCATATATTAATAAATTAAGTTTGAGAATGTGTTAATGTAGCCAACACTTCCACACTAAATGTGGGTTCAAATAAGGAAAGAGTTTATTTATTACACCTTCGTCACCGAGTTGATGGAAGCCAAATATAGTAAGATAGTAAGATTTAACTTTAACATGTTCTCTTAACAACAACATAAATTTAATTAAAATCGTTATAACATCATACATTACTTATATTAATATTAACTTGTTCGTATATTAATGAACTAACTTTAGACCGTGTTAATGTGGCCAACACTTCCACACTAAATCTTGCCATGTTTTTTGACATTTTCTTTTCCCTTTTCGCGGTCATGGATTAAACGCTCAAATGAAAAATATACTGGGCATATTCGCTCTTCATCAAATCGGTCCGTCCATTATCAATACATAACAAAAATCAACCTACCCTCACCGAAAATTCACATATATATGCATATCAAGAAAATATTTTCCTTTTATATATATTATTTAATATATTTTTTTACATTCCAAATATTTTTATTGTTTTATAGTTTTTTGAATATTTAAAATAATTAAATAAAAAATTTTGCCTTCAAAATATATATATATATATATATATATATATATATATATATATAAATAAAATAATAAAATTTATATATAAAAATAAAATAATGAAATTGGAAGTTAGCCACTTCCCAATTAAACTAAGTTTTTTAGATGAAAGATTCTGTTCAATTTGTAATACTAAATAATGGAAAATAAAAATGATTTTATTTTCAATTGCATCAAATATTATTTAAAATAAGTTTCTAATTATGATATATATATATATGGTTTAATACATATTTTTTTATTAAATTATAAAGAAATAAACATTAAATTATTATACAATTTTTGAAATTTTTAAATAATTTTTTATACTATTTTATTAATGTTTTTTCTTTCTATTATTATAAAATTACATGCACAAAATATTTAAATATTCTAGTTTATTTAAATCTAAACAAATCTTCGATGAGTAATTCTATTTTTATTTCTATTTCCATTCTTGATTTTTTTAAGTTAGTAAGTCGTGAGAATTCTATTTTTTTTTATGTAATATCCAAAAACAAATAAAAAAAACATTTTTATGAATATGAGATATCTTTTGGTAGAAAACACATTAGAGAAATTAAAAAAAATAACAAAATATTTTCATGAATATGAGGCATCTTTTGGCAAAAATCACATTAGAGAAATTATGTCGACACTCGTTTCGAACCATCTAGTGTGATTCATTGACACGACAAGATGGAGAATCGCACCAGAATAAATAGAGATAAATTTGAATAAAATAAAATATTTATTAAAAAGTGGGATAAATTGGAATATTCAATTTAAAAATAAGATTAAAGATCCCAAAAAAATAAATTGGGTCAAATTTAACAAAAGTAATAAGTGAAGGTCAACCAAAATAATTGATAGATAAAATAATATCAAGATCAAAACTCAAAGTTATCAATTAATTCATATTAAATCAATTAATTATTATTATTATTATTGGCCAAAAAATAAAATATTGAAAGGAAAAAGTCAAGAACATTTTAAAAATGGTGAAAGAAAATAATTTAATAATTTACAAAATAAAATATAGTTTATTTATTTATTTCTTTAGGGAAAGAAATTTGAGAAAAAAAGAAATTAATAATAATAATAAAAATAAATTAAAGGATTACATAATGTAAAAATTAATTAATCAGAATTGAAAATGAAATAAAAATAAAAGTAGCTAGAAATCTCAAGGTCAAAAAAGGTAAACAAAGACATGAAACACATGAAGGGGGAAATTAGATGATAAAATACAAAAACCATGGAACCCATTCATTAAATTTTCCAATAACTACATCTTCATGGCATTCATTTGTACATTCATAAGTTTCCCTTCTATAAATGGTGGGATATCCCTACATCAAAACTTCTTTAGAAAATATAGTGAATTCTTATTCATAAATTAGGAGGGATAATCTGGATAGTGTTTTTTGTATTTACTGATATTTATCTTCTAAGAAATCAACTACAAGGAACTAAACCTTCAATCTTAGGGGCATTATCCTATCTCAGAAAGTTCTCCCTTAATGGAAATAATATCGTACAGGGCATCCCTGAAAGCTTAGGTAATCTAAGCAATTTGATCACACTTAGTTTGGATGAATACCAATTATATGAATGTATAACTACAGAGTTAGGTTTCTATAGCAATATCACCGGCCTCACCCTTTCTCAAGACGAGCTATGTGGCTGCATACCCTCTTTGTTAAGGCTCTTGCAACAACTTCATTTGATATACATCTACTACAATAGGCTTACAGGGATAATTCTCATTGAGCTTAGCAATTATACTTCTTTGTATGACATCTAGTTCCATAATAACTTACTACATGGTGTAATCCCTCCGTAGCTTGGTTGATTGGAAAATGTAAGAAAGCTTAGTGTGTTCAACAATAGATTGTTGGGATCAATTCCATGGTAAATTGGTAACCTAAGCCTTTTTCAGGATCTTGGCCAATACTATAGTGATCTAAGTAGCAAAATAGCTTCGTCAATTGCGAGCATGGAACATTTACATTTCTTGAGTCGTGTGGAAAACTATTTTGTCGCGGAAATTCTAGTTGAGCTTGGGATGAAGAGCACATTGACATTCTTGGATTTGACAAGGAATAATTTTAATAGAACAATACCCCCCACATCTCTTTGCAGGAGGAAAGTTGATGGTATTAGACCTTGGGGGCAACCTTTTTGAACATTTCCAAGTGAGGTTTGGATTTGCCCTTCTTTAAGAAGAGTGGTTATCAACAATAATAATTTCAATGAAACAGTACCAAATAATATAGCTGTGAACATATGGATTTCATATTTGGACATGAAAATGAATATATTGGAGGGATCCATATCAATCAATCTTGGTCTTTGGGAGAAATATCACATTCTACTTTACCAACTATCAAAATATGATGCATTCTTCCTATGAAGTTAAGGGGCTACATTTATTTCTAGGAAACATGCTCGAATTTGGCTTAAATGACCTATAGTTTCTAGCCCAAACAACAATCCTCGCCCCCCCCCCGCCGCCCCCCCCACAGTTTCATATAAAAATAGGGACAACAAAATTGGTTCATTCCACCCTACTTAACATGGCTAGAGGTATAACTAGCATGACCCCAAATTAGAAACCTCAAATTAAGAGGTTTATTGAAGGGATATGGAAGGACATTGCTTTGGAAAACATATGGCCATGTAGAGCCTAAAGGCCTCTGTGAATTGTTCTTAATCTGGCTTACATCATTTTCATTTATTTTAATCAAGCTAAAATTATAACCTTTTGCAAGTTTCCAACTTTGTAATTCAAATAACTAGGATTTTTTTAAAGCTTCTGACTATTTTTCAAAAAGTGTTGAGATAATCTTTACCCTTACATAGAATTTGAATCTTACATGTACTTAACAAATCTTACATGCCTAACATCTTATGTCTATCAAGCCATCCTATTTATGTATATCCGTTACTTGAAGCTTAAACATGTTGGTTGAGGAATGAAAAGTTTTTCTTAACATATTCTCTTTCCATCAAAAACTTGTATTGAGTTAGAATTCCATGGCTATTTAGGATGGGAGAGCACTGTTGGTCATCTACTATGTTGGTTTGATATTGTTTTTTCCATCTTAAAATATAGATGTCAATCTTTCTAGTGCCTTTTACAAGAGCTATAATATTTGATTGTTGGTAACTTACTTCTGGATGTCATTAAAAAGTGTTTTTGCTCTGCGTCTTTGTTTAACTCTCATTTTGTTGCTTCCATTGAAGGAAAGCTTGAGTGGCTAGTTTATTGGTTGTCTATTTTATTCTTCACGTGAACGTTTCACATGGTTTTTTGCTTAGTGGTAATTTGTCTATTGAGAAGTTTTATTTTCTCATATTTTTTGTTTTTAACATGTAACTTTAATGTAACACAATAATTTTGAATGAAACAGGTTAAAATGGTTAAAACATTGTATTTATAGTTTCCCTAGAATGGTTGTTGAATTTAGTTCTCTCACTTATTTCCAATTATAAATGCTCACCAAAAACTAACTCTTACCTCCAGCAAATGAATGGAAGAGAGAAAAAAATTAAAGACAGGTGAAATATAAATGTGGAGTGAAATCCACTACAAGAAGAAGTATAGAGAATGTGCTAGCCCCAAGGGTGAGCTCAATCAGTCAAGTCGGGGCCTCGCTAGATGGGAGGTCGCAAGGTCAATTCCTGGTTGGTAAATAGGCCGAGGTTACCGTGGACGTAGCCGCTACCCAGTGACCAAGGGTACCCGTAAACCACACAAAAAAAATAAAAAAATAAAAAAAATAAAAATAAAATAAAAAAAATAATAAAAAAATAGAGAATGCGCTAAAAATTGTGTTTGATCATTGTATTATGTTTCAATGCAGAAGAATGGACTACCATATTCATGATCAACCATAATTTGACCATATTTATTCATAGTCAACCATGTTCAAATATGGTCAAGCAAGCTTAACCATGGTCAAACATGGTCATAAAGTTCATTCATGGTCAACCTTGCCACGTTGTAGGTTGATATGTAGGTCAAGGCCAAAGTTTCCTTCCACATTCCTCCCACTTCTCCTATTGGCGTTCCTTTTCACCTCTGGGTGCAATTGCTAGTATAATATAATGCCAACTAGTAGCTCAGGTGGTAGGTAGAAGTCATTATTATCCCCCCCCGCTCTAGTTTTAGTCTCACTGGAATTAACAAGCTAATATATGTCAACTTGCAGCTCAGATGGTAGGTAGAAGTCACTATTATCCTCCCCACTATAGCTTTAGTCTCAATGGAATTAAGAAGTTTCCTTAGGATCATTTCCACATGAAAGATAACCAACTCAGCTTAACACAAGTGATTTTTCATAAATGTAACTAACATCAATCTTTGTTCGATAAACTACCCAGAAATATATATGTATTTTATATCAAATAAGTAGAATAGGTAAACCATGCTTTAATGGTTAGAGCATGTGTTTCCTCCTAAGAGGTCACAGGTTCAAAACCAAAGGGTGGTAGAGTATGTATGCTTTTTTTGACTTAGAAATCAAACAAAGAATTTGGTGACGATTCCCTTGTCCCACAAACAAAGTAGTCTCATACACCAATTTAATGTCTAACTTAAGCGTAACCTTAAAATTAAATAATAATAATATATAAATAAAATACCTCAAAGACATAAATCATGCTTTACAAAAAAATATCGACAAAACCAAAATGACCAGAGATCATAGGATACAAACCTCAAAATGAACAGATATGTAGCGTTGAGAATTCGTCAACATCGACATTCAAATTCGGCCAAAACCTAAACATTAACCTTTTAGAATATAATTATTGACTTTGATAATCAAATCCCTAGGCCTCCACTCATCCAGCGGTTTACCAAGACAATCCGTCCAATTCCTAATTTTGCTTGTTTTATGTTGTGAAGTTAGTGTATCCAGTGGGGACAGCCTTTTGTCTCTTTGCCAAATTTTATATTATTATATGTTTGTCTTATCTTACCAAATTTTATGTCATTACATGTTTGTCTGTAACGTGATTTAAATCAATTAACTCCTAGGAATAGTAAGCAAGCTCGATATTATTTATAAAAATAACTCGTAACAAATTGGTATAGTGATCCACCTTAAAAATCCACCTATCTTAACTCAGTGAATGTCCAAAAGTCTTCCAATTTTTTTATAATTTTGAAACACGCCTTTGTAGCAAAGAGAACATGATGAGATGGGGGGAGATTCGAAGATGCCTTCACATTCAATATCTACATGAGCACAGTTCGGAATGCTCACACACGATGCTCATATTCATTGCAGACCAACTTTCTTGCGGAGTTGAATTCATTCTTCTTCGTGCCATTACCCTTCTTCATTCCATTACCCTTAACAGTAATCACTGTCTGAGTTGATTATCAATGGAGCTGTAGCGCATGACTAAATGTTATTTAATGGGCATACTTGTGGCTATGGCTATTCTTCCAATATTGTCTCAAGCTCGCGGTAATTACTGCGGCATATTTAATTTTGGGGATTCAACCTCTGATACGGGTATCGTCCACTTTGTGTTCCCCTATAACGAGGCTGCAGAGAATCCTCCCCATGGAGAAAAATTCTTCGGCAAACCACAGGCAAATTCAACGATGGAAGACTCTCCATAGATTTCTTCGGTACGTTAATTAATTCCAGTTACTATGCCATTTTTCGTTCCTACTGATCTTTGTTTACTATAACCCTAAATATATATTTGATGACCAAAATTATCAATGTTGCAGCCAAGGCTCTAGGATTACCATTTTTGAGTCCATATTTTCAGTTCATGGGTTCAAATTTCAGGGGTGGAGCCATTTTCGCTACAGCCGGTACCACTGCTCGTAATGATTCCTTCATCGTTCCCATCTCTCTCACTGTTCAGCTCAATGAATTGAATTTTTTCAAGAAGCAGGTTCTCACCACCATCAAGGAAAACGAGAGCTAGTATTTGTACTTAATAGTACTTGTATTGCATCGAGAACTGATGGAATGTTAATACAAGTTCTCTGAGAAATCTCCCAAGTGTTGAAGTGTTCAAGAGTGGGATATACATGATAGAGATCGGGGGAAATGACTTCAGCTATGGATACATAATTCTCAAACTCAACCCCACCCAGATGAAAACTACCATTCTTCCAAATATTGCAGAATCTATTGTAGTAGCTGTGTAAACTCTGTACAATGAGGGAGTGAGGACTTTTCTTGCGAGCGACGTGGCTCCTCAAGGGTGCGGGCCCTTCTGTCTCACTTATTTTCCCCATTCTCCCAATGAATTCGATAAGCATGGCTGCTCCATTTCTTACAATGACGCAGTTCTCCATTACAACACACTCCTTAAAGCTCAGGTCTCCTCCCTTCGCAAGCAATTCAAAGACGCCACCATCATCTATGTCAGTACATATGACATCATCTTCAATTTCTTCACAAACCCCTCCAAATATGGTATTCTACTATACCCTTATCCCATTTTGTACTAACTATTTGTGTATATATTCCAAGTACCGGATGAAATTATGAATGAATGATGTAGTATACTCAACATTCAAAAATGCAGGGTTTAAGGCCACCACTAAAGCATGTTGTGGAGTTAGAGGCAAGTACAATTGCATGTACAACATACAATGTGGAGCTAGTGGTTCACTAGCCACACTGTGAAGGTCGTGGCCTACTCCGATCCAGACTCCTACATCACTTGGGATGGAATCCACTGGACTGACGAGGCCAACAGACTCCTCACAAAACAAATTTTGAGTGGAAAATACTTTTAACCATCATTTCCCCTTGTTAGCTTCTGTGATCTCCAACCCCTATGATTCATTCTTTTCTTTCTTGTCAGGGATTCCTTACTCGATTGGTAGGTTTGATGTAGTAGCTGTAAACTTGTTTTGGAATAAAGAAGATGAAACTTCTCCGCATGCATTTTACGATTGAGTTTATTCTAATAATAGCTCATATATATATATAATGTGTATTTTCAATATAATATGTAGTGACCTTCTCTAGTTGACTGACTGTGATATGACATTAACATTTATTTAGCCCTAAGGCCCACACATTATTCTTTGAGGACCTCAGGTAGAGGATCCGGGCACATGACTCTATTATTAGTGGTTGTGATGTTTATGTATGTTCTCTATTGGTATTATGATGATTAGTAACATTAATGGTTATGCATGTTCTCTATTGATAATATGATGATTGTAGCATAAATGGTTATGTTTTCTCTCTACTGAAATTATGATGATGATGCTAGTAAAGGATATGTATGCTCTCTATTGATATCATGATGATGATAGCTTTGATGGATAGGTATGTTTCTATTGATGTTACGATGTTAATAGCTTTGATGGATATGTATGTTTCCATTGATGTTATGATGATGATAGCCATGATCGATGTGTCCCCTATGTTACCTACTTGCATTAGTTTTGGTTCACAATGAACAATGATATGAATGACTAGGTGATGTTGATGATGTTATTATGACAATGACTAGCAACGAGAAACCTTGTTACTGATGACCATTGAGTATGGCAGGAAACCAAGAGAGGAACTCTCATATGACGAGTTGACGACTCTTAGTTTGATGAAAATTTATATTGTGTCTTTGAACTTCTAAGTCAATTTTGAAACTTGCTATATATGTTTATCTATATTATGATGATATGTTAGTGGTTGCAAGCACATATTAGTTGCTTGGCCGAATGACTCAGATATGGGTGATGGGGTTGTACAATTGGATGGAACTTCATGGGAGGGGTGGGGCAATGTCCCTCATCTCACCCACTAGCACTCCCGCCATGACTTGGGCTAGAAAGGTTGGAACACCTTCACCTTGAAGATCACGATGCCATGAGGGCAGGTCCCAAATTTGTGTCGCTCATGAGGATTTTAATGGGGGGCGTGCATCAAGGCAGATTCCTTGATCACTGACACCATTAGTCTCACTATAGGAGGCACCATAAGAGAAGATAGTGGTTATGTCATTGAACTTATATTTTCCCCTCATAGCCACTAAATAGTTAAAGGGCACGATCAAATTGGAACCCTTGGCATGACAAATAAATTGTTAGGCGTGACACCCTTGGAACTTCAAGGGAAGTTCTTGAAGGGCACAACCAAACTTGGCACCCTTAGAATCATTAAAAATAAATAAATTAATAAATATAATCAAGATATGAAAACCATGTAAATTCACATCAAGTGGTAAATGATGATTAGAACCGAGGTAATTAAATCAAGAATAAAACTTGGGTTAAGGGGATCATAGGAAGAAATAAAATATTTTACCTTAAAAACTCTACCCTTCCCATGTTGGAAAATTTTAGGTAGATAATGTAATTTAATTAGGTGAAAAGGGGGAAGAGGGACATAAATGTAAGGATAAATATTAATCCTAAAATATACATTCTTTTCAGTTTTGATGTTGTCTCCCTCTACACTTGCATCCCTATAAATGAGGCCATGGAAGTGATCAACCGTCTAACTGATCTTGATACTGCTTAGTTAGTTGAGATCTGCCTCACTTCAACCTTTTTCTGTTTTGAAGGGGAGTTCTTTGAGCAAACCTATGGAGTTGCCATGGGCTCCCCTCTATCTCCTGTTGTTGCAAATCTTTTTATGGAGGATTTTGAATCTAAGGCTCTGAACTCAGCCCGTCTCCTACCCAAGCTCTGGAAGAGATATGTGGATGACACTAATGTCATCTGGTCTCACGGCCAAGATGAGTTAGATCTCTTCTTCAATCATCGGCCATCAAGTTCACTAAGGAACAAGAAGTCGATGGTTGCCTCTCGTTCCTTGATATTCTTATCTCTAGGAATAAGGATGGTTCCCTCTCCCACCGAGTGTTTCGAAAGAAAACTCATACAGAGCAGTATCTTCATGCTAGTTACCACCATTTCCCTGCCTAGAAGTTAGGGGTTCTCAACACTCTGGCAACTCATGCCTTGAGGATCTCTGATGAAAGGAGCTTCGAAGAGGAGAAGTCCCATCTCCTTAATGTCTTTGTTGAGAATGGTTATAGTAGACATTTGGGACATAAGGCTTTCCTCAAAGCGACTAGGAATTCGTTATCCAGAAGAGAACCTAAGGATCGGATTCCTGGGGTCCATCTGCCGTATGTTCAAGGGACCACGGATAGGATTGCAAGGATTCTTAAGAAGCACAATGTTCCTGCAACCTTTAGACCTCTTAACACCATTCGTAAGTCCCTCAGATTTGTGAAGGATCCTATCGACCCCAAGGACATGAAAGGTGTTTATATTATTCCTTGTTCATGTGGGACCCCCTATATCGGTGAGATTGGTAGCTGCATTAACCAAAGGATTAGTGAGCATGCAGCAAACCTCAAGCATATGAGAACGAAGTCTTACGCTTTAGCAGAGCATGTGGAGAAAACCAATCACCATGTCTGCATCGAAGAAGCTAGTGTGATTGCTAGAGTGTCGCAATTCCATCACCGGAAATTTAGGGAAGCCCTTGAGATTGAAAATAGGCCGAACAATCTCAATAGGGAGGATGGCTGGAAGATTAGTAGTTGCTGGGTCCTAGCCATCTTCTGCTAGTTGTTTTCTCCCTTGAGTTTTTTTTTTTCAAGCTCTTTGATTCTTATATTTATATTTAATATATTTTTTATTTATTTTATTTTATTTTTATTTTTATTTTTACTTATTTATTTATTTATTTATTTTTTCAACTTCTATGATTCTTAAATTAAAATGAATAATTTTATTTTATTTTCATATATATATATATATTATTATTATTATTATTTTTTTTTTTTTTCAAGCTCTTTGTTTCTTATATATATATATATATATATATATATATATATATATATTAACCCTTAATAAACTATTAAGTAAATATTTTTATCTGGTTATTCTTTGACTTTGATTATGAAACTTATTTTTTTATTTATATATAGAATTAACTATTCTATTTTCAACTTTTACAACTAAATAGTATTTATATAACCTCCTTGATTTATAAATAATTTATTTTAAGATTTAAATCTCCCTTCATTTGATTTTTTAATTACTCGATTATTTTATAGTTTATTAACTCACTGATTTTAATATATAGTTATAAAATTGTCTATTTACGTTAATAATAACCGAATTAACTAATTTAAATAAAAATAAATAAATAAATAAATATTTTGGTCTAACTAACCGTTCCCTGGTCAAATATAGCCGTTACCTGGATATTCTGCCCGATCTATTTATATTGCATAGCAAGTTCTGCTCATTCAACTTGTCATGACAATGAACCACACTGGTTGGTTCGAAACGCGTCGACAAAAATTATCTCTATGTGATTTTCGCTGAAGATTCTTCTCTAAATAGTTAAACATAATTAAGAGAAGAGGATGGTGAATTAAAATAAGATTAATAAATTAAATTTTAGAGAAATTTAGAGAACCTCCATGTGGCAACAACCAACATAAGGATATCCATCTAAGAGATAACTTGAGTTAAATTAGGGAGTAGATAGGGGATCAAATCTTGAATTATCAATTGAATTTAGTAATGAACACAAATTAAGGAGTAAAAAGGGGGATCACGAGACAACTAGGAGAAGAAATAGGAATCTTGTTGATGTGAGGAAAAATATTAATTTTTAGTTAAATTTAAATAAATAATTTTGGTGATCCTTCATGAGAAAGTGACACATGGGTGGGTAAATAATTAAACTATTGAATTATCAAAAATAATTAATTGTGCATGAAATTCCAAGTGTCACCTATGAGGACTCCCATAAAAGAAGGGGCAGGACATGGGAGAAAGGAATTTTCTTTACCCTACTGTTGGATGGATGATATTATGTCATAGTGACTACAAGCTATAGTGAGTTTGGTGAGGTAGAGGACTTTAGAGAGGGGACTCTTGAGCCAAGGAGTGCTCTCCTCTACCAGTGAATACATTCCTATGTTGTACAACCCCATTTCAACTTGGGGGTCCACGGGGATGGAGAGCACCCAAGGAGTAGGTTGGGAGGTCAATCGATGGGTCATTGCATTCAGATTAGGCACGTCAACATTCACACTCAGGGGTGATCGACAACAAAGGAAGGCAACTAGTGGCAAGTCAATTTGAATCTCGTCTCCTAGTGAATGGTACCTATGTTGTTATAATATTATTTTGTATGACTTCATTATACTTTAAGTTAATAACATGTAAATTAAATGATATGTTCAATGAAGTAAAATTCAGGAAAGTTTAATATAATACTTAATAAGTTTTTAGTCCCCAATGATATTTTCTTGTGGTTGTATTTTAATATTTAGTATTTAAAAGAAAAAAATATAGGGTTGGTCCCTACACTTGGTATCATAGCTATGTTGAACCCTTGAGACCTATGGGCCCATGCAAACATGACTAGTTTTTTAAAATTATTAACAATCCTTCTTTTGAGTTCTTGTTGTTGATTTTTTTTTTTTTGATTTTATATACCTCGACCTCTTGTTGAAAAACATGCAACAAGAAACGCTAAATTTAGAATGTGCTAAAAATGCACCTGCTAAAAATAACATGTCTAAAAATAGAATCTTCTAAAAATAGTATTTCTGGGTCCCTTCCTATTTTTAGTAGTCCCTAGTCTAACTATAGGGATTAAAAATGAATTTGGTCTTAACAGCAGTTTAAAATATTAATTAATTAATCTCCATGAGTAAATTAGTTAAGGAAAAACAAACTTTAAGTCTATGTGAGGACATGCAACAGTTTACCTATTAATTGATGAATTTATCCATTAGTTAAAGAGATAAGGATGAGTTGTAATTAGTTGGCTCAATTAACTTAGTCAAGTCCAATTATATTAATTTAACAGTTTGTTAAATTAATGAGAGTTTAGTTAGTTAATGCTTGCATGCATGTAACTACTGTAATTCAGATAACTAAAGATTCACTCATAACTAACTCATGCATGTCAGTTCTGTCAGAGACCCAGTTGAGATTAGGGAAAGGACAATGTACTATGAGTTGAATGAATATTTTTCCTATAAAGGAAGCTCATCCATGATGAGGATTTATCTCCTTCAAGTTTGTGTAGTTAGATCAGAGGTTAGTGAGTGCGTGAAGAGGCCAATTCACAGAAGTGGTAGCACTAGACCCGAAGGAAATTGCACAAGGAAATAGGAGGCTTGGAGGGTAGAGAAGAAGGTTTTTGAGAAGCCTTTAACTGTTTATGAGCAGCGGAGGGATTGTACTGAGAGTTGGATAGCTTCCGAGCTAAGGCTTTGTGTAATCCAGACTATATTTCCACTTGATTGATAATATAGAGATGGGGTTTTAGGAAGGTGCTTTCCCCGGGTAAATTCTTCTATGTTATGTGTGATTGGTTCCTTCTTATCAGTTATATGTGTTCTTATTGATGTTGCTCATGGTTGATTAATCTTCTGCTAAATTGTTTGTAGAAGTAGATCAAGTTTTTTGCTTTAGTACATTGCATTACCAAGTTGATCTATAGGTGGGAAATTTCTACATGCTATCAGAGCTAGCTGGTTTGTAGAAAAATTTCTACATGGTATCAAAGCTAGCTGATTTGTAGGAAAAATTCTACAAAATTCTACATGGTATCGGAGCATAGGTGATCAAGGAGAGAACAATATGCTGAGAGGAGATTTCAAAGTTTTGAGTTTTGGGCCAAGAGTTTGCAGAGCATATCTGAAAATTTATGTACAAAATTTTCAGAACTAAATAGTAGATTTGGATTCCTTGCAGAAAAATACTCGAAATAAAAAAAAAATCAGCTAAATCAGATTTCAGGTGAGGGAGATATCGTTGATTTAAAATCAGCTCTTTTTCTAGAAAATTTCATGACGGCGGGAAAGTGGAAATAGATTGGTGTGCTAACCAAGAACCTGTATGCACTTGAGGTACAAGATGCACGCAAAGCCTTGAGGAGCAAGGCAAAGGTTAGATACTTGGTGGTTGAGAGGGAGAGTAAATTACCTCTCAATATGCAGAGCCAGAAGAAGTCTCAGACAATTGTGGAGGAGTCACAATTGGTGGAACATCTTTAGGAGGTTGTGGAGCAGCCACAACAGGGAAGCTTAGTGGAGATTGAGTAGAGACATCTACTATGTAGAGACCTCCAATAGGGGGAAACTTCAAGCTAAGTGGGCAAAGGGATCATATGCATCCATACCTCCAGGTAGGAGGTGGGGTGATATAGAGTGATTGTCCCAAGGAGAAGGGGTAGGATCCTTGAGGTACCCAACCTTCTGGATGAGACCTTGCTATGGGAGCCCCGATGTGGAGTAGCAGGAACTGACTGATTAGGTAGAGACAGATGCGGATGGAGCAACAGAGAGAGTGACAGTGCAGGGAATCCCAAGACAGCACATAGCTAGCAGGATGCAGCAATGCGAGAGGCACAAGTGTTTTGCATAGTGCTAGGTGGCATAGAGAGGTGCGCAATGGTGCAAGATGTATGGAGATGTTGCAGTAGCACAGAGGTTAGAGAGGGAGCACCTTTTAACAATAGGTAGAGCTTCAAAATCAAAGTATGTTCCTAGCCTAATGGAGTGGTCAGTTGGGAGTGTTTTTGTTCCAAGTGTTGTTGGAGCAAGTGGACCGGATAGATGTATTGCATGCAAAACATTCCAGAGTTACAGGATTGGGTTCAAGAGGAAGCCTTTCTTTTTGAGAGGGAGTGTTGAAAAATGTGCAACAAGAAATGCTAAATTTAGAATGTGCTAAAAATAGACCTGCTAATATTAGCATGTCTAAAAATAGCAGTTTGGCCAATGAGCATTTTGGCCACCTTGGGTGAGAGGTGAAACTACTATAAATAGAATATTCTAAAAATAGCATTTCTGGGTCCCTTCCTATTTTTAGCAATCCCTAGTCTAACTATAGGAAGTAAAAATGAATTTGGTCTTAAAAGTAGTTTAAAATATTAATTAATTAATCTCCATAAGTTAATTAGTTAAGGAAAAACAAACTTGAAGTCTATGTGAGGACATGCAACAATTTATCTATTAATTGATGAATTTATCGATCAGTTAAAGAGATAAGGATGAGTTGCAACTA
This sequence comes from Pinus tabuliformis, assembly GCA_031772625.1. Lineage (NCBI taxonomy): Eukaryota > Viridiplantae > Streptophyta > Pinopsida > Pinales > Pinaceae > Pinus > Pinus tabuliformis. Next base: position 719,866,206 of record CM062816.1, read on the forward strand.
TTAGTTGGCTCAGTTAACTTAGTCAAGTCCAGTTAAATTAATTTAACAGTTTGTTAAATTAATGAGAGTTCAATTAGTTAATGCTTGCATGCATGTAGTACTGTAATTCAGATAACTAAAGATTCACTCATAAATAACTCATGCATGTCAGTTCTGTCAGAGACCTAGTTGAGATCAAAGAAAGGACAATGTACTATTAGTTGGATGACTATTTTTCCTATAAAGGAAGCTCATCCATGATGACGATTTATCTCCTTCAAGTTTGTGCAGTTAGATCAGAGGTTAGTGAGTGTGTGAAGAGGCCAATTCACACAAGTAGTGGCACTGGACCCCAATGAAACTACACAAGGAAATAGGAGGCTTAGAGGGCAGAGGAGAAGGTCTGTGAGAAGCCTTTGACTGTCTATGAGCAATAGAGGGATTGTACTGAAAGCTGGATAGCTTTCGAGCTAAGGCTTTATGTAATCTGGACTATATTTCAACTTGATTGATAATATAGAGATGGGATTTTAGGCAGGTTCTTTCCCTAGGTAAATTCTTCTGTGTTATGTGTGATTGATTCCTTCTTATCAGTTATATGTGTTCTTATTGATGTTTCTCATGGTTGATTAAGCTTCCACTAAATTGTTTGTAGAAGTAGATCAAGTGTTTTGCTTTAGTACATTACATTACCAGGTTGATTTACAGGTGAGAAATTTCTACATGGTATCAGACCTAGCTGATTTGTAGAAAAAGTTCTACATGGTATCAAAGCTAGCTGATTTGTAGGAGAAATTCTACAAAATTCTACACCTCTGAGGTCTATTTGTAACACCACTTCCATTTAACTAGATGGAATTGTTGGATATAATAATATGAGTTAAGATTAGTTATTAGTCTGAGTTGTTTAGAAAATTAAATTCAGTTGTCAGTCAAGTGTCATGGAATTATGGAGATAACCACCTACATTCATGAGTTAAGATGAGTTATTAGTTTGGGTTGTTCAGAAAATGAAATTCAGTTGTCAATCAAGTGTCAGTAATGTGCGTGATACATGTCTAGCTATGCTTGGTGAGTTTGAGTGTGTCAGTAATGTGCGTGTTATATGTCTAGTTATGCCTAGTGAGTTTGAGTCTTTATGATCATGTACATTTGATCAAATAAATCACTTCCATGGCATTACATTAGTTATTCTCCCACATTCAATAGTTAAATAAATGGAACTAAAAAAAACTTAATGAATCTTCAGAAAAGTCGACTTCGCTTTCTAATTTGTACTTGCATGTCCAGTTGCATTGGTTATAATATTTCTTCGCCACTCAGAGTGTAAACTCACAGTTGTATCTTCCAATGAGTTATTATCTTGGATCTTAATGGAACGATCATGAAAAATGAGTGTACACTATACTTTAATTTGTTAATTTGTTTAAATTCTAGGAAATAAAAATAAAAATGAATAATTTTAGAATAAAAAAAGATGAATGTTCATTTTTTTGTTCCCTGCACTGCACTGTGAATATTTTTAAACTTAAATTGACTGGTTTTGAAAAGAGTTTTAGCTTTAATTTACATATATAGAGGATTTGATGAAAAACATCAAGGATTTTATCTCCTTCATCATTCAAAGGTTTAGCAGAGAAGCGTGTGTGGATGTTTCTTTGAAGCTAGGTTATAAGAGATAAACGTGTGTAGATTTTGCTTTGAGGCTAGGTATAAGAGAGACACGTCTATGGATTTTTCGTTGAGGCTTATCTTTTGCTTACTCCATGGGTGTAGAACTTGTCATGCGTTTATTTATTTCTCGATGAATATTTCTGAAGAGTACTCCTGAAATGATTCGCTTCTTTTCAAAACTTTGAAATAGTTTGTTTCCTGAAAATTATTTTGATGGAAAGTTTGTTCTGTAAATTCAAGGAACAATTTATTTCTCGATGAATATTTTTGAAGAGTACTCCTGAAATAATTCTCTTCTTTTCAAAACTTTGAAATAATTTGTTTCTTGAAGAGAATTTTGATGGACAGTTTTGTTTTGTAAATTCGAGGAACAATTTATTTATGGATTTATTTCTCAAGTGTTTTGGCACATGATCAGGTTTACAAATTTATGAAATTGTCTCTCTTCAAACAAATATAATAAATTTGAAGATTCAGGAATCGTTATGGAAAAGCTTGGAGAAAGAATTTCAAAATTCTTATTGATATCATTGTCCTCAACAAGCTATATAGGAAATTTTACAGTAGATTATTTTTCATTTTAGGGTTTTATTGATCCATTTCTCACTTTTATATGGAAAAATACTTAATCTAAATTTATTTTTTTCACAGGTATATTTTTCATTGAAAATAAATTTTGAAGAGAATTTGGATGAAATTTTTGAAAGATAATAGGTTTGCATATTTATGATGTTTTGTCTCTTCCAATGGAGCTTAAACTTAGGAATATATTGAATGTGTGATGTGCGTTATGATATTATATATTAATTAAGTTTTGGTGGCAAGATTATACCAAAATTTGAATCTGAACATTATACTAAAGCTTTTAGGCCCTTTTTCTGCATTTGACCGTGGTTAAAAATCTACCCATTGTCATTATGTTTTCTTTTCCCATGCAGACCACATCACTCTTCTTTAATCTACTTTGTGTATGAATTTTGATGCTTTGCTTGGTTTGTACGTTTACGTCTGTTGTGCGTAGTTTGTGTATGGATTTGGATGTTAATGTACTCTGTGTTTTTTAATGGAACAATTTTTTCGTTGTTAATGAAGAGGCGAAACAGGATTGATTTCTAGAAATCCATTTATTTTTTTTTAAGCATGGAAAACTTAGACATCTAATTAATTCTTAATGTTGTCCATCCAGTAACTACTAATTACGCAGAGCATTTCCCATAATTTACTTTTGGAAGAGTACCTTTGAAATGATTTCTTTCTTTCAAAATATTTAAAATTTACCGAAAGAGTATTTCGTTAAAAGTTTTTGATGGAAAGTTTGTTTCATAAATTCTAAGAATAATTTATTTCTATGTGAATATTTCCTAGTATTTCTAATAGGTGGTCAGATCTACAAATTTCTAAAATTATCCGCATCTTAAAACAAATACAACAAAGTTGAAGGTGTGGGTATTATTATGAACAAGCCTTGAAAAAGAATGTCAAAATTGTTGGGTAATAACATTGTGGAAAGTTGGACAAATAACTAGTACATGGATTTCTTATTCCAATTATTTTCCATGTTAGGGTTTTTTTTGCATATCCATTTTTCACTTTCATAAGGAAAGAGTTAATTTAATTTTTGTTCTATGACACTTTCGATTTTCATTGAAAATGGATCCTAAAGAGCATTTTCGATGAAAATTTTTAAGAGTTGGTATGTTTTGCACACTTAACTCTTTTGACAAATACAATAGAGAGAGAGAGATAAGATTTACGATTATATTACCTGCATCTCTCATGTTCTGGTTATAATTAAGTTTTGGTTAAATAATGATTATATAAAAATAAAAGTGTTTATTGAATTTTTTTTATATAAAGACAATTTCTATTTATGTAATTCATTTTTCATGTTAAAGTTTCTTTTGAATCATCTTTCATTTGAATGAAGAATTTATCTAATTGTATTATGCACAATTACATACAAACTGTTGGCCATCATCATTTTTGGGTGGAAAAGAAGTTGGATGGAAAGATACTAGATTAGGCCCACTATAACTTGTATTAGATGAGGAGGTTTGGTCTCCACGGGTGGTCACGCGGTCCAATCTCAGGTAAAATGATCTACTCCAGACACCATTTCTTGGAAAAAAACTTGATTCATTGGTGAACCATGGTTAGAAGAGGTACAAGAAGTGGTGCAGCAAAAGGGCGTAATATGGCACCACCACAACAACCAAGTCCTACCTCCCTATCCAATGATGGGGAAAACATCACAACACCAGAACAGATACTAGTTGGAGAAGTGTTGAACTTAATGAGATCATTCTGAAACATGTCTGAGGCATTAATAAATCATTTGCAACAAGAGCATGGAGGACCTGTCATACAAAACGAATTGCCCGAAAACAATACAAAAAATGATGTACCTCGAGATTTGGAAAAAGTAAAATTTCCAAAGTTTTGGGGGTCCACAGATAGTCAATCTGCAGAGGCATGTTTAGAAAAAAAGGCTATGTGCTTTACCCTAAGAGATTACACCTCAAATATGAAGGCCAAGATGGGTATATTCCAGCTAATGGGAAATGCACTACTTTGGTGGAAGACATTGTTAACCTAACTGGGGATGGATATAACAGAAGTAACTTGGGAACTATTTGAAGAGAAATTTAGAGAACGTTACCTGTTAGAGGAGTTCGTTGAGAGGAAACTAAATGAATTCAATGCATTAAAGCAAGGAAATCGCTCACTACTAGAGTATGAGGCTCATTTCATGCAATTAATTTGTTATGCCCCTCACTTAAATACATAAAAGATCAGGCTGAAAAAAATTGTGTATGGACTAAATGTTAGCATTTCGGCCAAGGCTAGAACCTTAATTCCTCGCACCTTGCATGAGACAGTTCATCAGGCAATCATTGTAGAGGAGGAGATCATAAGCAGTGGACCTAGTAAGTCAACCAGGCCCACAGGATCAGGAGTACCAAGTTGAAACAATATGGAACGTAGAAATTTGCAAGGGGATCATGTGCTCAATCATCAAAAGTGGTCAGTGGGAAATCAAAGAACACCATATAGGCATCCAGCTAAAAATCCGCACAGGGTACCTCAACAAACTCGTAACCCACAATAGCACCGGCCCATGCAATAGCACCAAGTCACACCACCTCAACACCGATCCCAATAGTCTGGCTCTTTCCATCAAAGTTCTAGGCCAACTCCCAGTTCAGTTGGTAGTAGGAGCTAAGCCCCTAGGAGGGGGTGTTGGACTTGTGGAGGTCCTCACTAAGAGAGGGATTACCCTCAAAAGATAGGTAATACCAACTCAAAAAATAATTCAACTATGGTGGGGGATTTGGGGAAGGCTCATCACATCCATGCAGCGGTGAACAATCGCCAAGTTGAACACCAGTCCACTATGTTGGAAACCTTCAGTAATATTGATAGTATGAGTTTTTTCATTTTAATAGATCCAGGTGATACTGATTCCTTTATTTCTCTAAATGCATTATCAAGGATTAAACATAAAGCAGTTGCACAATATGAATTTAGAAATGTAGAAATGGTATGTGGTATGAATAGAAATGTAGGAAGGATGGTAAAGGATTGTGAGGTGGACCTGGGTGTATGTAAGAACAAGGTATCCTTGTACTCTAAAATTTTAGGAGTCTATGACGTAGTTATAGGAATGGATTGGTTGGAACAACATGAGGCACTCCTAGACTGCAAAGACAAGATTCTACATTTCATAGACGATGATAGCTAAAGAAAAACATTAAGAGGAAAGAATTGAGGCGTGTCCCTGAGGTTCATCTCCTCCATGAAACTAATGAAATATAGGCAAAAGGGATGTCAAATGTTCTCGGTGGTAGCTCTAAACGATAACGGTGATTCTGAAAACCTTGATAAACATCCATTTCCTATTGAATTTAAGGATGTATCTCCCAAAGAACTACCTGGGCTACCCCCAAAAAGGGAAATTTATTTCACCATCAACCTTAAACTAGGCACTGAGCCTATTGCAAAGGCACCCTATCGAATGTTGGCTCTAGAGCTAAAGGAATTGCAAATCCAATTAAAGGAACTGTTGGACTTGGAGTTCATACGACCTAACATATCTCCATGGGGATTCCCTGTGATTTTCGTTAAGAAGAAGGATGGGTCTTGGTGACTTTGCATTGACTACCACTAGTTGAACACAGTGACAATAAAAAAATAAGTACCCTTTGCCAAGGATAGATGACTTGTTTGATCAAATGGGGGGGGGGCAACTATGTTTTCAAAGATAGATTTGAGGTTGGAATATCATCAGTTAAGAATCATTCAAGAGGCATTCCAAAGGTTAAAGATGTTATTAACAACAACACCAATTTTGAAGGTGTTGAATATGGAACAATATTTTTTGGTTTTCACTGATGCCTCAAAGGAAAGGTTGGGCTGTGTGTTGATGTAAGAAGGAATAGTAATAGCTTATGCATCAAGGAAACTTAGAACCCATGAAGAAAACTACACAACCCATGATCTAGAACTGGCAGAAATTGTTTATGCACTAAAGATTTGGTGACACTACCTTCTGGGAAGGATGTTTGATCTTAGGACTGACCATTGTGGGCTACATCACATATTCACTCAAGACCACTTAAATGCAAGACAAAGGCGATGGTCTGAGCTAATTAGTGAATATGATTTTGATATCACTTACATAAAAGGAACAGTAAATAGGGTGGTTGATGCTTTAAGTAGGAGGCCTTGGATATTTTCAGTGATTCCCTTAAAGACAAATTTGAGGGAGAAACTGCTTGATTTATAATTTAAAGACACCTAGTACTAGGAGGTTAGCAAAACTTTGAGGGAGGAGGAAATGAGGGTCCCAAAATATGAAGAATACTCCCTTGATAATGATGGTCTACTATGATTTTGGGGAAGGAAATATGTACCACCGAATGAAGATATACGCCAGATAATCTTAAATGAAGCACATCGTGCAATATACATGGCACACCTTGATGTTAAGAAGATGAGTGTGGACCTGAAGCCAGTCTTCTTTTGGAAAGGGATGAAGAATGACATCGTAAACTTGGTAGCAAGATGCTTAGAGTGTCAATGAGTAAAAGTTGAACATAGGCATCCAAAAGGATTATTGCAACCACATGAGATACCAAAATCTAAATGGGAAGTTATATCAATGGACTTCATTGTGGGACTACCAATGACATCAAGAAGACATGATTCAATAATTGTAGTGGTGGACACATTGACCAAGAGCGCCCATTTCGTACTAGTTAAGAATACACATAAGGCACCAAAAATAGCCATAGTTTTTATTGATGAGATTATGAGATTGCATGGAGTGCCTAGGAAGATCATATCTGATAGGGGAGTAGTATTTATAGGAAGGTTTTGGACCAATTTCTAAGAATCCTTGGGAACCCAGTTGAACTTCAGCACTGCTTATCACCCTGAGACAAATGGGAAGATAGAGAGGACTAATCAAATCCTCAAAGATATGCTTCAGATGTAAGTGATGGACCAACAAAAGAGATGGGAAGAGTTTTTACCCCTCGTGGAATTTGCTTACAATAATAGTTATCAAATTTCCATCAATATGGTGTCATTTGAGTTATTATACAGAAGACCTTACAGAGCACCTCTCAATTGGAACCGACTAGAGGATCGAATATTAATAAGACCAGAAGTGGTGCAAGATATGGAAGAAAAAATGATTATGATTAGGGGAAGGCTAAAAGAAGCAGAAGATCAACAAAAGAGCTATGTTGATGCTCATCATATAAACCGAAGTTATGAAGTGGGAGTTAGGGTGTTCTTGAGAGTAAGGCCCCAAAAAAGCTCTATAAGAGTTGGAGGGAGAAAAATTGTCTCCACAGTTTGTGGGACCTTTTTAAATCTTAGAAAGGAAAGGTTCAATGGCATATAGGCTTGCCTTACCTCCATCTTTAGCACGTATGCATGATGTGTTCCATATTTTTGTTTTGCGTCATTATATTTTAGATCCTTCACATGTTATTGACTTTGGTCATTTGCAGGTTTCATATGAGGAAACATTAATGGTCGAACCAATTCACATACTCAACCAACAAACTTTGCAGCTTAGACGATGGTTAGTGGACCAGGTTAAGGTCCAATGGGACAATTTAGTCCCACTTCAGCTACTTGGGAGGACACCGAGGAGATGCGTCACCATTTTCCTCACCTATTCCAAGGACTTCAAGATGAAGTCTATTATTAAGATGGGGTGTATGTAGTGCCCCGCTCTAGTTGACTGATAGTGATATGAATTTAACATTTGTTTAGCCATAAGGCCCACAAATTGTTCTTTGAGGACCTTAGGTTGAGGATCCAGACACATGACTCTATTATTAGTGGTTGAGATATTAGTGGTTGTGATTTTTATGTATGTTCTCTATTGGTATTATGATGATTGTAGCATTAATGTTTATCCATGTTCTCTATTGATATATGATGATTATAGCATAAATGGTTATGTTTGGTCTCTATTGAATTTATGATGATGATGGCAATAAAGGATATGTATGCTCTCTATTGATATCATGATGATGCTAGCTTTGATGGATAGGTATGTTTCTATTGATGTTACGATGTTAATAGCTTTGATGGATATGCATGTTTCCATTGATGTTACGATGATGACAACCATGATGGATGTGTCCCCTATGTTACCTACTTGCATTAGTTCTAGTTCACAATGAACAATGATACAAATCACTAGGTGATGTTTATGATGCTATTATGACAATGATTAACAACGAGAAACCTTGTTACTGATGATTATTGAGTATGTCAAGAAACCACCATAGGCACTCACATATGATGGGTTAATGAAACATGGTTTGATTAAAATTTATATTGTGTCTTTGAAATTCTAAGTCAATTTTGAAAACTGCTATATATGTTTATCTATATTTTGATGATAATTTTGTGGTTGCAGGCACATATTAGTTGCTTGGATGAATGACTCACATATGCGTGATGGGGTTGTACAATTAAATGGAAATGCATGAGAGGGGTGGGGCAGTGTCCCTGATCTCACCCACTAGCACTCTCGTCGTGACGTGAGCTGGAAAGGTTGAAACACCTTCACCTTGAAGATCACAATTTCATGAGGGCAGGTCCCAAAGTTGGGTCACTCATGAGGATTTTAACAATGGGTGCACATCAAGGCATATTCCTTGATCCTCGACACCATTAGTCTCACTATACCAGGCATCATAAGAGATGATAGTGGTCTCTACCATTGCACCTTTATTTTCCCCTTTTAGCCACTGAATGCTTGAAGGAAAAGTGGCGAGGCCCCCTTGGGACTTCAAGGGAATTTCTTAAAGGGCACGACCAACTTGGCACCCTTGGCATTACAAATAAATTGTTAGGTGTGAAACCCTTGGAGCTTCAAGGGAAGTTTTTGAAGGCCACGATTAAACTTGGCACCCTTGGAATCATTAAAAATAGATAAATTAATAAATATAATAAAGATATGAAAACCATGTAAATTCACATCAAGTGGTAAATGATGATTAGAATCGAGGTAATTAAATCAAGAATAAAACTTGGGTTAAGGGGATCATAGGAAGAAATAAAATATTTTACCTTGAAAACTCTACCCTTCCCATGTTGGAAAATTTTAGGTAGATAATGTAATTTAATTAGGTAAAAAGGGGAAAGAGGGACATAACTGTAAGGATAAATATTAATTCTAAAATAGTAAAACCTAATTAGGAGAATAGGATGGTGAATTAAAATAAGATTAATAAATTAAATTTTAGAGAAATTTAGAGAACCTCCATGTGGCAACAAGCAACATAAGAATATCCATCTAAGAGATAACTTGAGTTAGATTAGGGAGTAGATAAGGTATCAAATATTGACTTATCAATGACTTTATTAATGAACACAAATTAAGGAGTAAAAAGGGGGATCAAGAGACAAATAGGAAAAGAAATAGGAATCTTGTTGACGTGAGGAAAAATATTATTCTAAATTAAAATTTGAATAAATAATTTTGGAGATCCTTGATGAGAGAGTGACACATGGGTGGGTGAATAATCAAACTATTGGATTATCAAAAATAATTAATTATGCATGAAATGCTAAGTGTCACCTTGAGGACTCCTATAAAAGAAGGGACAGGCCATGGGAGAAAGGAATTTTCTTTACCCCATTGTTGGATGGATGACATTATGTCATAGTAGTGACTATGAGCTATAGTGAGCTTGGTGAGGTAGAGGACTTTAGAGAGGGGACTCCTGAGCGAAGGAGTGCTCTCGTCTGCCAGCTAATACATTCCTCTGTTGTACAACCCCATTGCAGCTTAGGGGTCTGTGGAGAAGGAAAGTACCCAAGGAGTAGGCTGCAAGGTCAATCGGTGGGTAATTGCAATCAGATTAGGCACATCGACATTCACACTCAAGGGCGATCGACAACAAAGGAAGGAAATTAGCGACAAGCCAAGTTGAATCTCGTCTCCTAGTGAATGGTCACTATGTTGTTATAATATTCTTTTGTATGACTTCATTATGCTTTAAGTTAATAACATGTAAATTAGATGATATGTTTAATGAAGTGAAATCCAGGAAATTTTTATATAATACTTAATAATTTTTTAGTTCCCAATGATATTTTCTTGTGGTTCTAATATATATATATATATATATATATATATATATAGGGTGGATTTGAGACGGCTCTGAGGCGAAAATGGCGGAACCCTAACCCTAGCGGCGACCCTGGCTCGCTCATCTCCATGGCGGTTTACGGACAGTGTGCAGGCATCACGGACCTTTGACCGGCACTAGCGCGACAACCATTCCTGGTTTTCCTGGCACCCGGTTAACACTGCGGTTTCTCTTCCATCCGTCGAACCCCGCGAACAGGTATTCCTTTCTCTCCGTCGGTCGGTTTCCTGGTCGGTTATCTGGGGCACCACTGTTTTGGCAGGTAATATGGTCGAAGAGGACCTCGTGGACTACGAGGAGGACCCCATGCCTCAACAGGACATCTGGGCATATAATAATCGCCCTGCCATGAAACCCTGGGGAAAGGAACATGTTTCCGAGACAGCTGCCTCCTCCTTACATTCACAACTGCCGCACTCGGGGAAGAAGAAGCACACTGATATTAACCTGGCTGACCTCCCGGCTCTCGAATGTCCGCCCCTCTCGCCGGCAACGCTCCATCTTCTGGGTACCTGTCTGCAGACTTCTCCTTCATTTGATTCGCCTCTTCAGAACCCTACTCTACCCTCTTTGCCTACACCCCCTCCGCCTCCACCGCCCTCAAACCCTGCATCCATTTCATTGATGCCGTCAAACTCCCAGGGTACACAGCGCCCCCCCCGTTCACTGCTTCCGGGCACCAGCAGTATCGGCCCCCGCTCCCCTATCCGCTCGGGTTGTTTTAACACGCCGTTGCTTCCTGCACGCTCTGCGGGATCCGCACAGCACAACACTTCTGATCCGTGCCGCAAACTACTAAAGGATTTCCCTATTGGAAAGCGCTCGGAGAAACTGAAAAAAGGCAAGTGCCTTCGGGCTATAGATTCAGATATCAATCTTACATTTGGTGAAGACGTTCAGATGGCGGATGCTTTGGAAAATGCCCGAAAGGTTCTGGTCGGCAGGGTAAGAGGTCGTACCTACTCGGTTGAAAGATTAAAGCTATGGACAGAGGAGATTTGGGGCTCTCTCCTAAAAGAGCTACCAGTGATCAGGGTCCTTGCGAGGGGCTGGTTCGCATTGCATTTTCACAGGCCCGAATATACCCAATGGATACTTTCCCAATACTGGCATATTGAATTGGCACCAGTCCTGCTAAAGCGCTGGGATCCTCTTTTCGACCCGGAGCGTGAACAATTGGGTGCCGGTCCTATTTGGGTACGACTTCCTGGTTTGCCCATGCAATTTTGGACTCCGCAAGTTTTCAAGAGAATAGGTGACGCACTGGGCACCTACCTGGAGCATGACAAATCCTATGAACAAACTGGAATCATGACCATGGCTCGCATCCTGGTTCACCTTGACACTAGGCCAGGACTGGAGGAGAAAATCACCCTGCATCATAGACACTTCTCGCGCAAGCAACTGCTGGACTATGAAGGTGTACCGTTTCGTTGCCGTAGATGCCACAAAATCGGCCATCTGTACAAAGACTGCCCTCTGCTTTCGGGGGTGACATCCGAGGATACAAAAGGACCCAGACAGCAGCCTACAGTGGATCAAAACATAGGAGTAAATAATCCTGTGGAAGGGGATCTGACTCATAACGAGACTCCAACAAAAGTGGTATCAGAAGGTGCCAAGAAGACCAACAATAGAAGGAAGGCTACATCCACTCCTGCACCGCTGCGCACCCGGTCCAAGACAGCGGAGACTGCATCATCTCATCCGGGTAACGCATCTATTCCCATATGTTCTCGTAATTTATCTGAAGTTTTGCATTATGTTATGCACACCTCTTTGCGGTCCCCTCATATTGATCTGACACCTCTTCCTTCCATCCTCTGCACTATTGCTCCCCCTCCCCCTACCTTCTCCACCACACCCTCCTCTCACAAGTTGGAGCAGGGCCTCCCCGATCCCTCATCCTCCCCGGCCGGCTCCGGATCGCACCCCTACCATCTCAGACCTCGGGCCCGCACCAGATTGCTTGGACTGGGTTCTTCCCCAGGTCGATACCGCAAGCCAAAGAGGGGTCGACCATCTAGAATCAACTCGGCTATTCAAAGCACTGTAGCTGATGTCGCCCAGGGGCGACAATACACCATAGAACGGGCACTTAGAGCAATTGAGCCCCTGGCAAGTGGTTCCCCATGATTTGGCTCTCCTTCAATTGCAGGGGATTAGCCAACCCCAAAAAGCGATTGGCTCTGAAACGACTGATACATGAATCCAGATGTGACATACTTTTCTTACAGGAGACCCTATGCACCTCAGAGGTGGCGGTGCGAACCCTTCAGGCTCTTCTCCCAGGTTGGATATTTCAAGGTATGGATGCAAATGGCCGGTCAGGAGGTCTGGCCATTGGCATAAACCCTAGAAAAGGCAAGCCTCTCTCCTCATGGGGGGGCAGAGGATTCCTCGGTATGGACATCTTCTTGGGGGAGCTGGGTTTCCCTATTCGTATTATCAACATCTATGGCCCTAACCTGAATAGGCTGTCCTTCTGGCAAAACTTTCTGGATAGCAACCACATTACTCAGGCCACTGTACTGGGGGGTGATTTCAACTTCTCCCTGGGCGTTGGAGAATCTTGGGGACATCATGCACAGATTGATCCTATCTCTGAACAGATGAGTATGCTAATTGATGCATATAGGCTTGTTGATATTCCTATGAATAAGAAAGTCCCAACTTGGCACAATCAGCGAACTGGGGAGGCAGCTCTGGGGAGACGGCTGGACAGATTTCTGGTACATGAGGATCTGATTCCATTATTCCCCCTGTATAGACAATGGGTCAGCTCAGGTGGTCTTTCTGATCACCTCCCAATCCTCCTACAAGTCAGTGATGCAAAAATCAAGCCCCGCTCCCCTTTCAAATTTTTTGCTGGATTCCTACAAGACCCGGATTACATTAAAATGGTCTCGGAATACTGGGGATCTCAACCTCCTCTAAGAGAGCAGAGAAAAGCTGTGGAATTTTGTGACAGATTAAATGAGCTAAAGAAATTGACTGAGACCTGGGCGAGAAGGAAGCGACTCAGAGATGAACAGCTGCTTATTGATACAGAAACCCAGATAGCTCAATTGACGGACGAAAAGGGGACTGGCTACCTATCTGAGGCATCGAAATCTTTACTGAACCATCTGGTTGGAAAAAAATCAAAGATCCTACAAGAAAAAGAGGAGCTGTGGAGGTTAAAAAGCAGAGCCATTTGGCTCAAAGCAGGTGACAGTAATACCAAATACTTCCACAACCTTGCAAATGGTAGAAAGGCATCAAACACTATTTGGCAATTGCCATGTGAACCTGATGGATGGGCTACCACGCACCAGCAACTTGCCAAATTGGGGGTATCACATTTCAAACGGCAATTCACTGCACCAAATGCCATCAATCTTCCAGATATCATCAATCTTGCAGGTCACTTCCCTAGGTTTGTTGGTCAGGAGGATATTGAAGAACTCACTCAACCTGTTACTAAACAGGAATTGGAAAGCACCCTCAAATGGTTCAAGAAAGATAAGAGCCCGGGGCCGGACGGCTGGCCAGTGGAGTTCTATCTGGCTTTCTACGATCTACTGGGCGGGGACTTATTGGAGGTCATTGAAGAAAGCCGGATCACAGGGCACATTCATCCCCCAATGAACAACACCTTCATTGCCCTGATTCCTAAATCAGATGACCCTACATCCTTTAATGACTTCCATCCTATTTCTTTATGCAACTGCCTCTACAAAATCATTTCCAAGATCATAGCAAATCGCATCAAACCCATTCTGTCTTCACATATCTCTGCTGAACAGTTTGCCTTCCTCCAAAATCGACACATTCAAGAGGCCATTGGCACCGCCCAGGAAGCTTTACACTCCATAAAGCATAAGAATCTCAAAGGCATATCTCTTAAGATTGATCTTGCAAAGGCTTTTGATAAAGTTAACTGGCTCTATCTGAAGATGATACTCACCCATTTGGGCTTCCCCCTCATTCTTATAAACTGGATTATGGGCTGCATATCTTCTGCCTCCTTCGCTATCCTCATCAATGGCTCGGCCTCTGCTCGTTTCAACATCAACAGAGGAATCAGACAAGGATGTCCTCTATCCCCACTCCTCTTTCTAATTGTCATGGAAGGGCTTAGCAGGCTCATTGCAACTGCTAAAAGGAATGGCGATATCAGTGGACTCAAAATCACGGAGCATTATTACCTCACTCATCTACTTTTTGTTGATGATATCCTTATTTTCATGAATGGGAGTGTCCGGGACACCACTGCCCTAAATGACATTCTCCAGCTTTTCTGTAAGGCGACGGGAATGGAGATCAATAGAGAGAAATCAACTATGTCCATGGCGGGGTGCACAAATCAGGAATCTCAGCTGGCGACTCAGAAATTCCCTTTCCTGGAAATCAATCTGCTGGATGGCATCAAATATCTGGGCTTTAGACTAAAACCAGATGGTTACAAAATAGAGAACTGGTCTTGGCTCATCTCCAAAATAGAAAAGAGGATCAACTGCTGGCATCACCGACTCCTATCCAAAGCAGGCAGACTTCTGCTGATTAAATCTGTCCTTGAGGCTACTCCAGTATACTGGATGTCACTCACATGGATCCCAAAGGGCATTCTCAATAGAATTCAACAAACATGCAACAGATTCCTTTGGAATGGAAACAAAAAAGGGAAGATTTTTGCCTGGACTCGATGGTCCTTGATCACTACTCCAAAGAAATGGGGGGGGGGGGGGGGGGGTGGGGCCTTAAAGCTCTCCCGGAATTTGCGCAAGCGTTGGCTGCCAAGCAGGGCTGGTTATTACTTAAACAGAATAGTCTATGGGCTGAAGTTATTCACCAGAAGTATATATGGCCCTTGAACATCATCGACTGGATCCGGAGGCCTCATTGGAACCGACAGGGCATATCGGCGATCTGGAAGGCCACTCTAAACGCTATGCCTCTTATCAGAGATAATCTTTTATGGCGCATTGGTAATGGCACCTCAGTCCGCATTGGCTTCGATCCATGGCCGGGCTCAGGAAATGCGCACATATTACCTGAAGGGCTGGTTCTATATCTAAACAACAGGGGCATCAAATATCTTGCGCAGATAGGTGATCAACAGCATTCCACCATATTCTCACAAGCTTGGATAACAGATCGACAATGGCAACTGACAGAAGAGTGGAATACTATCTGGAAAGATTACATTCAGGCATTAATAGAATCACATATCAGACTCAGGGAGGAAGAGGATGAGCTAATCTGGGTTGTATCCAAAACTGGTCAATATGTGCCGAAGATCAGATACTACAAACTGATTGAAGCAAAAAATCCGGACACTCATAAAAGCTGGTGGTCCGCTATCTGGCACCTGCAAGCTCAACCACGAACTAGACTTCTCATGTGGAACATTCTTGCAGACAAAATCCCTACCGGATCCAACCTTAGGAAAAGGGCTTTTGCTGGACCAACATGGTGTGTTTTATGCAGAAAAGAGGAAGAAACTACCCCACATTTATTTCTCACCTGTGCGGTCACCAAGGATTTATGGATACAGGTCACCCAGGCTCTTAATATAAATGCGGTATGGCAGGGGGAAGACATACCTTCGGCATGGGAACAGTGGTGGACCGCAGTGGCATCAGGAAAACCCAGGAATTTACCACTTTTGGTGACCTGGTATATCTGGAATAGGCGGAATGCAATCATCTTTGAGGATTGCATTGTAAATTGGAACCTTTTACCCTCTACCATATGTGCGGCATATATTGAGATTCCCTTTGATATCAAACAGAAAAACCCCAAGATCATAAATCCAGAAATCATAAACAAAGATATGCCGTGGGCATATTTTGATGGGGCAGCTCAGAGACAAGGCTGTGGGGGAGGCATTCTACTACATCTATCAGACTCACACTACTTTCATATGAGATTGGGACTCGGTCCGGGTACAAACAACCATGCTGAACTCATAACCCTGAGGCATCTTCTTTATTTTGCCTTGTCCAAAAACTGTCGACAATTACAAATTTTTGGGGACTCAAAGACTGTGGTTGATTGGGTTAACCACAAATCCATCTGTCATGCATATTAATTGAAGCATATCTTGGAAGAAATTGTTTTTTTCAAAACACATTTTAACCAGATATTTGTTTCTCACATTTACAAGGAAAGAAATACAATTGCTGACCAGCTCTCAAAATAAGCGGCGGATCGTCCTCTAGGAGAATGGGTGATCGAGGAACACAAACTAGAGGGGATGCACAGTTTCTATCATAGACCATATATTGATGGTCCCCTTCAGGGAGGCGATGGCCTCTTCTAAGTTTTGCACTACCATGATATATATTGTACATTCTGCAGTTTTTTACAGTTATTTTGATCTGCATCTGTATAGCGATTATACTCTATTGACCTGATTTTGTATAGCGATATTGCACTACTATGAGGGACACTGATCCTATACTGTATCCCTGTGGGTACTTATATGTAATTTTGCTTTTTGAACAGTGGTGAAAATCACATTACAGCATATGCCAAATGGCATCAACAGCATGTAATTTCTTTTAATAGAAATTATGAATTTTCTTCTTCGGAAATATATATATATATATATATATATATATATATATATATATATATATATATATATATATATATATATATATATAGGGTTGGTCCCTACATAATATATATTTTTCTATATATAATAATTTAATATAATGTTGTAGAGATAAAGCAATAATAATAATAATAACTTATATTTCTCTTACAAATATTCTAGTATAAAACTTATATAAGTTGTTTGAATATACATATTAACTAATATATTTCAATATGAGTTCTCTCTCCATACAAATAAAGTGTGTGTATGTATATATAGATATGTGTGTGTGTTTTCAATATGATTGATCTCCTTTTGTATATATAATTAATGTTTGTGTGAATGTTTACCTTAGTAATTAAAGGTAAAATAATTTAGTTAAAATGTGTAACTCATTCATTTTTTAATATACAAACTAATAATGATAAATTATTCAAAAAATACCATTTAAACAATGAAAAAATACACGTCTATTAGAGAGAGCCATAGATCTATCTTGGTCATAGATTTATCAAGCAAGTGATTAAATCTCTTGATTTGTAAATCTTCCTTTAAGTTGTGTTCTAAAAGAATTTCTTGATGTGTAAATCTTCTTTCAAGTTTTTCTTCCTAAAAATAAATTTGTGTATAATGAGATTTGATTTGTGATTAAGATAAATCTATATTAATTTTATAATGGTTGTAATTTTTAAATCCTCGATAAGTTTTGTTTTTTATTCTTATTTTTATGTTTTTTATATTTATATATTAGAATTGTTTTAAATAATTTTCATATATTTTTTTTTAATTGGTATTTATTAAAAATGAAAATATATTAAATTTCCTTAAAATATTTTTTAGTTAATTAATTTATTTTATATTATAAATTTTTAATCATATTTTTTATTCAAAAATTTATTTTAAATCTAAATTTTATTAAACATTAGAAATATGAAAATTTTAAACTATACATATTTTTAATCAATTTACTTATTCCATGTCATGTATTAATTTCTTTGTATTAAATAATAAAAACAATTACATTATTGCACATTATTGCACATTTGTGTTGTAAAACAATTGCACCTTAAAAAAAATCAGATGCCTTTACGTATTGCACATTTTTAAATATTACACATTTGTGTTGTTAATATATATATATATATATATATATATATATATATATAATAATATTGTGTGACATCTCCTATACTACATAATAGAATACTTAGCTTCTATCAATCAAGTTTAATTTTTTTTTTTTTTTTATATATACGTCGGTAACTAATACGAAATAATCATTTATATATATAAGATTGTTAATATATGATTAAATGTTTTAATTTAAATCAGAATAGCTTGTGGTAACTAATAAGAAATAATCATTTTTTATATTTAAAAAATATATATTGTTAATATATGATCAAATGTTTTAATTTAAATCAGAATTGATCTTTTCTTTTCATTTTGTTTTTAGTCTGTTTTTTTTTTTTTTAATATTTTGTTTTTATATATAAAATCTATATTAAACTTTGATCTATCAAACATTTAATGTTTTTAATGTGTATATTTATTTTTTGTTTAATTCAATGTTATGTATTAATTTTTTCATATTAAATAATAAAGAAATTATTTATTCGGAAATTTAATCCCTATTGGTACTTGATACATTTGTATTTAAGATGGATTTTATTGGAGTATATAACTCCTACGTGTTTTGTATTATGTGTGTGATCATATTTAATTATTAACTTTATTGCTCATTATTAAGTAGAGTTCTAGTCTCTATGCGAAAGAATTGTTGAGGCCTAGTTGGTTGAGAGGTTCTCTCCAAATAGTTAGCTTCCTAGATTGGTGTGTAGTTGAGACATCTAAGATAGTTTGCCTACTTTGAAATTAGTTTCATGTATTATATTTGTAATATTACATTTTGTAATTATAATATATGATATAAGGAAAATTATTTTGGATAGTCTAAGATTTGAAAATAATACAATCTTTAATTTTTATTGATAAAATGTTCGAATGAAATATCCACAATAAATTACAAATCACATTCTAGTCATTCTAATCCTCTTTTAGAATTTTTTGTCCAATCGCAATTCTACTTATTCATTTGATGGAAAAATTCAATGGAAGGAAAGGCTTGATCATTTTCCTCCTCATTATGCATAGTCGGCTCATAGAACATCACATTGTCTACATTTACTACTTAATAAAGGCACATATAAGGTGAATTTGTGATCATTACACTCTAAATTTTCTATTTCAAAAGTTTCGTGTCCTAGGGCTTTGATTTTTTCCCTAGTCGCTAACACCTTTCCTTATTAAGGTGTAATTAAATTATGTTTCCTAATATTGAGAATGTGTTATATGTGTATGTGTTAGGTGTGCTATGAGGATCATATGGGGAGGTTAGAAATTCCCTCTCCCTATTACGCCCATGCCACCCCCTCACCTCCCTGGTTACACCCATGCCACCTCCCTCAATGCCCCTCCACACACCCCCCCCTTGCCCCCCCCGCAACCCATCCAACTTAGGGATTCAGAGGGAAATCCCTTGAAAATATATAAATAAATAGATAAAATTTATATATGGCTATTTTGGGGCCATTTGGTATGTTTTGTGTTTTTTGACTAATGGGTTTTTTGTCCCATTATAATCTAATGTCAATTAAACTATTAGGGCTCTAATATAATTTACGATTACTGGATTGGATTTTTGGATGCTATAAAATATCTAGAACATTGTATATATATATATATATATATATATATATATATATATATATATAGGTTATATGATGTAGCATAGAGAAGTGTAGTTCTAAGATTTATTGGTTTTCCCAATTAAGGGATCTTAAAGTAAGTGTTTGTATCCTATTTGTATTCCATTGTTTTTCTTTATATTTTTCTTAAGAATCTATATGCATTGTTCCACTAAAAAGTTTTAAAACATACTTCTACTTGGAAATTATTTTCAATCCCTTGTTTATCATCCCTAAACTTGTATTTCTCTTTATAGTTTTTTAGATTCTTTGAACTTTGAAGTGTACATGCATAATTCTATCTATGAACTTTTGTACCTTCATTTCATCACTTGAGGATTCTTCCCCTAATTTGGGTTGTACATGTACAATATTTAATGAGAAGAAGGAAAATTAAGTGTACATAAATCTATTATAAGAACATTCCTTGGTGCTTCTAATTGCAACCTCTTAAAATTTGAAGCAAACTCTAATTTACTACCTCTATATACCCATTGATTTATGGGTGAAAGATATTTTGTATATGTAATTTGATATCCCACTTCTCCCTTATAGTGAAGTCCATAGTATGAGGAATCTAGTGTTTCCATTAGAAATGGTTATCCTTGGAATCCCAATGTGCACCCAAACCCCTTCAAAGAACAAACATGTAGCTCAATGTCCTTTGACGGTCTTCTTAAAAGCCCTCAAAACATGCATATTCTTGAACATGTCTATTAACACAAATAGGTAGTCACGCCCTCTTGTTCTTGGAAAACCACCAATAAATTCCATGGATATGCTTTCCCATGGCTTTCTAGGGACTGAAGAATATTATATAGTCGTTTCCTCCTATTCTTAGGCTTACTTGTGTAACATAAAATAAAACTCTAATGAATCCAACTACTTATTCTAGCATCTTGGGCCAATAATCATGCCTCTACAAGTTAGCCACAACCTTAATGACACCAAAATGATTAGCAATATTGGAGGTGTTAGTCTCCCTTATCAATTATACTCTTTCTTCCTTTGGTACACAAATATTTCCATCTCGTAGAGTAATCCGTATTATATATACTCCTTGAATACCCCATCTTCCATTTACTCCTAAGTGAATGATTTATAGATGAATGAATCCACGTGTTTCATGGCTCCTAATTCTATAATCATTGGTTCCAATTCCCTATATAGAAAATTATGTAACTTGTTGGTTGTGCTCTTTATATTTTAAATGTTAAACTGAATTGTTGCAAAAATCTCATCCATTTATGGTGTCAAATTTCTTAGAGTTTACAATGAGCTTGAAAGTATTGCAAAGGCTAGTGATTGATATGGACGATGGTTTTCTTACCAAAAAAATACTACTTTCAATTCTTTAAAAGATTTGATTTCTTGTTCAGCCATTGGAAATTCTTATTACTTACTGTTATAGCATGAAATTGGGCTTCCATAAGTAAAAATGATGCTATAAATTTTCATAAATATTGGAAAATCCCTTAAAAATCCCAAACTGTGTGACATTAAGTAGGAGTTAGTCATTGAGAATATATGTCTTTCTAGAATCAATATTTAACCCACATCCTCCAAAATATATGATCAATCTTCAACTCACCTCCACCAAATTTCAAGATTAATCTTCAACTCACCCTCAAAAATTGCAGGATCAATCTTAACTCATTTGCACCAAAGCATATGCCCCAATTACACTAAGGATGGCTTAGGAAATTAACGCTTCTTTATGTTCTCTAATTATTATTTCTAGTGTTCACTTCAAATGTAACACATCCTCCTCCCAAGTAAAATCAAGGTCAAAATTTCACATAATTAAACTATGAAAAATAAATAAAGGAAAAGATGTAATACATCATCCAATAAATAAATAAATGTGGTTATTTTACTACTTAAACCAAAAGGCATTATTAAACAGTTGTAACTACCTTATTTCATCTAGAAGGTCATCTTCCAAGTGTCTTCTTCCTTGATCTAAACTTGCTAGAATCTGGATTTTAGGTCCATCTTTGTGAAGTAGTTTCAATTCTACAACTTATTTGACAAGTGATTGATTTGGTTCATGTTACCACTCAAACTAGAAAGGTTGGAAAGGTTAAACCAAGGTTTCTATATGATAAGCACTATTAGGAATACACCCATTGTCACCTAAATGTATATATCTCACTTTAGGCCAACTTCTACTAAAAACAACTCAACCCAAGAAGAAGTGAACCAGTGCCTAAGTGAAAATAGACAAAAGAGATACGCGTTAATATCACAACAAAAATATGATTTATTTACTGATATAATAGCATATTTACGGTAGCCCAATGAAGGAAAATACTCAATATATCAAGGAAATGAGCTAAAAAATGCCACAATTTGAGTATAAGAACTTATGACCACAATAGAAGATGAATTGGAATGTTATACCTATTTTGTATAGTTGTAAGAAGAAGAGAATCTTGCCTTTTAGACCTATAAATTTTGTAATTCTGAAAATTGCACCTAGACATCAAGTAATAGACCACTTCAGAGGACTAGAATTAGATTTTGGACCTGAACCTCAAGGGACTTAATTGGAGATGTTAGTAATATAAATACCTTTCCAATGAACATAAGAATAAAAAAATTGGATAAGTAGTTAGAGAAATATTCAATATTCCAATCAACTACCCAAAAAATAGCCCACAACCATGGGAGTTAAAAATCAACTTGGCCCAAATAAATGATCATACCTGAAAATCATTTTGGATAACCATGTTCTAATACATGATCTAAAATAATGATTAATCAAAATAGAACCTATTTATATCAGTAATAATGGATATAAGAGATTTTCTCTTAGATTTCACATATCTCAAGGTCACGGTTTGCCTTTAATCACTTTCAATTGTTGTATATTCTTCTAGAACCTATCAACCTTTAAACGCTTGGAAAGAACAACAATTTAGAGAGAAACAGGGGGGGTATATAAGCTTAGGGATTTAGGGCTTCCCCAAAATGGAATTTTGTGATGATTTTTCTACTAAAATAATATATAAATTCTCTTTAAACCACAATTTAGTGAAAAATTCACTACTGAAATATTTTTTGGATATTTAATAAGAATTAATTTGCATTTTTTGAAATATATTAGTTTGATTTTTTAATTTTTAATGCTAACTACAAATTTAAAAAAAAAATTACAATAAATTTTGGGAAATAATTTTGTAGAGAAATTGATTGTAAATTATTGGAACAAGGATAAGGCCCATGTTCAAAAAAGAGTCAAGGAAATGGAATTATGTCCAATCTTTAAATTGGTATCTCAATGTTTGAGGTTTTGATTTCTAGGTGGAACACCAAGGATACAACAATAGCACCAGGCAATATAAGTAATAGAACCAAAATCCTACTAGGCAGGCCTCCCAAGGAGAAAACCCTCCAAGCAAGAAACCAAAAAAAATAGAAGATAAGATCATTTATAAATAGAGGGAAGAGTGAATCCTATCCGAAAAGAGAAAAATAGTACATTGTATGAATTAAGAGAAAGTGTGAGACAAACCCTAGAGCTCCGCTTCCAAGTCTTCTTGGATCATTTTTCTTAGCATTGCAGTAACTCGGTGTTGCTCCAAAAATTTTCTTTGAAATAAATTTGATCAGCTAAACAAGAGAACATAATTCACTTGTAAAACATTTTTTCTCATGAAATATATCACATTGTAGTAGATATCTCAACAAGTTCACAGTGATATCCTAAGGAGGAGAAAGCCTATATTTATAGATGAGGCTCTTAAAAATTTCCTCATTGGTCTCCCACAACATAAATAGCCTTCCATCCAAAAAATGCTTGGAAGTTAAGTTAAGAATTTAACTTTTCACATTTTACATTAAGTAAACCCAAAAAAGAGGAAACATGCTACATGAATGAGGCCAGGAAGGGTCATTTTGACTCCTAATGACCAATCATTCAATTTTTCATTACATGGTTGGGTCGTTTGTAAAATTAGCTTTCCGTTGATAGTGTAATGACTTGATTTGAACTTTATTTTGCCTCTAAATGACTCAACTAGGGCTGGTAGATATGTTGGAGATGACGACCTTCTTGGGTTAGTCTTTATTGCTTTGAATTTGGCTTGATTTTGCTTAAAATGCAACTTTTTTGTTACTTTTTCTCTCATGCTTTACTTTTATATCATTATTTCCTTTAAATGTCTAGCATCCTTGACCTTCTTGCACATAAAATGAGGGTTTAACCTCCCTTTCTTGTAAATTTCTAGCCGATATAGTGAAAGATGATTGAAATTAGGCTTGAAATTGACTTTGAAATGCTTGAAATTGCCCTTAGAGACTCTCCTTCATAAATAAGTGTCCCTATGTTTTCTTGAGAAGGGCCTCATCTTGCCCCAAGAGGACTCAACCTCCTTTTTTAACCCTCAATCATTTAATGGTTGTATTAGATTCTTGCTTTTAACATTGAATTGACCTTATTTTGCTTATTCTAGCCCTTGGGAGCTAACCTCTTCAATTTATGCCTCAATGTCTACCTTAGAGGGACTTCCTCTGCTTGTCTGAATAATTCATCTTCTCTTTCTTCCTTGGAGATCTAGTGGCTAGTGTGACTTAAAGCCCTTTAACCATTTCTTGGAGTAATTTAAAGTTCATGCTTAAATAATATCCCTTAGGAGGTCCAATTCACACAAATAGGATTCAATGTTTCATCATATTTCCTTATCTTTCAATCTTACTCCATCCAATAGCCCCAAAGAGGAAGATGTCATGCCTATGTGTGGAATAAAGTATTGGAGAACTTGGATTTATGTCACTTTTCTTGAGCATTGATATGATTTAACTTGTAGATGACAATTTCTTGACCTATATTCCTTTTCCACTTCATGACTTTCCTTTAAATATTTTTTCTTGCAATGCCACATGGAAAGCTCTTTTCCCCAAAACTAGGTCCACTGTTGTAACTACAAATTTGTGAGGGAATTATAACTACTTTGAAAGACAAGTGGTACATATTGGCATAGAGAATAAATGGAGACCATATTTGCCTCAAAATACATAGAATGATTCCTTGGGAATTACAAATGAATTAGGAACCTTGAGACTATCAAGATGCAAATACAAGGCTAATGATGATTGTAAAATACATAAGACACATGGAACATATGAGCTAGGGAGGGCACCAAGATCAAAAGGGATATGTCATGGAAAAGTACATATGGTGATCACCTTTCTAAGTCTTTATTGAATAAAGTGCTCCCTTCAACCATGAGTCCTATTAATGCCTTCTCCATGATACTCACAACACCATCCTAGGGCATAAGAATACCCATGAAAGCAAATACTTACTTCCCATCAAGGGGAAGCTAGTAATGCCACAAAAGTAGACATATCATCAAACAAAAAATGCCAAGAGTCTCCATGTTCATCCATACCAATGTGGATCTAAGACTCACTTTCATAAGTAGCATAAACCCACATGGATTTACAAGGTCATAATGCACATTCTTTGGGCTTATCATGACATGGTAAAAAAAAAATTGAGTACCCCTATTGAAAGAGGGGTAATAAGGCAAAGGGTATCGATCATTGAGAGTGATCTTGGTATATCTCTATTGTCAATGCACATCCTTCAAGCCTTATCATTCTTAGGAACTAATATTACCAGGCAACTACATGGTAATTTCCTTGGCCTTATGGCACCTTGCTCCAACATTTTCTATGACTACTCCGCTTCATATTACTATAATGTGGATTTTATATACAATCAAATGTTTTGTAAAGGAGATTCAAGTGGTAACTATATCTCATATTCTAGTTCCCTCTCAAGTGGAATTCCTTTCATATCTTGGAACACTTCTCTATATGCCTACAAAATGTCTTCCAATTGTTGCATTTATTATAACATATATTATTCAAAGGATTCCTTCACACCGATAGAATTGGTGTCCTTTTGGTTCTATCTTTACAAAATAAGTGCATAAGAGATATATTTGACTTCCCCATAAGAGAAAATTTACCATCCTAATTGATTAGGCAAACTTGGTTGGACCTCCTCATGAGGATAGAATCCCTCATATACATATAGGGACTAGCAAAAAAACACCAAAGATATTTAGAGGCACCACACTAACTTCTATTTCATTAATAAAATTTACAATTATAACAAATGTAGGCTTACATTTGTTGGTAGATTTTAACTCTACATCCTTCATCCTTATTCATTAAACCCAAAGGGTATGGATGAGGGAAATCATGCATATATAAACCAAGTTTACTTACCAGGTCCTCTACAATGAGGGTTTCCAATGAATAAAAATTGAATAAAGCATCTACCTTGTTCTTCAAAATATAGCTCTTGAGATAAAATAACTTTGATATCTGTATCTACTATTTTGGATGGAGGATACTCATTTTCTCCTCCTTTTACACTATTGTGCAAACAATATTTCTATCCAAACTTGAGTTTCTTTCTATCTATTTTCCTACTTCCACTAATTGATTCTTCTTCCAAAAATTTCCTTGCTTGTGGCTGATATGACTCAACTATGGATGTAATTTCAAACTTGGTCCAGATGTAGGCTGAGTAGTTACCCCTTGAAAATTATGCATTTCTGGAGGGCAACTAGCCTTCCCTCCAAAAATTGCACAATCCTCTTTGGAAACCGGCTGGGCTCAAAGATTGTGCAATATTGCCTACCAACACTCCCAGCAAGATTTGCGCAAATTTCCCCAGCAAGTCTGCTCAACCTAGAATTTTTTCAAATCTAGGTAGCAATTAGCTACTCTACCTAGAAATTACGGAAATCTCCTAGGCAGTCAGCCTAGCTCCTAGCCAGAAATGTGCATTTTTCTTCAGTAGTCAAGAAGTCTCTTGCATGTGTAGTTGAGTTGATTGATTCCTTCTGGGACTAAGCAAAACAGACTTACATGCATGGGTTGCTTCTCCCAAGGTAGCATGCAAAGGCATCCCTTGTTTCAGGGATCTATGTTTAGTAGTTGGAGGTTACATGTTGGGTCCCTATAATACTAGTGATTACCCCATTACTATTGTAGTTGTATCCCTTATTAATATTTTTGTGCCCCTATTGTCCCCATATTGTTATTACTATGCCCCATAGGAACCCTCTATTGTTATTTTTGTGGCTTTATATTATTATTGTTAGGTCAGCTGGGTTATATTGTGACTCCTTATACTCCTATATATAGAAAGGAGGTTTTGTCATTTGAATCATCCAAGAATTGTTCATTTATCTAATGTAAAGGAGGTTTCCCCCTCAAAGAGGCTGAATTCTAAGGCGTTGATCTATCTCTTCTATCTTTTTCTTGAGCTAGTTTCATAACATTTGGTATCAAAACTTTGGATTCTAGGGTTTCGCTGCTCCAAACAGGTCATCGTGGCATTTTCTCTATAACTTTTTTCTGCAATTTTTCAGAAGCTAAAAAAAAACCCATTTGAGAATAAATCGCACTGAATATCAGGTCTGAATTTCAGAGCTTTTCGCACTACATTTTTTGAGATATGATCTAAGGAAGTTGCTATTTTTGCAGACTCCTGAATTACATTCCAAACAAGTGACCTGGTAAAAATTGTCATAACTTTCTCTCTGAGAATCAAATTGAAATTTCGTAAGAAAGTACAGAAAGAGGATGGACTATAGTTTCTTGTATATATTTTCAGAGCCAAAGGTTGAAACAATGACTCGTGGCACATCATACAAGTTTGCTCTACTGAACTAGTCTGTAATTAGGTCACTGTGGGATATTTTACAAAACTCTTCCTTGGAGAATCCAATTTGGATTACACTGGTGGAATTGTAAAGAGGACACAGAGGGCTACTATAGGTCACAATTTCAGAACTGGATGATCTGAAAGCACAGAGATACACCAAAGGCAATATCGAGCTCCTACAAAGTGAAAAAAGGTGTGTAGATTTTTTTTAATTTTTGCTTAAGCTTGGTTTGAAAATTTATTTTGAAGGAATTAAAAGGGAATAGTAGAGAATTATTATCAGTAACTGATGCCCCGAGGAAAGAAAATGAAAACACCTAGTAAGCAACCTGAAAGCTCTAGCATGACTCATGAAGAAGAGGAAGAAATGCTACATGATATATCAAAATTACAAGACCAAGTGCAACAAGTGTCACTCTCACAAAAGCTAATAGAAGCTAAGATAAAGGGCATGGAAGCTAAGATGGATGATTTGAAGATATATTTGGAGATAGATTTGAAGAGAGACATGGTAGACTTGAAGACAGATTTGACATATTTTCTATAAGAAATACTTACAAATGGTGAAAAGGTAGTAAAGGAAACTAATGATGCAAACAAAAGAAATGTTAATCATGATTTCATAGACTCTAATGTGGGATCAAAGACCCACCATATTCCAAAAATCGATATGAGGAAGTTTGATGGCAAGGATCCCGCAATATGGATATTACAGATGGAGCAATTTTTCGATCTCAATAATGTGCAAAACACACAAAAGGTATGTATTGCAACTTTATATTTGGAACCAAATCAATTTGTATGGTATCAGTGGCTTTTCTCTCGTAAATAAATTATCACTTGGGAAATTTTTATAGAAGAATTGACAGCACATTATGAGGATACAAAAAGCAACACTTTTTTTAGCCAATTGATAAGTCTCAAACAAAAGTGTTCAATAATGGAGCACATTGAGGAGTTCCAAAAATTAAACATAAGGGTAAAAAATATCCAGAGGAGCATATGATTGATATGTTCATAGGGACTTTAAAGGATAATATCCAACATGATGTTTGCCTTTAGGAACCTGATTCATTAGTGAAGGCATTCAGGTTAGCAAGAAAAATGGAAAGCAAAATTATGGCATCCAGGAAGCATACCACTCACAACTATAAAGATGGAAGTGTTGTTGCCCCTAGTCTTCCACAACCTATAAGGTTGACACCACAACAATTGGAAGAAAAAAGAGCAAAAGGGCTTTGTTACAGTTGTGATAGCAAATACACTAAAGGTCATAAGTGTGCTGAGAAGAAATTATTCTACATAGATTGTGAAGAGGAAAATGAAAAGGAGTGAGAAGGGTTAAAAGAAGAGGATATACTCTAGGAACAAATCTTAGATAAAGAAGAAATGAATCCAACCATATCTTGTAATGCATTGGTGGGAATTACCACTCCTCAAACCATCAAGATAGAAGGACAAATCAAGAAGAAAAAGGTAATAGTGTTGATTGATTCAGGAAGTACCCACAATTTTATTCATTGTAAGGTAGCAAAAGAATTGAATTGCTTCTTATATCCAGCACCATAGTGTCAAGTGATGGTTGCAAATGGAGGAACAATAAATTTCTCTAGAAAGTGCCATAATATCAAGCTATCCATGGGAGAATATGCATTGACTAGCCCAATGCTTTCCATTCCAATGGGAGGTGCTGATGTTGTACCAAGAGTTCAATGGCTACAATCCTTGGGTACAATAGATTTTAATGTTCCAGAACTTTTCATGAAATTTTCTATGGAAGGAAAAGGAAGTTGAATTAAGGGGTATTGCAGGGAAACCGGGAATGACAATTAGCTCTAGCAGTATGAAAAGCTTCTAAAACGGGAACAAAGAGGTGTAATTGCACAATTATGTTCGCTAGATGTTTCCACATTGGAATCATCTATTTCTCCAGATCTCCAAAAAGTCTTAGACAATCACTCCAAGGTATTTGAGACTCCCAAAGGTCTCCCACCTATTCGTGATCGTGATCATGCTATTCATCTGATTCTAGGAAGTATTCCTCCAAACATTAGGCTGTATAGATATCCCTATGCCCAAAAGAGTGAAATTGAACGTATGGTTACAAAAATGCTAGAGGCTAGTATAATTCAACCGAGTCAAAGTTCTTTCTCTACACTAGTAGCATTGGTGCACAAGAAGGATGGATCATGGCACATGTGTCCAGATTATAGGGAGCTCAACAAGCTCATTATTAAAGATAAGTTTCCCATTCCCCTCATTGATGAATTATTGGATGAATTACATGGATCGATTTACTTCACCAAGTTGGATATTCGTTCAGGATATCAATCAAATTAGAATGAAGACTAAAGACATTCCGAAAACAGCATTTACAATTCACGAGGGTCATTATGAATTTTTGGTCATGCCTTTTGGCCTTACCAATGCACCTTCAACATTTCAAGTTTTGATGAATTCCATTTTCAAACCATTCCTTAGAAAGTTTGTGTTAGTATTTTTTGATGATATACTAATCTACAGCAAGTCTTGGAAGGATCATGTTGAACATGTTGACAGGGTGCTACAACTATTGGAGGAGAAACAATTATATGCGAAAAGATCCAAATGTTTCTTTGGAGTACAAGAGGTGGAAT
Organism: Pinus tabuliformis; assembly: GCA_031772625.1. Lineage (NCBI taxonomy): Eukaryota > Viridiplantae > Streptophyta > Pinopsida > Pinales > Pinaceae > Pinus > Pinus tabuliformis. Next base: position 719,896,205 of record CM062816.1, read on the forward strand.
ATTTGGGTCATATTATATCTCATGGAGGAGTTAAGGTAAACCCTAGCAAAATTAAAGCCATTAAGGAATGGAAAATCCCACATCCATAAAGCATCTACGAGGATTTCTCGGTTTGACAGGGTATTATCGCAAGTTTGTTAAGAATTATGGGAGAATAGCAGCACCTCTAACAACATTATTGAAGAAAGATGCATTTTCATGGACTCTAGAAGCAACAAAGGCCTTTGAACATCTTAAAGAGGCAATTTGCCAAGCACCGGTCTTAGCTACACTGGACTTCACAAAAACCTTTATTGTGGAATGTGATGCTTCAGGAAATGGAATTGGTGTTGTTTTAATGCAAGATGAAAGACCCATTGCTTTTGAAAGTCGTCCAATCAAGGGAAAGTTTTTACAAAAAGCTATTTATGAGAAGGAAATGTTGGCAATACTCCATGTACTTAAGAAATGGCCACCCTACCTAATGGGAAGACACTTCAAGGTAAAAACAAATCATGATAGCCTTTTTAGAACAAAGATTATCCTCTAAAGAGCAAAAAAAGTGGGTCACAAAGATGTTGAGTTATGACTTTGAAATCATCTACAAAAAAGGGAAGCAAAATGTGGTGGTAGATGCACTCTCAAGAAAGGATGAGGATGTGGAAGCATTGTTGTGCGCCATTTCTATTATCCAACCAAATTGGATAAACGAAGCAAGGGAGGAATGGAAGAATGACGAAGAAGTGTGGGCACTTATTAGAAAGTTACAACAATATTCCAGTACGCCTAATACATTTAGCTGGCAAAATGGTTCGTTATGGTACAAAGATCGCTTATACCTCTGTAAGAATTCCCAGCTAAAACAAAATGTTCTTATGGAATTTCACACTTCTCCCTTAGGAGGGCACTCGGGATTTTTAAAAACTTACCATAGGGTTAAGAAGGAATTTTTTTGGGATGGTCTTAAATCAGATATTCAAAAGTTTGTGGTGGAATGTTTGGTTTTCCAACAAAATAAAGTTGAAACAATTAAGACACCAGGTCTATTACAACCTTTATCCATTCCAAGCCAATGTTGGGAGAAGGTTTCAATGGATTTTATCACAGGTTTACCCAAGTCTGAGGGATAGAGTATCATCATGGTGGTAGTTGACAGACTTACCAAGTATGCACACTTTTGTGCATTATCACATCCATTTAAAGCCAGTGCAGTTTCTACTGCATTTATGGAAACAATTCAAAAGCTACATGGAAACCCAAAGATTATTGTAAGTGATAGAGATCCCATTTTCATTGGAAATTTTTGGACAGAATTATTTTCTTGTCTTGGTACTCAGTTACCTCATAACTCATCTTATCATCCTCAATCTAATGGGTAAACTAAGATAGTAAACAAATGTTTGGAAGGAAATCTTCATTGCTTTGTATCTGATAAACAGACACAATGGGTCAAATGGTTGCCTCTGGCTGAATGGTGGTATAACACTTCCTTCCATAGAACAACAAAAATGACCCCATTTATGGCACTTTATGGATATCAGCCACCATCCATCACATCATATTTAAGAGAAAATTCTAAGGTTCAAGTAGTGGAACATCACATCGAACATCAACAACAAGTGCTCCAACTCTTAAAGGATAACCTCATGTTGGCACATAATACAATGGAACAACAGGAGATCAACATCGCAGTGAAAGAAGTTTTCATGTAGGTGATTGGGTATTCCTACGGCTACAACCATATAAGCAAATGTCCCTCAAGCAAGCTAAGAAGGATAATAAATTATCACCAAAGTATTATGGTCTGTACAAGGTGTTGAAAAAGATTGGTACTATGGCATACAAATTGGAGCTTCCGACAACTTCTCGATTGCACCTAGTTTTCCATGTTTCATGTTTAAAGAAGGTTATAGGTGACAAGCTCCCAGTTCAAACAATATTGCCAAAACTTGACGAGGAAGGAAAAATTATATTGGAACCAGAAGCAGTCACAGAAAAAAGAACTCAACAGCTACGAAATCGATCAAATTCATAGTATCTTATCAAGTGGAAGAACTTATCCACTGAAAATTCCACACAGGAGGATGAGAATTTTATACAGAAGCATCGAGAACTACTCAAGCGTTGAGGACAACACTTTTTTTAAGGAGAGGGGCATGTTTCCCTATAATACTAGTGATTATCCCATTACTATTGTAGTTATATCCCTTATTAATATTGTTATGCCCCTATTGTCCCCATATTGTTATTATTGTTCCCCATAGGATCACTCTATTGTTACTTTCGTGGCTTTATATTATTATTGTTAAGTCGGCCAGGTTATATTGTGACTCGTTAGACTCCTATATATAGAAAGGAGGTTTTGTCATTTGAATCATCCAAGAATTGTTCATTTATGTAGTGTAAAGGAGTTTTCCCCCTTGAAGAGGCTGAATTCTAAGGCATTGATCTATCTTTTCTATCTTTTTCTTGAGTTGGTTTCATAACATTACATGCAAGGAGCAATTCCGAAACCTCCCACCAAGTGGCACTTCCCCTAGATTTGTGGCATGTGCATCACAACCTTAATGTTATCAAAACTTATCAACTAGACACTATAGATCTCATTCCTCACATCGACCTTGCAGCCCTTGACATCCCACATCACATCTTATAGTAGTCGGCACATTCAACTCAACTATTTTTACATAAGCCCACTTCCCATGCCTTGTGCTGCATTTCTGTCTCTTTTTTCATTTTCACTTGTGGGAGTATTGTTTGCTTTATTTCTTTGAACGCTTGCTGTCATTTAAATATATACTAACTCTGTTTCAATTTTCATTGCTATCTCACTGTGGTCACATGCATGAAACTATTTTGCACTGATGTTTGCCGAACTGGAAAACTGCCTCACCCACATGCATGTTGATTTGTTTGATGAATCTTTCATTCATGTTTTTCATGCACTGTCAATCACTTCTACTATCACTTAGTGTAGCCATGCATTTACTGCCTTAGTTGCTTTCTATTTCCCGTCAGTGAGATATGCCAACCTTGGCCCGGACTCTGCCTTCACCAAGGCTACATTGCATAATTTGGGGAAGGAAGGCTCACCTTCCTCTCTAGATTTGTGCATTCATGCCCAACACTCGCCTCCAGGAATTTTTTTCGGATTTCTGGAGGACAATGGCTACTTGGCCCAAGAATTGTGAAAATCTATCCCTAGGCCAGCAGTCCTTCCCAACTGGAATTACGCACTGCATAATACCAGTAGTAAGTAACTAGACTAGACTGTGCATTACGCAGTTCCATTAATCATTTAGTCTCCCTGCAGCCCAGACTATGCCTTGTGCAATCTTGGCAGTCGGTCTCCCAACCTCTCGGTTGAAATTGCACAAACTTCATGATCATTCACCCAGGTATGTTACAAGTGAGTTCTTGTGTTCATTTTGGTTTCTGACTGACAGATTTCTTGCCATGAGTGTTTCCATGTCTCCAGGTATCGCAGGTGTTCATCTACCTCTCATCAATACATGTACAATGGGTTCCAGAACAGTAGAGATGAGGACATTGTTCAGAGCAAACTTGGGGATGCAGTCGATCAAGTGTCCATGGAATTGCCTACCCACGAAGACATCAAGTTGTTCATAGACAAGGACATCAGGATATGACAGCAGTAGCATCACAGCAAACAACATCATGAATAGCAGTTGAAGACAGCATACCAAATGCAATGAATGCAAGAGGAGGGTTGTTGACAATGCAGAGGCAGAACAAGGTTGCAAGCTCAATCAAGTCCATTGATGATGAAAGCAACATTGGAGACTCCAGCTATGAAGTGATAGCATGACATGAAGATCGCGTGAAGGCAGAAGATGGAACAAAGAAGGAGTTGCATGTGCTAATGAAGAAACTCAGGAAGAACGTGAAGCTTCACAAATAGACAAATGAGTTGTAATAGGAACAAGAACAACAGTGGGTGCAACATGCACTCACATATGAAATTGCGCCCATACAAGTTAAGGATCCATCCCAACAGCTGACACAGAGTAGACATGTTGAGCAGTGTTGTTGATCGCATGGAAGGGATTCAGTAGCATGCATGTCTTTGAGCGCATGCATGCAATCTAACCCATTCAACATACTCACCAAGGCGAAGACAAGAAGCAATTCCAACTGGGGTTGAACATGTACTTCAACAAGTTAATGTGCATGACCACCAACACACACTTGAAGATCAACACGGACACTATGCATCAATATTTTTTTGATTCAACTGTGCCCTAGAAGACCATGTGCATGTTAGCAGATGAGTTGGATGAACGGGTGGAACCAATGCACCGATTGCAATAGAGGAAAAAGTTCACTTTAGCAAGATGTCACCACGAGGTGCATGCACACCATCATGGATGACCAAGCTTGGCATCATCTCACCACCTTCACCATCACAAGCATGTCAAAGAGTTGGTCTCATCACTGTGGACTGAGTGTCAGTGATGTCTTGCAAGGCTTGCTCAAGCCATGTTATCTAACACGAGTACATGTGCATTGTAATGTTGAGTCATGTTAAGTGTAAGTCAAGTGTTAATGGTTGGATGTAACAGTCATAGAGTAGGTGAAGAGTCATGAGGGTACGTGAACTGTCACAAAGGGGAATGTCAAGGGTCACCCCACCTTTTGCTATAAATTGTCCCTCATAATTCATTGTAAGGGTGTTTGGTTAGCCAAGCTTCTGATAAGACTATCTTGGATAAACCTTGGATAGTATTGTAATGCACCTTGGCTTCTCCACTACACGGAGCTAGTTCATCTGTTTAAAGGAGCAGGTGGATATGGCTGTAACGTTCCATTGTTGGGGCTAGCAATTCTACATGGGTTATTGTATGATTGTGACTTACACTTCTTTATATAATGAGAGCCAACATATTTTCATGCATATGTTGTTATTGTAGTTGGACTGCTCCAGTTTCCTTAATGATATATGTTGTTTAACTTACGTACTTGTGTATGAACTAATTCGTATGCAATTATATGAATCTTGTTGTTAATGTGTTCCATATGTTGTTAATGTTGTCATTATCTATGTCGACTTCTCTACCGAACATCATACATACCTTTCACATGAACTTTGTTGAACCATAGTCATACTCGTCTCGAACTGATCCGTGAGTGCTGTACATGTTATCTTACATTGTATAATGTGATTTGTCACATGGAATGAGTCGATCTTGCGGACAAGATAGACCTTCCTAGAATCTAAAGAAGACCTAATGACAAGCAAACCAATCACAAACTATCTTTCTCTAAATATGCATTTATAAACAAAGGAAAACAAGTGTTTTAGGCCTACCTTGGGTCCAATGCAAGTTTGTGGAAGCCTCGCTCCTTCGATCCAAATGAGATCCCTTGCCACGAATCTACAAACACAAACAAGCAAACAAATTAAATAGCACCTGAAAAGCCAATATCATAAAACATATTTAACATGAAAGTCAAGGAATTCATGAAACAAATGACATGAGACAATTTGTTGAGAAAAATGAATCTGATTGTATTAATCCAAATCAAGGAAGAACTTTACAACCTGTGCCTTGACGTTGTACAAGCTCCTCCCTGGGTCCAACAAGAAGTCTCCTCTACTTTGACAAGTTTCTATCTCTTCCCAATGAAGCCAAAAAGGTATGTGATCTCTCCTTTCAAGCTTAACTAGGAAGTCTTAATTCCACCAGCATTTACCCTCAAAAATGTTCAGCTTCTAACCTCCCTAGCAGGGAAAATTTTAAGAACCCCCCCTAAATTTATAAATATAATAAATGGGCGAATCTCCATGGTATATAGGAAAAATTGAAGGCGATTTTATCAATAATATAATATGTAAATATAATTTTTTGGCGAATCTCTCACCAGGCATGGCGAATATTTTACTCAATTATAAAATCTTGTAAGATCTTGGCGAGTCTTTCACTAAATAATAAAACTTTGTAAAGTCCTAGTGAATCTTAGCATAGGCTACATGTTGGTTTGATTCCCCCAATTAAATAGGCCACATTCCAGGTGAATACCATGGGTCAATACCATGTGCCATTTTGGTGAATACCATGGGTCAATACCATGTGCCACTTTTATTTTTATTAATTCTAATATTAGGGTTAATAATGGTTTTTTTCATGGTATTAATAACAATCTAGTCCATGGTATTTGTCCCATAGTATTTTGGCCATAGGTTTCACCTAAATATAACCCCCCATTTTTTGAGTGTTCGTAAATATAAGGTGACTTATGGAGTAAATATAAAAAAATGTTTTATTTGTTTACCATACCTCTCGCTTATTTATATTTTTATTAATTTACTATACCTCTTTTACAAATATGGTATTTGGCCCATAGGATTCACTTAAATAAAACCTCTTTCTTGAGCCTTCATAAATAGAACGAGGGTTATGGACTAAATATAAAAAGAGGTTTTATTTATTTACAATACGTCTAGTTTATTTATATTTTTATTTATTTACCATACCTCCACTTTACTTATATTTTTATTTGTTTACACCCTTACATGTATATAAGGTGACTTATGGAGTAAATATAAAAAATGTTTTATTTATTTACCATACCTCTCATTTATTTATATTTTTATTAATTTACCATACCTCTTTTATAAATATGGTATTTGGCCCATAGGATTCAATTAAATAAAACCTATTCTTGAAAATGGGCGAATGGATTCACTTAAATAAAACCTATTCTTGAAAATGGGCGAATGGAAGGTTGTAAGTCCTAATTTCAAGGGCCAAATTTACCTTTTTCACCCTCTCCCTTAAAATAAGGTGGGCTATTTGAGGTGATTTGTATAAATGTACTATGATACAAATATTCGCCCACTAAAAATTTAAAACCCCTTAATTTCGCCAAAGGGCGAACATTCGCCCCTAAAATTATCCTTGCTCCCTAGTAACCAGCCCAATGCCTGAATTTATAGCTTAATGGAGGGAAGTTACTAGGTCCTCCTTCAAAGGGATAAAGCCCTCCTTCAAAGGGATAGCTCCTCTCATCAAGGGATTAGATCCTTATCTTTTGGGATGCATGAACCACCTAAGAGCAGTCAATCCACATCAAAATTCCTTCTAGAATCATCTAGAATTAAACCAAAGTGAGTTTTTTAGAATAAAATTGCACCTTTTTTACTTTCACAGGGGTTCGCACCGACACCTTTACGGACAGAGCGGGCAGGTCCGTAGTTTTTGTAAACAGAAGGTGTGGGACCGCAGGCAATAGTGAGAGAAAGTGTGGAACCAGAGCTTTGCTAATTTTCAATGTCTTTCTCTCATTTTCAAAGCTTGACTTGAAGAGCTGAGGTCTGAGACTTTCTTAGGAGGACAGTACAAGTGGTGATAGACCCATACTGACTGCAAATAATCATGGTGACGATATTTTTTTGTAACAGATTGCCCCCTAGAGTACGAAGTCTGTAGTAGATGAGGATTTCATTTATCATTTAGGAAAAGTGAAGTACTTTATCATTTCGAGGATCATCTTGTGGAGAGCCGGGTTGGAACCTGTAAAAACATTCAATGCAAGATATATACATGAGATCATATCATCGTTGAGGTAGGCATTCCCATACTCAGATCAAAACTGACTTAGAAGACTAACTACTACTCTGATACAAGAATGATCTTGTAAGACATCACAAGTATAGACTCATGTGGACACAGTATGGACGCAACCATCTGTTTATGAATAGTCCATTATATAATGAATACAAAATTCCTTGCAGCCTGGATTGTGGAAACTAGATCCAGGGTCATCATTTCTACTTCCCAAAACAGTACGATTCTATCCACGCGAATGATTGTGTTGAAGTCGAACATGGTAGAAACCACTTGATTACCAGTCAATGATGTAAATTGTTAACAAGTGTGAGAGAAACCACTAGTGATGTCAATGGCTCTCAAAGTACCCAGTAAAATCCATGAGATGTGAATAAATGTGTTGATGTCGAACATGCCACAAAATCCTTTGATCGAAGGTCAATGATGAAACCTATCATCAAAGGCGAGAAACCTGCCATTGAGGCATGTAGATCCCAAGGTACTGACGATTTCTAGATCATTTTTCTAGATAATGAGCTGAAGTCGATAGAAAGTGATGTGTCCCAGGCAAGCCCACAACATGAAATCATAGATCAAGTTGGAGAAATTTAGTTGCAAGGACTGACTCAGGGATGGTAAAGATGAATGACAGATATTTTGCAGATGAATGGCTTATTGGAAGTGACCTCTTGAACACATAATGACACGACAGATGGCTTGGTGACAATTGACCCAAAGTTAATACCCAGAAACCGGCTGAAGACTTTCAATGTGGTTTGATCAACTGTTAGGCAAAGGATTTCCCAACCCAGGTGAATAAAAGTGTCGTCTTCAAGAGTGGTTACAAAGTATGACAAACAGGCTCATTTTTCTCTCTTTTCCCCCACCATTTCTGGCAAGTACCTCTTTATTTTTGACAAGCTTGAGGAGGATAACATTTTCTTGATTATAAGCTCATCCTTCGAATGAGTCCAACTTAGTTTAAATTTGAACCCTAAGAAGGAGTGGTTCGTTCTTGTTTGTAATTAAACAAGTCCTTTACTGTGAAATTTTAATGAGTCCAGTATAAGAGAAACTCGGTGTTTTTCAATTTTAGAGAGTCTAAAAAAACTTAAGAAGACTCCACGGTTTACCTTTTTTCGTAAATTTGTGTCTCCCAAGCCTGAAAAAGTATAAAATAATACTTGAGAGGACCGCTTGATCTTTACGACCAAGGAGTACTTTTCGTAATTAGTGCCTCTGATCCGAAAAAGTAAAAAAGCGATCAATGACATGTCGTTTTATAACCAATATCGAATTTGAAACGACAAAAATCCAGCAATCTTTTCATGTTTTTACGGTCAGAAAAGAGCTGTAAGTGGACCGTCTTTTAGTTATGTTTTAACGAGCTTAAAAGAAAAACTTGGTGATCTTTTCATATTTTAGGAGTCAGAAAAGAGCTTAAAGGTGACTCTAAATGCTTTTTTTCGTCGAAAATGATAGATTTCGCCTGAATAATCCGTTATCCTAAACAAAAATGCAAACATTACTAATACCTATTTGAAATGGATAAAAATGTTGCAAAAATACCTTTCCAAAGTGAAACATAAACAAATTTGCAATTTATTTACTCAAAAAATTTATAAAAAGGGCTTTCGTCAATTCATTTTTACCGTTTGAGGTTTGGGTGAGAAAATAGTGCTTTTGTTCAGAAAACTTCCTGTGAAGATTACGGAAAATCCAACTGTCGAAATCGAACACCGTCTTCTCCAGGTAATCCACATCATCCTACTCTTCATTTTTAAACGTTTCATTTTTTTTTTTAGGTTTTTTATTTCATTTTTTGGAGGGTTTTTAGGCTTAAAACGCGCGCGCGGGGGCCTGCAGGTGTAACACTGGCAGCCCGGGGACCCCGATTTTTTGTCAATGGGGGAAAAGTCAGGGGTCTGCACCTTCCATGTAGGCAAGGTGCGGACCCACGCGCTGTCTCTAATACAGAGGGTGCGGTCCCCGCAGCAAGGGTTTTTAACGCAAAAAAATCTCAAATTTGACCCAAACAAATCAATTTCTAGCATTCTAATTTGTCTTTTTATTGGATGCAGAGAGTGCATCATGCTAGATTGGTGTGAATGAGAGCAAAAGGACGTGGATCTTGCCACATTGAATCACCAACCTTCGATTGATGCTTTGAAGGCATGCGGCTTGTACAAATTCTGGGTCATACCTGGCATGAGGGCCCAGGTGGATTTCTTACAGTGGCTGGTTGACAGATGGAGCATACAAGACCAGTGCTTCTTCATTGGTGGCCACCAACTTGAAATCGAGCCGGCAGACATATATTTCTTGACCGGATTTCCTAAGAGAGGTGAATACTTGACTCTATTTGGGACTAGGCCAGGTGGCCAGTCTCCCGATAGCCTCCGGCTAGAGTTCTGCAATAGCCAGGCTAGAGACAAGGGGATAGACATAAAAAACATATCCATTCTTGAACTCATGGTGATCGCGTTTACTATCACTAGACTTTGCAGGAGTGCCGCATTACATATTGTCACCGGATCCCAGATGCGGATGGCAGTTGACTACTTTCGAGGCACCATCTTCAACTGGTGCGATGCTGTGTTGGCCAATGTAAAAGGCCAACTGACCAGAGCCAAAAATGGACAACTGAAGACCTTTGGTTATGGGGCTTTGGTTGTGAGCTTTGGTCTTAAGAGTGTTCCCATGTTGATCTCGCAGCACCTTACTGTTGGAGCTGGGCTTCCTCGAGAGCCCAAACTGATGCGATGGGTCGCAGTTATGGCCCGTCATCCAGACGAGGGGACAAAGGTTGTTCGATTCAATCCTGAGTATTTCCAATGGTTGGAAAACCAGGTTTTCTCTATTCAGGACTTCCCTTACGCTGGGGTAGATTTTCGTGGTGACCCAGACATGGCTCTTCCACCAGGAGAGCAATGGGATGACTCAGGTAAAATCATTTTCAACATTTTTCCTATTTTAATTTTTTTTGTTATTTTTCCATCGTCCCAAAACTGATAGTAAAAGTTTCAAATGCAGATGTGGGTCCATAGCGACCAACCGCTCTCTGGCCTTACGAGAGGAAACAACCAGTTGCAGCCGCACCAACCCCACAAGACGAATCAACAGAGATTTTGGCCGAGTTGGAGAGTCATCTAGAGCGCTTGACAGGAGATATTCCGGAGACCACCATAGATGACATTCCTCGTCGACTTCAGCGCTATGTGATTGGGGTCCCAGGACCTTTTAGGAGGTTCCTTTGTAAGGTGGCCTGTGCAGTGGTTTCTTATCGAGATCATCACCAGTGATAGGATGATTACCTATTGTGGGCACGTATGAAATTTTGATTTTTGTACTTATCATTTTTGCTAATCATAAGGTGTTTTTCAACCTACGATCGAGGACGATGTATTTTTTGACACACTCCTATATATATATCACTATTACCGGCTTATCTTGTAAATCATATTATGGAATGATTTTAAATTTACATGTATGATTATTGCAAATGTCTACTTAACATTCGAGAAGCAATTGCATCTGCTAATGTATTTAAAGATCTTGGAATATGCTGATATTCAATATAATCAAATACATGTTCCAAGAGACACACTCTCAAAAATAATCTCAATAACACTGGATTTCTAATGGCATACACTCTATTAAGCTGTAATATAACGAGTTCAGAATCTAACCTCACTACCAACTCCGAATCCCAAATGGAATAGATTCAGATAATAACTCAATCACTGCACTATACTCAGGAATGTTGTTCATTGTTTGACCGAGGCTTACCCCATGCATAGATACCAACTCGTCAGAGGGCGAATAGATAACCCAAGCTGGGGAAGAAATGTTCCGTGTATTACGAAAAGCACCATCAGTGAAACCAATGTATTTTTGGAGAGGTATCGACATCTGCAATACCAAGAGTAAAACCAAGATAAGCAGGAATGATGACGAAAAACACTTTCTAAGCTAAGCACACTTTTTAAACTAAAACACACCAACTAGAAAGAAAAACTATCCTAACTAAAAATCTCCATACCCATTCTTTAAGCATAATACCTCTTCAGGTAAAAACCATTTCTGGGTTTACCTAAAGAGTCCCCATCAAAGTCTACGAATTCATAGGCCCCTTTTGCTAGCTTTCGCTTGACAACATAGGGACCATGCCACATAGGAACGAATTTTCCAGTGCCTAATTTATCATTAGCTTGATCGTAAACTAAGACTAGATCCCCTTCCGAAAAATTTCGAGGGGTCACATTTCGATCATACTGAGCTTTCATACGTTTTGCGTGAGTCTCGATCGCCAATGCAGCATCACGTCGATTCTCATCTAATTGAGTCAAGTATAACAAACATTTTTCCTCTTCGGAAGTGGCTGGAAGTAACTCGATGGCCATTTACAATGATGGGATTTCACATTCAATGGGTAACACAACTTCCAGACCATAAACTAGTTGGAAAGGAGTGAACCCTGTTGATGTTTTTACTGAGGTACGATACACCCAAAGCGCTGAAAATAACATGTTATGCCAATTAGACCGATGAATCCCAATGATTCGTCAGATCATGATGACTAAAACTTTGTTGATGGATTCAACCAGACCATTAACTTGTGGATAATAAGGCGTTGAACTATCATGATGCAAACCAAGCTGGCCTGTAAGTTCGGTCATCATAACATTTCGAAAATGACGCCCATGATCAGTGATAATCGCTTGTGGGACACCAAAATATGATTGAACATGAAAATTGCAGTTGTTTTGCCGTCTTCCTCAAATGTAGGCATCGCCTCGGCCCACTTGGTAAAATAATCTACCGCAAGGATGATATACACATTCCCCCCGGCCGAGTGAGGATTACATGTAATAAAATCGATACCCCATCTGGAAAAATGACCAACGGCAATTATAGGGTGGAGTGGAGCAGGTGGAGCGCGCATCTTTCGATCAAAAATTTGGTAGTTGTGGCATTTTCGGACAGCGGTAATACAATATTTAAACAAAGACGACCAGAAGTAGCCAGCGGGCAATATCTTTTGGGCTGTGGCATACGTAGACATATGATTGCCACATGCTCCAGAGTGATAGTCATTGAGAACCCTTTCAGCTTCCTCGTGGGTTAAACAACGTCGAAAAACAGAGTCCGCCCCACGGCAATAAAGAGTACCTCCAATAATCTTGAATTGTTGGGACTGGAATCGTATTTTCCCACGTTCTGACCTTGAAATTTCCAGACGAAAGGATTGGGTCTGGAGATAAATGATGATATCCCCATACCATGGATCTAAAGTGATGATTAGAAACAACGATTCGTCTGCAATGGGCTCCTCCACCATAGTTTCCTTGTCGGCACGGGGGAAATCACACATTAACTCTGCAAAAACTAAAGATTTCTTAGACTTAGATTTTTCAAATTCCAAGTCGAACTCCTGCAGGATAAAAATCCATTTAGAGTACTTGCCCCCTAGCAATTTCTTGGTCAAAAGGTAGATCATAGGGTTGCAATCCAAAATTACTATAGTTTTACGGAGTAAAATGTAGTGACGAAAAAGTTGGACAGCTTGAACAGCTGCCAATGCCAATTTCTCCACATGTGAGTATTTTAGCTCAGTTGGATTTAAAGTTAGACTAATGTAATATATCACATGTTCAGTACCGAATTCATCTTCCTAAACTAAGACCATTCCAATGGTGGAATGAGAGGTGGCAAGATACAAGAAGTGATCCTGGTTGTAGTTGGGAGGATGCAATAACGGTGCATGGGTCAACGCGTGTTTTAGTGCATCAAAATATTTCTGAGCTATCTCATCCCAATAGAATGGAGTATTCTTTTTCAACAACCGAGTAAAACCCTTTGTAACCTCGGCGTAGTTAGGAATGAATCATCGTAGAATGTTTGCTTTCCCTTGAAAACTTTGGAGTTGGCAAAGACTCGAAGGAGGAGGCAATTTGACAATAGCTTCGACCTTCGAGGGATCGACGTGAATGTCGGCTTTCGAAACAACAAACCCCAGCGATCGACCCGTTTATATATAGAAAACACACTTGTGTGGATTCAACCGAATTCGATAATGCCTACACCTCATAAATATTGCTCGTAAATGAATGAGATGATCAGCTCGATGTAATGAATGAGCAGGAAAATCATCAAGATAGGGTTGCATAATGTGATTTATGTCATGAAACGCATAAGACATGGCCCTTTGAAAAGTTGTGCTGGCATTCTTGAGCCCAAATGGTAATTTTCAATAAGCAAATGTCCCCCATGGACAAATGAAATCCATTTTTGGTTGATCGGCAGGTAGAATATTGATTTGATTGTATCCGGAAAAACCATCCATGAAGGAGAATATTTCGCTGCCAGCACAATCATCAATGATTTGATCGATATAGGGAGTTGGGTAATTGTCCTTTGGACAGGCTTGATTAATGTCCCTATAATAGATACATATTCTTATTGTCCCTTGCTTTTTGTTAACCAGAAAAATATTTGATACCTAATCCGTTAACGGGATCGGATAAATGAAACCTGCTTTGAGTAATTTTTCAACTTCTGCTTTAATAGCAGCAACTTTTCTTGGGTGAATCTGATGCAAATGTTGCCAGACGGGTTTAGTGTCTAGGTAAGTCTTTATTTCATGAACAACAATCGCGGGATCAATTCCTGGCATTTCCTCATAGGACCAGGCAAACACGTCGCAGAACTCTTGAAATAGGGCCTTATATATTTGAATTTCGTTTTCTGTACATGAGGCACCTATATGAATGTTCTCAACAATTCCAGGATTAACCGAAATGTCAATAGGAATAGTTCGAGAGATGTTTCCCAAATTTAACTCTGAATCAGGATGTTTCATTGGATTCTTAGGTTCCTTGACATATTCAATTGTAAAAATTGATGAAAAATCATTTTCAAAACGATCATTCTCGGGTAAAAATGAAAATCTGTGATGGAGATCTTCCCTTGGAAAATCATCTACACATAGGATTTCATGAATTTTCTCATCAGAGTGAACAAGTTTAGAAAACGTGATTGAATCTGAGCTTGATGTGAAAAGTGATTCTTCACGGACCACATTCATTAAGTCAATTTTGGTTGAAGACGGGTCGGTAAACAATTGCACGGCCTCATACGGAATTTCATATGGACTCAAAGGCATAACATCACCAAATGAGTCTATCTCAGATTCAGAAGGAATGATCCAAGGATCATCATAAATAATGGTGTCTGACGAAATCATATGAATGGTTGCAAATGAAGACGATGCATTGATCGAAGGAAAAGGAAAAGTTCCCAGTAAACTGGTATCTTTAACTAGTCCTACTCCAACATCCTTATATGGGATAGTCATTTTACTGACATGCTGAATACTTTCATAAGAGGCTAGGTCAGATGAAAAGTAAGGCAGCTGGTCTATTGTTACGATCTTTCCATTATGAGGAAACTTTATAACCGGAAAGACCGATGAAACGGCAGCTGTCATAGCGTAAGACCAACTATGACCCAAGAGAAGGTTGTAATCTAGAGGGGCATCAACCACCTCCACATCCAGATTAACGGTTTTTCCTTCAACCCCTATAGGAAAATCCTCTAGAATTCCAAAAGGATGAAACCCACGGTCATCAAAGGCCTTTAGAATCATCGGGGATTGATTTAGCGAAGGAGAACCAAGCGATCTCCAACACTGTATCGACATAATACATGTTGAGGCTCCCTCATCAATCACAGTCTAATGAATAGGCCTGTTTTTTACTATCACTGGAATCTGGAAAGCCATTTGATGAGGTAAGCGCGGTGTACTATTTTCTAGATCAAAAATTATTAGGTTCGAGTCCTGAACATCAACAGCTCCTATAGCCGACAAAAGTAATTTACGCTGTGCTGGACATGATTGCAGCACTTCCAAAGCTGACATTGCTGAGGGTGAAATAGCTAAATCCTCAACAATGTTATAGTTCTGAGCCGCTCTCGCATGTGGATTGAAAGCTAACTTTCGAAGTATACCCTTGGCGGGCAATTTGATTATTAAGTCTGGATTAGGTTTCTCAATCTGTAGTGGATCGGAACTAGGAGCTGAGGTTGATGGGTTAGAATGAGAAGATTCTGCTTCTTTACCATCAACAGGACTTTTACTACCATAATCATGCGATCGAGTCGCAATCCTAACATGTGACATCATCAGTATGGGTTCTTCATTAGCACTCAAGGAAGAACCTATCATCTTATTGTCTTGACTTGGAAAAGGATCCTTCAAAACAACAGGCGTTTGGGAACCTTTGAAAATCTTCGCAACCTCTGCACGATGAGGGCAGTCTCTTGTAAAATGTTCTTCATCACAAATGAGACAAGGATAACGAGGTTTGCATTTTTCATCATTGGATTCCGATTTTTCAGGTTTCTCTTTTGAATTTTTGTACGTTTTATTCTTCTTCTTCCCTTTCTTCTTGCCACCGGATTTTGATTTGGCTGTAGATGACTCTACAACGTGAATATCGGTGGAAATCTCCGGGGAAGAATCTCTTGTCGGGGAATCAGGCAAGGTTATGATAGGAGAAGAATTCTTGGAAGACTTCTTCTTACTCTTAGTGTTAACCATACCAATCATACCATCAGCGGCATGAGACCCTGAAGGAGCTGCAGCAATTTGATTTTGCTTGGGAAGATCGGGGATTTTCTCGTGTAACGTACCTGACTGAGTATAGACCAAGTCAAGGTACTGTGCTTGAGCAATAACTTTCTCCTCAGTAACAACTCCAGCTTTAGCTACATCTTCAGTGATATTTGGCAACAAAGATTTTACAAACTACTCAGCCAAGATCTGATCCGGAATAAAAACCTTCACTAAACGCCACCGACATCTCCATTCATGAATATGATCTGAAATGTAGGTGGACGTCGATTGCTTTAATGAAGTTAGTAACTCTGTGCCATTGTCATATCTGACTCGCAACTAAAAATGAGTTAAGAATGAGGTAGCTAACTGACTAAAGTTATAAAAAATGCCTCGCGGTAACTCAATGTACCACTTGGCCACAAGACCAATTAGAGTGCCCTGGAAAAGTCTTAGACGGACGGAATGATCTGAAATGGAGTTAGATGCACACCAGAGGTGATAAGTCATCACATGGTTCGACGGGTCCTCTCTTGATTTGCCTTCGAACTTAGAAATATCACTAGGCAACTTATTTGGCATTGGCGGCCAAAACGGAAGATAATTAATGGGATCGTTCGTTAGGCGTGACAAGTCAGGCAAGTCCAAAGTTGCGATAAATGGTAATTGACGATTAGGGTCCCTAAAACTCTAGGTCATGAGACCAGCCCCAGGAGGAGGATATCCAAGATAACTAGGAATAGGAATTGCATTTGGGATATTGTATCCTCCCGGAAAACTAGGATTAACCAGACCGTACTAGGGTTGTTGAGGTTGTTGATATGTGTACCTAGGTTGCGGTTGATACTAATAGACTGGCTGCTGCATAGCAGGACCGAATTGGTACTGTCCCTGGTATGGTTGATAAGTAAATTGTGGTTGACTTGTGACAACCGTACTTGAACTAGGTTGTCCTACAGGCATCTGAACCAAAGTTTGAATTGTGGATCCAGATGGAGGTAAAGATGTCTGAGGAGTAGATATAGGAACAGTAGAAACCGGAGCTATCGATGCTCTGGAAGTAGGTGGGTAGATTGAACAGATGTTGCAGCAGTTTCAGCAGTCCTTTGAGGCGGAGTACGAGGCGTACTAGGCCCAGACTGAGAAACTACCGAAGGTACAGAAGTTTGAATAGTAGACTGGATAGGTTGCTAGGGTGTACCAGAAACTAAGGGTTGTCCAGTTTGAGATGACAACTATACATTTGGTTGCAACACCTGTTGAGTTTGCGATGGATCCCACACTAGATTCATTCCGGGGTACGGACCCATAACAGGTTGAGAATATTGAGGACCATAACCGGGTTGAGGGTAGGATTGATAATTCAAAGGTACATTTCTCGTTCCTTGAACATATGATTGACCGGAGGGTGGTTGGAAACCTTGGTTCGAGTACTGACCTTGGGGTTGATACCCTTGAGGCACGTACTGATACTGGGGTTGACCTTGAGGTATAAATTGATACTCGGGTTGACCTTGGGGTACATATTGAGTCTGGGGTTGACCTTGAGGAACGTACTGTCCTGTAGGTATGTATGTCCTTGAGGTTGCCCCCCAAGCGCAAACTGGGTACCTTGAGGTTGCCCCTCAGGCGATAATTGAGGATTTTGAGGCTGCCCCCAGGCGGTAACTAGCCACCTTGAGGTTGAGGATTGGGAATAGTACCTAACATCATGAGAATATCTTCTACGCTCAACGGCTTAGTACCATTGCTTCCAGTTAATAACCCTTGTTCAATGGGTTGAGGAGATGCTCCTTAAAAAGTACCAGAAAGTGACTGATACCCAGAAGGAACATAAGGACTGCCGTACAAAAAGGATTCGGGAAATTGAGTAAACATGGACGACTGTCTTAACATATTCAACAAAGGATAATAACCTCTAGGTGTTGGGTGATAAGGAACACCAGGTGGTGAAAAGCTTAACCCTGGGTTTTCTAAGAAATTAGTCAAAGAAAGATACCAAGCACTGCTCCTAGGTGGACTGTAAAAAATTGATTCACGCTCCCTTAGCTCAATAGCAGGTTGATTTTCAGGGATAGGGATGCCTACTTCTTCTTCCGGAGTAGCAAGTTCTTCGATAGCTATAAGTCCAGAAGGAAGATTTTGGGTAATTATTCTTTCTAACCTACGTGAACTAGGACCACTAGAAGCTGGAGAAGCAAACCCCGATGTCGGAGTAGTAGCAAATTCACTTTCAGGTTCGGATATTTCAGGTTCCTCACCTATATCACTAATAGATGAAAAGCTACCAGTAACTTCCAAAACAGACACTGATTGTGGATTATAATCTTCTACTAAAGCTTGAAAATCAGGATGTGCCACCAAAGAAGACTCTCCTTCTTCAGGTGACCCAACTCTACTGTCTCTAGGAGTTACGAGGACTTTTAACCCTTCAGGCTGGCTCGGTGAAAACTCAGGAGGTTGGCCCCGAAGTCTACGGGACTTCCTCAGTGATTCAGCCACGGTTAAAAAATTTTAACTACTTCACACACAAACAAAGTAAAATCTGAATGAAAACCACCTAAAGCCTCTAAAGAACCAAACAAATTTGAATCACATGCCTAAAGAATCTAGGAGATCAAACACACACAAACAGTAACTTTCCGTACTGAAAACACTAGTTAGTGATGAAATCCAACAATGTAAAGTTCAATACAGAAATGGCGGTTGGAACACTTACCCCGACAACCTGCTTAATGAATAGACTGGCACAAGTTCCTCCACTTAACCGTCTCGAGTGAAGAGAATCCCCCAGAAAATCCAAATGAGTCCAGCCGACATCTGCTCCAGGTACAGTGGGATCTTCCCACCACTATCACCTTAGGAAGAATCCTAAAGAATATGGTCACTAAGGTTACCAATCGAAACAAGTATACCTGGGGGAACAGTCTACGATCCGATACACATACAAGGGCAGAGTAGCAAGCTCAATCCCCTTGAAGGCTCCTTGACATAATCCAAGGTTTACCAACAAGTGACCCCAAGTACCTCGACAATGGTTAATCCGAGGTTTACCATTTTTAATACGTGAATATCTGGCGTCGTTCCCAATGAGGAAGGATTGATTCCCACATTGGTTCAGACACGATCTCTTGCTTCTCCTTTAAGAGGAGCTTTCCCAGAGCATAAATGCAACAATTAGATTTCTTCCCTACCACAATATACAACTACTTGTTTGTTTTTACTGTCTTGGAGAGTTAATTAATCTCCTACTCCAAGACACTAGCCTAAGCTATGTTGGTGTATCAGAGCCCTAGAAATAAAAATATTACTAGAGGAATTTTACTTTAAGCATTATTTTTATTGGTTTTTGTTTAAGTCAAAAGGTGCGGAGATGAAACTCGTGGTATGAAGACTCGACTCAAAATCACTAAAAATGCACTTAAGATAATTAAACAATCTTTTCCCTTCAATGAACTTCTAGCTAGGAAAGAGTTTGAGAATGCAAATACTTTTAAACACAAATATTTCTTAACAAACAAATTAAAAGAAGAGCTTTCATCCTTTCCAATGCACTCAAAACGAGACAACTAGTTATTTTCACAAAAAATTCCCTTTTCTTTTCAAAACACTCAATCAATACAAAAACAAACTTTTTCCAAAAGAGTTTTTTTTTAAACTATGGAAATGACTAACTTTGAGATCTATAAACTATAAGAACCTATTTGAAGTCAAAGCCTACAAGATGTCTTTTTTAAGGATGTTTTACTTGGCTAGATGTAAACTAAGGACCAATTTATGCAGAATCACAAATCAGTAAAAAACAACCAATTTTGTTTTCTTTTTAAAAATGAAATCCAAACTTTTAAACACAAGCTTTTCGAAGTTTTACAAAGAGAAAACACAAATCAGATTCCTCAACAAGGGTAGATTTCATAAATGGTCAGACTCATAAGAAGGCTGGTGGAAACCAAGGTGATTTGAGGTCCCTACAGCTTCTAAGCTCAAAGCTACTACAAGACCAAAATGAGAAACAAACCCAACAAGCAAAACTCCTAGGAATTTCACCTAAAACTCTAACACCAATGAAATCAACCTAAGGAAAGCTTCTAACAGGTTATATGCAGGTCTGGGCAGTGGATAATAACTTCTAAACAAAAACTAAGCTGACTAACAAAGGAAATCTGAGGTTTTCCAAAATTTTGACAGGGTCCGCAGACCCACAGTTAACATAGGTGCGGTACCGCTCTGTACTAAAAGCAAAAGTGCAGATAAGTATGCACTGTGTCAAAAGGCTAGGGTGCGGTCCTTTCCCAAAGTTATGAAAAACAAAAAATAACTCTGGGTCTACTAATTCTACCCAATTCCACACACAAAAAGCCAAAAACAGAAACAAAAACACAGTTTCTCAGGTCAAAGTAAAAACAAGGAAAAAATGAAGTCCCCAGTGGAGTCGCCATTTTGTCACACGGAATGAGTCGATCTTGCAGACAAGATAGACCTTCCTAGAATCTAAAGAAGACCTAATGACAAGCAAACCAATCACAAACTATCTTTCTCTAAATATGCATTTATAAACAAAGGCAAACAAGTGTTTTAGGCCTACCTTAGGTCCAACGCAAGTTTGTGGAAGCCTCGCTCCTTCGATCCAAATGAGCTCCCTTGTCACGAATATGCAAACACAAACAAGCAAACAAATTAAATAGCACGTGAAAAGCCAATATCATAAAACATATTTAACATGAAAGTCAAGGAATTCATGAAACAAATGACATGAGACAATTTGTTGAGAAAAATGAATCTGATTGTATTAATTCAAATCAAAGAAGAACTTTACAACCTATGCGTTGACGCTATACAAGCTCCTCCCAGGGTCCAGCAAGAAGTCTCCTCTACTTTGACAAGTTTCACTCTCTTCCCAATGAAGCCAAAAAGGTATGTGATCTCTCCTTTCAAGCTTAACTAGGAAGTCTTAATTCCACCAGCATTTACCCTAAAAAATGTTCAGCTTCTAACCTCCCTAGCAACCAGCCCAATGCCTAAATTTATAATGCAATGGAGGGAAGTTACTAGGTCCTCCTTCAAAGGGATAGCTCCTCTCATCAAGGGATTAGCTCCTTCTCTTTTGGGATGCATGAACCACTTAAGAGCGGCCAATCCACGTCAAAATTCCTTCCAGAATCATCTAGAATTAACCCGAAGTGAGTTTTTTAGAATAAACTTACGCCTTTTTGACTTTCACAGGGGTCCACACCCACACCTTTAGGGACAGAGCGGGCAGGTACGCAGTTTTTGTAAACAGGAGGTGCGGGACCGCAGGCAATAGTGAGAGAAAGTGCGGAACCAGAGCTTTGTTGATTTTCAATGTCTTTCTCTCATTTTCAAAGCTTGACTTGAAGAGCTGAGGTCTGAGACTTGCTTAGGAGGATAGTACAAGTGGTGATAGACCCATATTGACTGCAAATAATCATGGTGATGATATTTTTGTGTAACATGATCGTTTCATCGAGTGGACTGCTCCACGGGAAGATGTGCATGTCCTTTTGTGTTGTGTGTTCCTAGATGAGTTGGGACTGATCCCTTTCAACCTGGAACTCACCTTCACCTTCTTCTCCCTTCGAAGTGTTAGAACCTCTCATACACCTTCCTTGACTCACTGCATCAATCACACCCTTACTACTGACAGAGTTATCTTACTTGCCTCTATGTGACATCATGGTCAAGGAATTACCATACGACCCACTACTGGGACTCCTACACCAAATGGTCCGAGGTCTAATTAGGACTTCTTACCAGGGATATCCCCTTGACATGTTGGGGATATTTGGGCACATGACTCTACTATTAGTGGTTGAGATATTAGTGATTGTGATGTTTATGTATGTTCTCTATTGGTATTATGATGATTGTAGAATTAATGGTTATGCACGTTCTCTAGTATTATTATGATGATTCTAGCATAAATGGTTATGTTGAATATCCATATTAACTAATATATTTCAATATGAACCATTTTTTTATACATAGAAAATGTGTTATATATATTAATTGTATATTTTCAATATAATATGTAGTGACCTGCTCTAGTTGACTGATAGTGATACGACATTAACATTTATTTAGCCCTAAGGCCCACACATTATTCTTTGAGGACCTCATGTTGAGGATCCAGGCACATTAGTCTATTATTAGTGGTTGTGATGTTTATGTATGTTCTCTATTGGTATTATGATGATTGTAGCATTAATGGTTATGCATGTTCTCTGTTGATATTATGATGATTGTAGCATAAATGGTTATGTTTGGTCTCTATTGAAATTATGATGATGATGGTAGTAAAGGATATGTATGCTCTTTATTGATATCATGATGATGATAGATTTGATGGATAGGTATGTTTCTATTACTGTTACGATGTTGATAGCTTTGATGGATATGTATGTTTCCATTGATGTTATGATGATGATAGCCATGATGGATGTGTCCCCTATGTTACCTATTTGCATTAGTTCTGGCTCACAATGAACAATGATACGATTGACTAGGTGATGTTGATGATGCTATTATGACAATGACTAAAAATGAGAAACCTTGTTACTAATGATTATTGAGTATGGCAGGAAACCACCAGAGGCACTCGCATATGATGAGCTGATGAAACCTGGTTTGATGAAAATTTATATTGTGTCTTTGAAATTCTAATTCAATTTTGAAACCTGCTATATATGTTTATCTATATTATGATGATATGTTAGTGGTTGTAGGCACAGATTAGTTGCTTGGCCAAATGACTCACATATGGGTGATGGGGTTGTATAATTGGATGGAACTGCATGGGAGGGGTGTGCCAGTGTCCCTAATCTCACCCAATAACACTTCCATCGTGACTTGGGTTGGAAATGTTGAAACACCTTTGCCTTGAAGATCACGATGTCATGAGGGCAGGTCCCAAAGTTGGGTCACTCATGAGGATTTTAATGGGGAGCATGCATCAAGGTGGATTCCTTGATCCCCAACACCATTAGTCTCACTATAGAAAGAAACATAAGAGATGATAGTGGTCTCTGTCGTTGCACCTATACTTTCCCCTCATAGTCGCTAAATACTTGAAGGGCAAGCGGTGTAGCAACCTTGGAACTTCAAGGGAATTTCTTGAAGGGCTCGACCAACTTGGCACCCTTGGCATCAAAAATAAACTATTAGGCATGACACCCTTGGAACTTCAAGGGAAGTACTTGAAGGGCATGACCAAACTTGGCACCCTTGGAATCATTAAAAATAAATAAATTAATAAATATAATCAAGATATTGAAACCATGTAAATTCACATCAAGTGGTAAATGATGATTAGAACTGAGGTAATTAAATCAAGAATAAAACTTGGGTTAAGGGGATCATAGGAAGAAATAGAATATTTTACCTCAGAAACTCTTCCCTTCCCATGTTGGATAAATATTAATTAGGTAAAAAGGGGAAAGAGGGACATAAATGTAAGGATAAATATTAATTCTAAAATAGTTAAACATAATTAAGAGAAGAGGATGGTGAATTAAAATAAGATTAATAAATTAAATTTTAGAGACATTTAGAGAACCTCCATGTGGCAACAACCAACATAACAATATTCATCTAAGAGATAACTTGAGTTAGATTAGGGAATAAATAGGGGATCAAATCTCGAATTATCAATTGACTTTAGTAATGAACACAAATTAAGGAGTAAAAAGAGGGATCAAGAGATAACAAGGAGAAGAAATAAGAATCTTGTTGATGTGAGGAAAAATATTATTTTAAAATTAAATTTAAATAAATAATTTTGGTGATCCTTGATGAGAGCATGACACATGGGTGGGTGAATAATTAAACTATTGAATTATCAAAAATAATTAATTGTGCATGAAATTTCAAGTGTCACCTATGAGGGCTCCTATGAAAGAAGGGTCAGGCCATGGGAGAAAGGAGTTTTCTTTACCCTACTGTTGGATGGATGAGATTATGTCAGAGTAGTGACTACAAACTATAGTGAGTTTGGTGAGGTAGAGGAATTTAGAGAGTGGATTTTTGAGCCAAGGAGTGCTCTCCTCTACCAGCTAATACATTCCTCTGTTGTATGACCCCATTGGAGCTCGAGGGTCCATAGGGAAGGAGAGTACCGAAGGAGTAGGTTGGGAGGTCAACCACTGGGTCATTTCATTCAGATTAGGCACATCGACATTCACACTCAGGGGTGATCGACAACAAAGGAAGGCAGTTAGCGTCAAGTCAAGTTGAATCTCATCTTCTGGTGAATGGTACCTATGTTGTTATAATATTATTTTGTATGAGTTTATTGTGGTTTAAGTTAATAACATGTAAATTAGATGATATGTTCAATGAAGTAAAATTCAGGAACGTTTTATATAATACTTCATAATTTTTGAGTTCCTAATGATATTTTATTGTGGTTGTATTTTTAATATTTAGTATTTAAAAAAAAAAGTTTATAGGGTT
Source organism: Pinus tabuliformis (assembly GCA_031772625.1). Classification (NCBI taxonomy): domain Eukaryota; kingdom Viridiplantae; phylum Streptophyta; class Pinopsida; order Pinales; family Pinaceae; genus Pinus; species Pinus tabuliformis. The sequence continues at coordinate 719,920,841 of CM062816.1, forward strand.
GGTCCCTACACATGGTATTAGAGCTATGTTGAACCTTTGATACCTATGGGCCCATGCATGCATGACTAGTTTTGTTAACTTATTAACAAACATGCTGTTGAGTTCTTGTTGTTGATTTTTTTTTCATTTTATATACCTCGACTTGTGAGGTCTATTTGTAACACCACATCCATTTAACTGGATGTCATTGTTAACGAGATGGAATTGTTGGATATAATTACATGAGTTAAGATTAGTTATTAGAATGAGTTGTTCAGAAAATTAAATTCAGTTGTCAGTCAAGTGTCGTGGAATTATGGAGATAACTACCCGCATGCATGAGTTAAGATGAGTTATTAGTTTGAGGAAAATGAAATTCAACTGTCAGTCAAGGGTCGGTAATGTGTGTGATATATGTCCATCTATGCTTGGTGAGTTTGAGTGTGTCAATAATGTGCGGGTTTTATGTCCAGCTATGCTTTGTGAGTTTGAGTCTTTATGATCATGTACATTTGATCAATTTAAAAACTTCCATGGCATTCCATTAGTAATGCTCTGACATTCAGTGGTTAAATAAATGGAACTAAAAAAAACTCAACGAATCTTCAAAAAAGTCAACTTCACTTTCTAATATGTACTTGCACATCCAGTTGCGTTGGTTATACTATTTCCTCGCCACTCGGAGTGTAAAATCATCATTGTATCTTCCAACAAGTTATTATCTTGGAGCTTATCGGAATGACCATGGAAAAGGAGTGTATATATGATACTTTAATTTGTTAATTTGTTTAAATTATAAGAAATAGAAATAAAAATTAATAAATTTAGAAGAAAAAAATTATATAAGATGAATGTTCATTTTTCTGTTCCCTGCACTACAATGTTGAAGATTTTTAAGCTTAAATTCACTGGTTTTCAAAAGAGTTTTAGCTCTAATTTACATACTTAGAGGATTTGATGAAAAACGTCAAGGATTTTGTCTCCTTTGTCATTCAAAGGTTTAGAAGAGAAGCGTGCGTGGATTTTTCTTTGAAGCTAGGTTATAAGAGATAAACATGTGTAGATTTTGCTTTGAGGCTTATTTTTCGCTTACTCCATGGGTTTAGAACTTGTCATGCATTTATTTATTTCTTTGAAGAGTACTCCTTAAATGATTTACTTCTTTTCAAAACTTTGAAACAATTTGTTTCCTAAAAAGTATTTTGATGGATAGTTTGTTTTGTAAATTCAAGGAACAATTTATTTCTAGATGAATATTTTTGAAGAGTACTCCTGAAATAATTCACCTGTTTTCAAAACTTTGAAATAATTTGTTTCCTAAAGAGAATTTTGGTGGACAGTTTTGTCTTGTAAATTCAAGGAACAATTTATTTCTGGATTTATTTCTCAAGTTTTTTGATACATGATCAGACTTACAAATTTCTGAAATTGTCTCACTTCAAACAAATATAATAAAGTTGAAGGTTCAGGAATCCTTACGGACAAGCTTGGAGAAAGAATTTCAAAATTCTTATTGATAGCATTGTCCTCAACAAGCTATATAGGAAATTTTAAAGTAGATTATTTTTCATTTTAGGGTTTTATTGATCCATTTCTCACTTTTATATGGAAAAATACTTAATCTAAATTTATTTTTTTCACAGGTCTATTTTTCATTGAAAATAAATTATGAAGAGTATTTGGATCAAATTTTTGAAAGATAATAGGTTTTGCATATTTATGAATTTGTGCCTCTTCCAATAGAGCTTAAACTTAAGAATATATTGAACATATGATGTGTGTTATGATCTTGTATATTAATTAAGTTTTGGTGGCAAGATTATACCAAAATTTGAATCCAAACATTATACTAAATATTTTAGGTCCTTTTTCTCCATTTGACCATGGTTAAAAAGCTACACAGTGTCATTATTTTTCTTTGCCCATGCAGACGATATCACTCTTCTTTAATCTACTTTGTGTATGGACTTCAATGCTTTGCCTTGTTTGTATGTTTACGTCTATTGTGTGCAGTTTTTGTATGGATTTGGATGTTAATGTACTCTATGTTTTTTATTGGAACAGTTTTTTCGTTGTTAATGAAGAAGGGAAATGGGGTTGATTTCAGGAAATTCATTCATTTGTTTTTAGGCATGCAAAAAACAAAAGAGTATTTCGTTAAAATTATTTGATGGAAAGTATATTTCGTAAATTCTAAGAATAATTTATTTCTACGTGAATATTTCCAAGTTTTTCTAATAGGTGTTCAAATCTACAAATTTCTAAAATTATCGGCATCTTCAAACAAATACAACAAAGTTGAAGGTGTGGGTATTATTACAAACAAGCCTTGAAAAAGAATGTCAAAAATGTTGGTTAATAACATTGTGGAAGGTTGGACAAATAACTAGTACAAGGATTTCTTATTCCAATTATTTTCCATGTTAAGGTTTTTTTCGCATATCCATGGACAATAGGTTCCATTCCTCTGCACTGATAAGAGTTGTAGCACTGACCGGAGCTTATAGGGGAAAGAGTCTCCAGCCCCACCAAGCCCGACAGAAGCCTTTCAACCCATAAAAGTCAAGAGAGCTAGCTCTTTTCTTGGCAAGCTTACCTTCAATTAGGGGCATTAGGTAAGGAGGTTTATCGGTTATTAGGGCATAAAGAAGGCATCATTAGGTTAAAAGGAGTGTTTCACTTTCATAAGGAAGGAGTTAATTTAATTTTTGTTCTATGACAACATTTTGGATTAAATTTTTTGAGAGTTGGTATGTTTGCACAATTAAATCTTTTGACAAATATAATAGAGAGAGCTTAGATTTACGATTATATTACCTTCATCTCTAGTGTTCTGGTTATAATTAAGTTTTGGTTAAATAAATATTATATAAAAGTAAAAGTGTTTATTGAAAACATTTTATATAAAGATAAAATTTCTATTTATGTAATTCATTTTTCATGTTAAAGTTTCTTTTTGAATCATCTTTCATTTTAATGAAGAATTTATCTAATTGTATTATGTACAATTACATGCATATTGTTGGCCATCATCGTTTCTGGGTGGAAAAGAAGCTAGATGGAAAGATACTGGCTTAGGCCCACTGTAACTTGTATTAGATGAGGAAGTTTGGTCTCTACGGGTGGTCACATGGTCCAATCTCAGGCAAAATGAGCTACTCCAGACACCATTTCTTGGAAAAAAACTTGATTCATTGGTGAACCATGGTTAGAAGAGGTACAAGAAAAGTGGGGCAGCTAAAGGGTGTAATATGGCACCACCACAACAACCGAATCCTACCTCCCCATCCAATGATGGGGGAAACATCACAACACTAGAACAAATACTAGTTGGAGAAGTGTTGAAGTTAATGAGATCGTTCCAACACATGTCTAAGGCATTAATAAATCGTTTGGAATGAGAGAATGGAGGACCTATCATTCAAAACAAAGTGTCCCAAAACACTACAAGAAATGATGTACATCGAGATTTGGAAAAAGTAAAATTTCCAGAGTTCTGGGGGTCCACAAATGGTCAATCTGTAGAGGCATGTTTAGAAAACATGGCTAAGTGCTTTACCCTGAGATATTACACCTCAAATATGAAGGCCAAAATGGGTATATTCTAGCTAAAGGGAAACACACTACTTTGGTGGAAGACATTGTTAACCCAATTGGGGATGGATATAACAGAAGTAACTTAGGAACTATTTGAAGAGAAATTTAGAGAATGTTACCTGTCGTAGGAGTTCCTTGAGAGGAAACTAAATGAATTCAATGCATTAAAGCAAGGAAGTTGCTCACTACTAGAGTATGAGTCTCATTTCATGCAATTACTCCGTTATGCCCCTCACTTAAACACAGAAAAGCTCAAGGTGAAAAAAATTGTGTATGGCCTAAATGTTAGCATTCAGGCCAAGGTTAGAATTTTGATTCCTCACACCTTGCATGAGACAATTCATCGAGTAATCATTGTAGAGGAGAAGACCATGAGCAGTGGAGCTAGTGAGTCAACCAGGCCCACAAGATCGGGAGTACCAAGTTGAAACAGTATGGAACGTAGAAATTTGCAAGGGGGTCATGTGCTCAATCATCAAAAGTGGTCAACAGGAAATCAAAGAACACCATATAGGCATCCAGCTCAACATCTGCATAGGGTACCTCAACAAACTCTTCAACCACAACACCACCAGCCCATGCAATAGCACCAAGTCACACCACCTCAACACCGATTCCAATAGTCTGGCTCTTTCCATCAAAGTTCCAGGCCAACTCCCAGTTTAGTTGGTAGTAGAAGTAAAGCCCCTAAGAGGGGGTTTTAGACTTGTGGAGGTCCTCACTATGAGAGGGATTACCCTCAAAAGATAGGTAATACTAACTCAACAAAGAATGCAACTACGGTGGGGGATTTGGGGAAGGCTCATCGCATCCATGCAGTGGTGAACAATCGCCAAGTGAAACACCAGTCCACTGTGTTGGAAATCTGAGGTAATATTGATGGTATGAGTTTTGTCATTTTAATAGCTACTGATTCCTTTATTTCTATAAATGCATTAACAAGGATTAAACATAAATCAATTGCACAATATGAATTTAGAAATCTAAAATGGCATACGGTATGAAAACAAATGTAGGAAGGATGGTAAAGGATTGTGAGGTGGAGCTGGGTGTATGTAAGACCATGGTATCCTTGTACTCTACAATTTTAGGAGTTTATGACGAAGTTATAGGAATGGATTGGTTCCAATGACATGAGGCACTCCTAGACTACAAAGACAAGATTCTACATTTCACATATGATGACAGCCAAAACATTAAGGAGAAAGAACTGAGGGGTGTCCCTGAGGTTCATCTCCTCCATGCAACTAAGGAAATATAGGTGAAAGGGATGTCAAATGTTCTTGGTGGTAGCTCTAAATGGTAAGTGTGATTCTAAAAACCTTGATAAACATCCATTTCTTGTTGAATGTAAGGATGTATTTCCTGAAGAACTACCTAGGCTACCCCCAAAAAGGGAAATTGATTTCACCATCGACCTTAAACCAGGCACTGAGCCGATTGCAAAGGCACCCTATCGTATGTCAGCTCCAGAGCTAAAGGAATTACAAATCCAATTAAAGGAACTATTGGACTTGGCGTTCATATGACCTAGCATATCTCCGTGGGGAGCCCCTGTGATTTTCGTTAATAAGAAGGATGGGTCTTGGTGACTATGCATTAACTACCACCAATTGAAAAAATTGAGGATAAAAAATCAATACCCTCTTCCAAGGATAGATGACTTGTTTGATCAAATGAAGCGGGCAACTATATTTCCAAAGATAGATTTGATTTCGGGATATCATCAGTTAAGAATCAAGGAAGAAGATATCCCGAAGACAACCTTTAAGACAATATTTGGGCATTATGAATTTGTAGTTTTACCCTTTGGACTGAAAAATTCCCCGGATGTTTTCATGAGTTTGATGAATGAAATATTTTGGGATTACTTAGACAAGTTTGTACAAGTCTTTATCAAAGACATTTTTATCTACGCAAAGACCCCATAAGAGCACGGCAAACACTTGAGGATAGTTCTACAATGACTTAGAGAAAACGAATTATAAGCGAAGTTGTCAAAGTGTTCCTTTTACCAAACCAAGATTCATTATCTTGGGCACATTATCTCTGGGGATGGTATAACACTAGACCTGGTAAATATTGAGGCCATCATGGAATGGCCAACACAAACCAATGTTCATGAAATACGAAGTTTTATGGGCATGGCAGGGTATTATCATAGATTTGTCGAAGGGTTTTCAAAGATAGCAAGCCCCATTACTGAGATCCAAAGAAAGAACAAGAAATTCATTTGGATTGAAAAACGTGAAGAGGCATTCCAAAGGTTGAAGGTGTTATTAAGGACAACACCAATTTTAAAGGTGCCAGATATGGAACAAGATTTTTTGATTTGCACTGATGCCTCCAAGGAAGGTTGGGTTGTGTGTTGATGCAAGAAGGAATAGTAATAGCTTATGCATCATGCAAACATAGAACCCATGAAGAAAACTATGCAACCCATGATCTGGAAATGGCAGCAATTGTTGATGCACTAAAGATTTGGAGACACTACCTTCTGGGAAGGAAGTTTGATCTTAGGACTGACCATTGTGGGCTACATCACATATTCACTCAAGACCACTTAAATGCAAGACAAAGATGATGGTCTGAGCTAATTAGTGAATATGATTTTTATATCACTTACATAAAAGGAATGGTAATTAGGGTGGTTTATGCTTTAAGTAGGAGGCCTCAGATATTTCCAGTGATTCCCTTAAAGACAAATTTGAGGGAGAAACTGCTTGATTTACAATTTAAAGACACCTGGTACTAGAAGGTTAGCAAAAGTTTGAGGGAGGAGGAAATGAGGGTCCAAAAATATGAAGAATACTCCCTTGATAATGATGGGCTACTATGATTTCAGGGAAGGATATATGTACCACTGAATTAAGATATACACCAATTAATCTTGAATGAAGCACATCGCACAGTATACATGGCACACCCTGGTGTTAAGAAGATGAGGGCAGACCTGAAACCACTCTTCTTTTGTAAAGGGATGAAGAATGATATCATAAACTAGGTAGAAATATGCTTAGAGTGTCAACGAGTAAAAGCTGAACACAGGCATCCAACAGGATTATTGCAACCACATGAGATACCAAAATCTAAATGGGAAGTTATATCAATGTACTTTATTGTGGGACTACCAATGACATCAAGAAGACATGATTCCATATTTGTAGTGGTGGACACATTGACAAAGAGCGTCCATTTCATACCAGTTAAGACTACACATAAGGCACCAAAAATACACAGAGCTTTTTATTGATGATACTATGAGATTGCATGGAGTTCCTAGGAAGATCATATCTAATAGGGGAGTAGTGTTTACAGGAAGGTTTTCGACTAGTTTCCAAGAAGCCTTGGGAACCCAGTTGAACTTCAACACTATTTATCACCCTAAGAAAAATGGGAAGAAAAAGAGGACTAATCAAACCCTCGAAGATATGCTTCGAATGTATGTGATGGACAAACAAAAGAGATGGGAGGAGTTTTTACCCTTCATGGAATTTTCTTACAATAATAGTTATCAGAGTTCCATCAAGATGGCACCATTTGAGTTCTTATACGGAAGACCTTGCAGAACACCTCTCAATTGGCACCAACTAGAGGACCAAGTATTAATAGCACCAGAAGTGGTGCAAGCGATGGAAGAACAAATGCCTATGATTAGATGAAGGCTAAAAGATGCACAAGATCGGCAAAAGAGATATGTTGATTCTCATCCAATAAACTAAAGTTATGAAGTGGGAGATATCGTGTTCCTAAGAGTAAGGCCCAAAAAAAGCTCTATAAGAGCTGGAAAGGGAGAAAAATTGTCTCCACGGTTTGTGGGACCTTTTGAAATCTTAGAAAGGAAAGGGTGAGGGAATATAGGCTTTCCTTACCTCCATCTTTAGCACGTATGCATGATGTGTTTCATATTTCTATTTTGCATCATTATATTTCAGATCCTTCGCATGTTATTGACTTTGGTCATTTGCAGGTTTCAAACGAGGGAACAGTAATGGCCGAACCAATTCGCATACTCAACCAACAAACTTTGCAGCTTAGACGACGATTAGCGGAACAGGTTAAGGTCCAGTGGGACAATTATAGTCCCAGTTCAGCAACTTGGGAGGACATCGAGGAGATGTGTCACCATTTTCCTTACCTATTCCAAGGACTTCAAGACGACATCTATTATTAAGAGGTGGTGTATGTAGTGCCCCGCTCTAGTTGACTGACAGTGATGTGACATTAACATTTATTTAGCCCTAAGGCCCACAAATTGTTCTTTGAGGACCTCAAGTTGAAGATCCGAGCACAACTCTATTATTAGTGGATGAGATATTAGTGGTTGTGATGTTTATGTATGTTCTCTATTTGTATTATGATGATTGTAAAATTAATGGTTATGCATGTTCTCTATTGATATTATGATGATTGCAGCATAAATGGTTATGTTTTGCCTCTATTGAACTTATGATGATGATGGCAGTAAAGGATATGTATGCTCTCTATTGATATCATGATGATGATACCTTTAATGGATAGGTATGTTTCTATTGATGTTATGATGTTGATAACTTTCATGGATATGTATGTTTCCATTGATGTTATGATGATGATAGCCATGATGGATGTATCCCCTATGCTACCTACTTGCATTAGTTGTAGTTCACAATGAACAATGATACAAATGACTAGGTTATTTTTATGATGCTATTATGACAATGACTAATAATGAGAAACCTTGTTACTGATGATTATTGAGTATGGTAGGAAACCACCAGAGGCACTCGCAAATGACGAGCTGACAAAACCTGGTTTGATTAAAATTTATATTGTGTCTTTGAAATTCTAAGTCAATTTTGAAACCTGGTATATATGTTTATCTGTATTCTGATGATATGTTAGTGGTTGCAGACACAGATTAGTTGCTTGGCCGAATGACTCACATATGGGTGATGGGGTTGTACAATTGGATGGAACTGCATGAGAGGGGTGGGGCAGTGTCCCTGATCTTGCCCACTAACACTCCCACCGTGACTTGGGCTGGAAAGGTTGAAACACCTTCATCTTGAAGATCACAATGTCATGAGGGCAGGTCCCATAGTTGGTTTGCTTGTGAGGATTTTACCCGGGAGCGCGCATCAAGATGGATTCCTTGATCCTCGACACCATTAATCTCACTACATCATATAAGAGATGATAGCGGTCTCTGTCATTGCATCTATACTTCCCCTCGTAGTCACTAAATGCTTGAAGGGAAAGTGGCGTGGCACCGTTGGAAATTCAATGGAATTTCTTGAAAAGCACGACCAACTTGGCACCCTTGGCACCACAAATAAATTGTTAGGCATGACACCCTTGGAACTTCAAGGGAAGTTCTTGAAGGGCATGACCAAACTTGGCACCCTTGGAATCGTTAAAAAATAAATAAATTAATAAATATAATCAAGATATGAAAACCATGTAAATTCACATCAAGTGGTAAATGATGATTAGAACCGAGGTAATTAAATCAATAATAAAACTTGGGTTAAGGGGATCATGTGAAGAAATAAAATATTTTACCTTAGAACTCTACCCTTCCCATGTTGGAAAATTTTAGGTAGATAATGCAATTTAATTAGGTAAAAAGAGGAAAAAGGGACATAAATGTAAGGATAAATATTAATCCTAAAATAGTTAAACATAATTAAGAGAATAGGATGGCGAATTAAAATAAGATTAATAAATTAAATTTTAGAGAACCTCCATGTGGCAACAACCAACATAAGAATATCCATCTAAGAGATAACTTGGGTTAAATTAGGGAGTAAATAGGGTATCAAATCTTGACTTATCAATTGAATTTAGTAATGAACACAAATTAAGGAGTAAAAAGGGGGATCAAGAGACAAATAGGAGAAGAAATAGGAATCTTGTTGAGGTGAGGAAAAATATTATTTCTAAATTAAAATTTAGATAAATAATTTTGGAGATCCTTGATGAGAGAGTGACACATGGGTGAGTGAATAATAAAACTATTGGATTATCAAAAATAATTAATTATGCATGAAATACCAAGTGTCACCAATGAGGACTCCTATAAAATAAGGGGCAGGCCATGCGAGAAAAGACTTTTCTCTACCCTGCTGTTGGATGGATGAGATTATGCTAGAGTAGTGACTATGAGCTATAGTGAGTTTGGTAGGGTAGAGGACTTTAGAGAGGGGACTCTTGAGCCAAGGAGTGCTCTCCTCTACTAGCTAATACATTCCTCCATTGTATAACCACATTGTAGCTCAGGGGTCCGCGGGGAAGGAGAGTACCCAAGGAGTAGGTTGCGAGGTCAATCAATGGGTAATTACATTCAAATTAGGCACGTCGACATTCACATTGAGAGGCGATCGACAACAAAGGAGGGCAATTAACGACAAGCCAAGTTGAATCTCATCTCCTAGTGAAAAGTACCTATGTTGTTATAATATTCTTTTGTATGACATCATTATGATTTAAGTTAATAACATATAAATTGGATAATAGGTTCAATGAAGTGAAATTCATGAAAATTTTATATAATACTTAATAATTTTTTAGTTCCCAATGATATTTTCTTGTGGTTGTAATTTTAATGTTTAATATATATATATATATATATATATATATATATATATATATATATATATATATATATATATATATATATATATATATATATATATATATATATATATATATATCCCTACATAATATATATTTTCTATATATATAATAATTTTATATAATGTTATAGAGATAATAATAATAATAATAATAACAACATCTTATATTTCTCTTACAAATATTCCAGTATAAAAGTTATATAAATTGTTTGAATATACATATTAACTAATATATTTTAATATGAATTCTCTCTTCATATAGAGAAAGTGTGTGTGTATATAGATTTGTGTGTGTGTTTTCAATATGGTTGATCTATTTCTATATATATAATTAATGTTTGTGCGAATGTTTACCTTAGTAATTAAAGGTAAAATAATTTAGTTAAAATGTGTAACTCATTCCTTTTCTAATATAAAATATTAATAATAATAAATGATTCGAAAATATCATTTAAACAATGAAAAAATACACATGTCTATTAGAGAGAGCCATAGATCTATCTTAATCATAGATTTATCAAGCAAGTGATTAAATATCTTGATGTGTAAATCTTCTTTCATGTTTTGCGTTCTAAAAAATTTCTTGATGTGTAAATCTTCTTTCAAGTTTTTCCTTCCAAAAATAAATTTGTGTATAATGAGGTTTGATTCATGATTAAGATAGATCTATATTAATTTTATAATGGTTGTAATTTTTAAATCCTCACAAAGTTTTGTTTTTTATTCTTATTTTTATGTTTTTTATATTTATATATTAGAATTGTTTTAAATGATTTTCATATAAATTTATTTTGATGGTATATTTATTAAAAATGAAGAGAGATTAAATTTCCTTAAAATAATTTTTTAATTAATTTATTTATTTTATATTATAAATTTTTAATAGTATTTTTTTATAAAAGTTTTATTTTAAATCAAGATTTTATTAAACATTGAGATGTGGAAATATTTTAAACCGTGTATATTTTTAATCAATTTACTTATTCCCTCTCATGTATTAAATAATAAAAACAATTACACCTTGAGAAATCTGATGTCTGTGTATATTTTTAATCAATTTACGTATTCCATGTCATATATTAATTTCTTTGTATTAAATAATAAAAAAATATATCTCGAAACATCTGATGTCTGTAATTATTGCACATGTGTTGTAAAACAATTGCACATTAAAGTATTGCACATTTTTAAATATTACACATTTGTGTTGCTAAACTGTTGTCATATATATATATATATAGATAATATGTTGTGTGACGTCTCCCTATACTACACAATAGAACACTTAGCTACTATCAATCAAGTTTAATCTTTTTTTTATACGTGGGTAACTAATAAGAAAAAACCTTTTTTTAGTATTTATTTTATAAACTTTGACATCTTAAACGACCACGAGCCTGACTCCGATCATATTTACTTATAACCCTCAATTTTGTCATGCATAGAGTTCCCATAGAAAATAATACTTACAACCAAAAGAACTTAATATTTGATAAAATAAAAAGTCTTTCTAAATGAATTAAAAACTAACTTGCCTCCTTTATCTAGTATAGATAACATAGAAGACCTATATCATAATTTTACTACAACCCTCTCATATTCTATTAATAATTTCTCAATTGAAGTCTCAAATAATAAAAGAAATAGCAAAACCAATCCTTGGTATGACAAAGATTGTAAGAATGCGAGGAGAGCAATTAAGGAAGCTGTTGATGATTCTCTTAAAATGGACAAGATAAGAATATACAAAGCCTTAATTAAAAGGAAAAAGAGACAGTACATTCGTCAAAGACAGGAGAATCTCTTACACCTCTCTAAGGTAGCTCCTAAAAAATTTTGGAGGCAGATTCTGACTAGGAAGACTAAGGATAATAATAAAATTGCTCTTCACGATTGGAATTCTTATCTTAAAAAGCTTTATGAATCTCCTAATGCCACGGATAATTTGGAAACCCTGCTTCTTCTCTTTAGAAGACATTAAGTTTGGAGTTAATCGCCTCGCGAATGGGAAAGCTAAGGACATTGAAGGTTACCAGGCAGAAATCTTAAAAATTGGAGGCCCTGTCCTCATCCCCCACATCCACAAGCTATAATTGTTAATATATGATTAAATGTTTTAATTTAAATCAGAATTGATCTTTTATTCATTTATTTTTCTCCTTAATATAGCTATTATATATATGATTAAATCTTTTAATTTAAATTGAAATTCATTTTTTTACTTTTTTTTTTTTTTATATTCGTCGTTTTTTTATTTCTTTAATATTTTGTTTTTATATATAATATCTATATTAAACTTTGATTTATCAAATATCTAATGTTTTTAATGTGTATATTTATTTTTCATTTAATTCAATATTATGTATTAATTTTTTCGTATTAAATAATAAAGAAATTATTTATTTGGAAATTAAATCCCTATTGGTACTTGATAAATCTGTATTTAAGATGGATTTTACTGGAGTATATAACTCCTATTTGTTTTGTATTATGAGTGTGATTATATTTAATTATTAATTTTATTGCTCATTATTAAGTAGAGTTCTACTCTCTATGCGAAAGAATTCTTGAGGCCTACTTGGTTGAGAGATTCTCTCCAAATAGTTAGCTTCCTAGATTGGTGTGTAGTTGAGATATATAACATATTTTTCCTACTTTGAAATTAGTTTCATGTATTATATTTGTAATATTACATTTTGTAATTATAATATATGATATAAGGAAAATTAGTTTGGATAGTCTAAGATTTGAAAATAATACAATCTTTAATTTTTATTGATAAAATGTTCTACTGAAATATTCACAATAAATTACAAATCACATTCTGGGCATTCTAATCCTCTTTTAGAATTTTTGTACAATCGCAATTCTACTTATTCATTTGGTGGAAAACTTCAATGCAAGGAAAGGCTTGATCATTTTCCTCCTCATTATGCATAGTTAGCTCATAGAGCTTCACATTGTCTACATTTACTACTTAATAAATGCACATATAAGGTGAATTTGTGATCATTGCACTCTAAATTTTCCATTTCAGAAGGTTCATGTCCTAGGGCTTGGATTTCTTCCCTGGGCACTAACACCTTTCATTATTAAGGTGTAAATAAGCTATGTTTCCTAATATTGAGAATGTGTTATATGTGTATGTGTTAGGTGTGCTATGAGGATCTCCCCCTGTTACGCCCATGCCACCCCCTCACCCCCCTTGTTACACCCCTCCCAGCCCCTCAATGACCCTCCACACCACCCCCCCCCCCCCACCCGTTACACCCCTACCACCCCCCCGCCCCCCAACTTAGGGATTCAGAGCGAAATCCCTTGAAAAATATAAATAAATAGGTAAAATTTATATATGGCTATTTTTGGGCCATTTTGTATGTCTTTTGTTTTTTGACTAATGGATTTTTTTTCCCATTATAATCTAATGTCAATTAAACTATTAGGGCTCTAATATAATTTACAGTTACTGGATTGGATTTTTGGATGCTATAAAATACCTAGGACATTGTATTTTATATATATATCTATATATATATATATATATATATATATATATATATAGGTTAATATGATGTAGGATAGAGAAGTGTAGCTCTAAGATTTATTGGTTTTCCCAATTAAGGGATTCTAAAGTAAGTGTTTGTATCCAATTTGTATTCCATCATTGTTCTTTATATTTTTCTTAAGAATCTATATGCATTGTTCCACTAAAAAGGTTTAAATCTTACTTCTACTTGGAAATTATCTTCAATTCCTTGTTTATCGTCCCTAACCATGTATTTCTCTTTATAATTCTTTAGCTTCTCTTGAACTTCGAAGTGTACATGCATAATTCTATCTATGAGCTTTTGTACCTTCATTTCATCACTTGAGGATTCTTCCCCTACTTTGGGTTGTACATGTACACTATCTAATGAGAAAAGGAAAATTAAGTGTACATAAATCTATTATAAAAACATTATTTGTAAACCAATTATTCATCCCAATTCCTTGGTGCTTATAATTGCAAACCCTTAAAATTTGAACCAAACTCTAATTTACTACCTCTATATACCCATTGATTTATGAGTGAAAGGTATTTTGTATATTTAATTTGTTATCCCACTTCTCCCTTATAGTGAAGTCCATAATACAAGGAATTTAGTGTCTCCATTAGAAATGGTTATCCTTGGAATCCCAATGTGCACCCAAACCCTTTCAAAGAAAAAACTTGTAGATCAATGTCCTTTGATGGTCTTCTTACAAGCCCTCAAAACATGCATATTCTTGAACATGCCTATTAACAAAAATAGGTAGTCAAGCCCTCTTCTTGTTCTTGGAAAACTACCAATAAATTCCATGGATATGCTTTCCCATTGCTTTTTAGGGACTAAAGAAGATTATATAGTCATTTCCTCCTATTCGTAGGCTTACTTGTGTAACATAAAATAAAACTCTAATGAATCCAACTACTTATTCTAGCATCTTGGGCCAATAAGCATGCCTCTACAAGTTATCCACAATATTAATGACACCAAAAGGATTATAAATCTTGGAGGTGTTAGTCTCCCTTATCAATTATACTCTTTCTCCCTTTGTTACACAAATATTTCCATCTCATAGAGTAATCCATATTAGAGATACTCCTTGAATTCCCCATCTTCCATGTACTCCTAAGTGAATGATTTATAGATGAATGAATCCACATGTGTCATGGCCCCTAATTCTATAATCATTGGTTCCAATTCCCTATATAGAAAATTATGTAACTTTTTGGTTGTTCTCTTTATATTTTAAATCTTAAATTGAATTGTTGCAAAAATCTCATCCATTTATGGTGTCAAATTTCTTAGAGTTTATTATGAGATTGAATGTATTGCAAAGGCTAGTGATTGATATGGATGATGGTTTTCATACTGATCAAATACTACTTTAAATTCTTTAAAAGGTTTGATTTCTTTTTCAACCATCGCAAACTCTTATTACTTATTGTTATAGCACGAAATTAGGCTTCCATAAGTAAAAATGATGCTATAAATTTTCATTAATATTGGAAAATCCCTTAAATATCCTAACTTGTGTGAAATTAAGTGGGTGTTGTTCATTGAGAATATATGTCTTTACAGAATCAATATTTAACTCACATCTGCCAAAATATAAGATCAATCTTCAACTCACCTCCACCAAATTTCAAGATTAATCTTTAACTCACCTTCAAAAATTGCAGGATCAATCTTCAAATCATTTGCGCTAAAGCATATTCCCCAAGTACACTAAGGATGGCTTAGGAAATTAACACTTCTTTATGTTCTCTAATTATTTTTTCTAGTGCTCACTTCAAATGTAACACATGCTCCTCCCAAGTAAAATCAAGGTCAAAATTTCACAAAATTAAACTCTGACAAATAAATAAAGGAAAAGATGTAATACATCATCCACTAAATAAATGTGGTTAGTTTAATACTTAAACCAAAAGGCATTATTAAAAACTTGTAAGTACCTTATTTCATCTAGGAGGTCGTCTTCCAAGTGTCTTCTTCCTTGATCTAAACTTGGTAGAATATGGATTTTAGGTCCATCTTTGTGAATTACTTTCAATTCTACATATTTGACAAGTGATTAATTTGGTTCATGTTACCACTCAAACTAGAAAGGTTGGAAAGGTTAAACCAAGGCTTCTATATGATAAGAACTATTAGGAATACACCCATTGTCACCTTAACGTATATCTCTCACTTTAGGTCAACTTCTATTAAAAACAACTCAACCCAGGAATAAGTGAACGAGTGCCTAAGTGAAAATAGACAAAAGAGATACGCATTAATATGATAAAAAGAGTATGATTTTATTAGTGATATAATAGCATATTTATTGTAGCCCAATGAAGTAAAATACTTAATATATCAACGAAACGAGCTCGAAAATGCCACAAATTGAGTATACGAACTTATGACCACAATAAAAGATGAATTGGGATGTTATACCTATTTTGTATAGTTGTAAGAAGAAGAGAAGCTTGCCTTTAGACCTATAAATTTTGTAATTATGAAAATTGCACCTAAACATCAAGTAGAAGACCACTTCAGAGGCCCGGAATTAGATTTTGGACCTGAACCTCAAGGGATTTGATTGGAGATGTTAGTAATATAAGTACCTTTCCAATGAACATAAGAATAAAAAAATTGGATAAGTAGTTAGAGAAATATTCAATCTTCCAATCACTTACCCAAAAGATAGCCCATAACCATGAGAGTTAAAAATTAACTTAACCCAAATAAATGATCATGCCCGAAAATCATTTTGGATAGCCATATTCTAATACAGGATCTAAAATAATGGTTAATCAAAAGAGAACATATTTATATCAATAATAATGGATATAAGAGATTTTATCTTAGATTTTACATATCTCAAGGTGACAATTTGCCTCTAATCACATTCAATTGTTATATATTTTTCTAGAACCTAGTATCAACCTTTAAATGCTCGGAAAAAGGTTTAGCACACAAATTATGAGAGAAATGGAGGGGGGTATATAAGCTTAGGGATTTAGGGCTTCCCCAAAATACAATTTTGTGATGATTTTTCTACTAAAATAATCAATAAACGCAATTTAAACCACAGTTTAGTGAAGAAATTCACTATTGAAATATTTTTTGGATTTTTCATAAGAATTAATTTGGATTTTTTGAAATATATTATTTTTATTTTTTTTAATCATTAATGCTAACTACAAATTTAAAAAAAACACAATAAATTTTGGGAAACAATTTTGTAGAGAAATTGATTGTAAATTATTGGAACAGGGATAAGATCCATGTTCAAAAAGAGTCGAGGACATGGAATTATGTCTAGCATTTAAATTGGTATCTCAATGTTTGAGGTTCTGATTTCTAGGTGGAACACCAAGGATACAACACTAGCACCAGGAAATACATGTAATAGAACCAAAATCCTACTAGGCAGGCCTCCCAAGGAGAAAACCCTCCAAGCAAGAAACGAAAAAAAATAGAAGATAAGGTCATTTATAAATAGAGGGGAGAGTGAATCCTATCCTAAAGAGAACAATAGTACATTGTATGAATTAAGAGAAAGTGTGAGATAAACCCTAGAGCTCCTCTTCCAAGTCTTCTTGGATCAATTTTTGTAGAATTTTGTAGAATTTTTCTACAAATCAGTCAACCGTGATACCATGTAGAAATTTCCAACCTATAGATCAACCTCGTAATGCAATGTGCTAAAGAAAAACACTTGATCTACTTCTACAAACAATTTAGCAGAAGCTTAATCAATCATGAGCAACATCAATAAGAACACATATAACCAATAAGAAGGAATGAATCGCACATAACACAAAAGAATTTACCCAGGGAAAGCACCTACTAAAACCCCATATTTGTATTATCAAAGAAGTGGAAATTAGTCTGGATTACGTAAAGCCTTAGCTCAGAAGCTATCCAGCTCTCAGTACAATCCCTCTGATCCTCATAGCCAATCAAAGGCTTCTCACAAACCTTCTCTTCTGCCCTCCAAGCCTCCTATTTCCTTGTGCAGTTTCCTTGGGGTCTAGTGCTGCCACCTGTGTGAATTGGCCTCTTCACACACTCACTAACCTCTAATCTAACTGCACAAACCTGAAGGAGATAAATCCTCATCATGGATGACCTTCCTTTATAGGAAAAATATTCATCCAACTGATAGTACACTATCCCTTCTCTGATCTCAACTAGGTCTCTATTTAAACTAACATGCATGAGTTATTTAAGCTATAATATGCAGTTTTCTGAAAATACCAGTTGTTACATGCATGCAAGCATTAAAAAACTGAATCTCATTAATTTAACAACTTGTTAAATTAATCTAACTAGACTTGACTTAGTTAACTGAGCCAACTAATTACAACTCATAATCACAACTCATCCTCATCCTTTAATTGATGGTTAAATCTATCTATTAAAGGATAATATGTTGCATGTCCTCACAAAGACTTCAAGTTGGCTTTTCCTTAACTAATTAACTCATGGAGAATTAATTAATTAATATTCCAAACTGCTAGTAAGACCAAATTCGAATTTACTTCCAATAGATAGTCCAGGGACTGCGATAGATAGGAAGGGACCCAGAAATGCTATTTTTAGAAGTGTTATTTTTAGTAGTTCTATTTTTAGCACTTTCTACATTTAAAATTTCTTGTTGCACACTTTTCAACAATTTTCTCCTCATTGCAGTAACTCAGTGTTGCTCCAAAAAAATCTTTTAAATAAATTTGATCACCCAAACAAGAGAACGTAATTCACGTGTAAAACATTTTGTCTCATGAAAAATATCACATTGTAGTAGATAGATCAACAAGTTCATAATGATTTCCTAAGGGGGAGAAAGCCTATATTTATAGATGAGGCTCTCCAAAATTTCCTCATTGATCTCCCACAACATAAGTAGCTTTCCATCCACAAAATGCTTGGAAGTTAAGTTAAGAATTTAACTTTTTAAATTTTACATTAAGTAAACCCCAAAAGAGGCAACATGCTACATGAATGAGGCTAGGAAGGATCATTTTGACTCCTAATGACCAATCATTATATTTTTCATTACAGGGTTGGCTTGTTTGTAAAATTAGGTTTCCGTTGATGGTGTAATGATTTGATTTGAACTTTATTTGGGCTCTAAATGACTCAATTAGGGCTGGTGGATATGTTGGAGATGACAACTTTCTTGGGTTAGTATTTATTTCTTTGAATTTGTCTTGATTTTTCTTAAAATGAAACTTTTATGTTACCTTTTTTCTCATGCTTTACTTTTAAATCATTATTTCCTTTAAATTTCTAGCATCCTTGACCTTCCTGCACATAAAATTAGGGTTTAACCTCCCTTTCTTGTAAATGTCTAGCTGATATAGTGAAAAATGATTGAAATTAGGGTTGAATTTTCCTTTCAAATGCTTGAAATTGCCCTTGGAGACTCTCCATCATAAATAAGTTTCCTTATGTTTTCTTGAGAAGGACTTAATCTTGCCCCAAGAGGACTCAACCTCCTTTCTTAACCCTCAATCATTTAATGGTTGCATTAGATGCTTGCTTTTAAAATTGAATTGACATTATTTTGCTTATTCAAGCCCTTGGGAGCTAACTTCTTCACTTTATGCCTCAATTTCTAGCTTAGAGGAACTTCCTTTGCTTTTCTGAATAATTCATCATCTCTTTCTTCCTTGGAGTTCTGGTGGCTAGTGTGACTTAAATCCCTTTAACCCTTTCTTGGAGTAATTTAAAGTTTATGATTACATAATAGCCCTTAGGGGCTCCAATTCACACAAATAGGATTCAATGTTCCAGAATTTGTCCCTATCTTTCATTCTTACTCCATCCAATAGCCCCAAAGAGGACGATGCCATGCCTATATGTGGAATAAAATATTGGAGAACTTGGCTTCATGTCACTTTGCTTGAGCATTGATATGATTCAACTTGTAGATGACAATTTCTTGTCATATATTCCTTGTCCACTTCATCACTTTCCTTTAAATATTTTTTCTTGTAATGCCACATGGAAAGCCCTTTTTCCCCAAAACTAGGTCCACTACTATAACTACAAATTTATGAGGGAATTCTACCTATTTTGAAAGACAAGTTTTACATATTGGCATAGAGAATCAAATGGAGACCATATTTTCCTCAAAAGACATAGAATGATTCCAAGGGAGTTACAAATGAATTAGGAACCTTAAGACCATCAGGATGCAAATCCAAGGCCAATGATGATTGCAAAATACATAAGACACATGGAACATATGAGTTAGGGAGTGCACAAAGATCAAAAGGGATATGTCATGGAAAAGTACATATGGTGATCACCCTTTTAAGGCTTTATTGAAGAAAGTGCTCCCTTAAACCATGAGTCCTATTAACGCCTTCTCCATGATACTCACAACACCATCCTAGGGTATAAGAATACCCATGAATGCAAATACTTACTCCCCATCAAGGGGAAGCTAGTAATACCACAAACGTAGACATGTCAATAGGACAAAGGGTATCAATCGTTGAGAGTGACCTTGGTATATCTCTATAGTCAATGCACATCCTTCAAGCCTTATCATTCTTAGGAACCAATATTACTAGGGAACTACATGGTAATGTCCTTGGCCTTATGGAACCTTTGCTCCAACATTTTCTATGACTACTCCACTTCATATTACTATAATGTGGATTTTATATACAATCAAATATTTTGTAAAGGAGATTCAAGTGGTAACTATATCTCATATTCCAATTCCCTCTCAAGTGGCATTCCTTTCATATCTTGGAATACTTCTCTATATGCCTACAAAATGTCTTCCAATTGGTGCATTTATTATATCATATATTATTCAAAGGATTCCTTCACACTCATAGAATTGGTGTCCTTTTGGTTCTATCTCAACAAAATAAGTGCATAAAAGATATATTTGACTTCCCCGTAAGGGAAAAATTACCATCCTAATTGATTTGCGAACTTGGTTGGACCTTCTCATGAGGATAGAATCCCTCATATACATATAGGGACTACAAAAAAAAACACCAAATATATTTAGAGGAACCACACTACTATTTCATTAATAAAATTTACACTTATAACAAATATAAGCTTACATTCCTTGGTAGGTTTTAACTCTACATCCTTCATCCTTATTCATTAAAACCAAATAGTATGGATGAGGGAAATCATGCATATATAAACCAAGTTTACTTACCAGGTCCTCTACAATGAGGTTTTCCAATAAATAAAAATTGAATAGAGCATCTACCTTATTCTTCAAAATATAAATCTTGAGATAAAATAAATTTGATATCTATATCTACTATTTTGGATGGAGGATACTCATTTTCTCCTCCTTTTACGCTATTGTGCAAACAATATTTTAATCCACACTTGAGTTTCTTTCTATCTCTTTTCCTACTACCACTAACTGATTATTCTTCCAAAAATTACCCTGCTTGTGGCTGATATGACTCAACTATGGATGTAATTTCAAACATTTTATTTTTTCTTCCCATCAATGTTGTAGTGGCCATAATGGTTATCAGGTTCCTTGCACACATGTGCAATAGTGGTAGTATCCTTATTTTTTACTTTTCACTTCTTCATCTTTCCATTATTAGGAGTTCCATAATGGTGTGTTGTAACACTCCCTCCCACCCCCTTAGAATCCCTTGGGTTGTAGAAGGTGTTATTTTATAATTAACCTAACCCTCAAGGTCTGTTATGAAGATGGGGTTGTCAAAATCCTCTTTTTCCAACTTCATCAAAACTCAAAAAAAAATTCACCATCTCATTTATCAAGTTGAGAACGTTCCGAAAATATAAATTTGTTGTCAATCCGTCTCTCAGATTGAAGTTACACTCAATAAAAAAATTTCCAATCACATGGTGCCACATCATCAATACACTACCACATGGATTCCACATAGAATTAGGGCCATGGGCCCCACACTACTATGATATGGGTGAAAAATCTGACACATTACCTCAAAAATACTAATAAAATCAGTCATACTATCAGATTTTATTTGTATTTTTTCTAAAAGTCCCCAACTAGTGTTGGATATCCAACGCGCTCACAAGATATCTAACACATTCTTATACATGTCATATATCTGATGTGTATGTTATGAGTGTTGAATTCCTGATGTCTGACCAGGTCAAACCATAGCAACATCATAATTCTGACAGTGCAGGAGGTCAACATTTTTTTGTTGTTATACAATGTCTCTCCATAATCTTCAAATGGCATAAATTTGACAATATATATATATATATATATATATATATATATATATATATATCTACACAATGGCAATGCAAACTGCATCACAAATAGTTAAGTTATGATTTATTTTTGAAGATAATCAATACTGAAATTTTGGTAAGGAAAAATGGATGATGGAAAATGTTATTTCCCTTGTGCCAAATGGAGGGGCTACAAAAAAATGAGACTTTTAATATGATCAAATAAACAACATTATAGAGACTTTGGACACCTGGAAGGTGGGCATGGATATCATCCCTTGGTAAGTTGTTTATTATATGTATTTAATTGCATAAATTTGTTGTAAATCACGGTTTATAGTTTAAGGGTTTAGGGTTAGGGATTAAGGGGCTATGCCAGCTTAGGGGTTAATAGTTAGGGGCTTAGGGGGTAAGGGGTTATTGGTTAAGAGTTCGGGGATTAGGGCTTAAGGGATTAAGGTTTAGCAGTTTTAGGGCTTAATTAGGAGGAGTGGGGAAAAGGTGTTAAGAATTAGGGGGAAAGGATATAAGGGGTAATGGATTAAAGGATTAGAGGTTAACAATTTAGAGGTTTCCTGGAGGTGGGTTACTGGTGTGTGTATGTATAGATATTAAAAACAATTAAGTGGAATTTTAACCGATGTTGCTGCCAACTTATTTTTGGTCATATGGTATGAGTTATCTTTTGGGCGAAATATGAAGGTGACATAACAATATGTTTTTTTACTAGTAGTTCTGACTATATATCTCAAAAAGTGTCTCTATTTCTATATGTTAAGAAAAGTAACATTTTTCTTCAATATGTTCTATAAACATCTTAATAAATTTCACAAGCTTCATCATTGATTTGTTGTTTTTGTTTCTCGCTCTCACCTAACTTGATTTCTCCATCTAAACTACCAGCTCCTAAGTACCCCTAACACCTGGAGTTTTAATTTTTAAAATTTACTAAAATTATTTAATAAAATTATTTAATAAAATTTACATTTACTAGCAAATATTAAATTGGAAACAATATCAACCAAAATAATTACCTAAAATGTATAAATATTTACTAAAGATCTTAAAATATTGAAATTACAAAAAAAATCAACTTCAAAATATAAGTTAGGGTACTTAGTGGTTAATAGGTTAACAGGTTAGAGTTTAAGTTAGGTTTAGGGGATTTTGGGCCTAGGTGATTTAGAGGTTAATGGCACTTAGGGGGTAAGGGGTTATTGGTTAAGGGTTTAGGGTTGAATGGTTTAGGTGTTAAGGGTTAAGGGCTTAAGGGTTAGGGGTTTAAGGGGTTAATTAGAGGGAATGGAGTTAAGGTGTTAAGGATTAGTGGGATAGGGTCTTAAGAAATTAGGGGTTAGGCTGAATTAAAGGGTTAGGGATGGTTAATGGTGTAGAGGTGAACGATGAGTTAATGGATAGGGATTAGCAGATAAGTTTTGATCGACTTAATCTCACGTGCTTGCAAAGTGAAATCAAGGAAGAATATGACATGATGATGTAGGAAAAATAAGAATATGTTATTTTTGTTAGTTATTAATATTTATCTCACAAAGTGTCTCTCTTTGTGCATGTCAAGAAAAGTAAAATTTTTCCTAAAAAAATAAACATACTCCATAAACATCTTAATAAATTGCAAAAGCTTCATCATTAATCTGTTGTTTATGTTTCTTTCTCTCACTTAAGCTAGTTGAACCATATAGACTACCAACTCCTTAGTACCCCTAACGATTGGATTCCAATATCCTCTTAACCCCTAATGTGTTAACCCTAATCCCTCAAATTTGAATCCATTATAAATTAAACCATGGTCTCTAATTAGTTGGGCAGGGGAAATATTCCATCGACACCAAACTTGTGGTCTCCAAGTAAAATAAAGAAATAATATGAAATATTACAAAGTGTCTATCTTTCTACATGTCAACAAAAGTAACATTTTTCCTAAAAAGATTCAACATATTCCATAAACATCTTAATAAATTGCAAAAGTTTCATCATTAATTTATTGTTTTTGTTTATTGCTCTCACCTAAACTAGTTGAACCATCTAGACAACCAAGTCCTTAGTAGCCCTAACACTTGGATGCCAATAAAATCTTAAGCCCTAATCCCTCATCTTTGAACCCGTTATAAATTAAACCATGGTCTCCAATTAGTTGGCGAAGGAAATTTGCCGTCGACACCAAACCTACGGTCTCCAAGTGAAATTAAGAAATAATATGACATAATGATGAAGGAGAAATAATAATAGGTTGTTTTTGTTGGTTGTGAGTATATATCTCACAAAGTGTCTCTCTCTCTAAATGTCAAGAAAAATAACAATTCTCCTATATTTTTTCAACATATTCACAAACATATTGATAAATTGCACAAGCTTCATCGTTGATTTGTTGTCTTTGTTTCTCACTCTCAACTAAGTTGTCTTTGTAATTGTCTTTTTTTTCCTATATTATATTTTTTTTAAGTATGCATTGTTTAAATATTTGTTATATATTCTAATATACTTGAATCTTTTTAATTATAAAGAAACAATGCCCTAGGGCATGGCCATGGTCATTATACAAGCGTATGTTTAGGAAAATGGAGCAAATAATGAAGGTAAATTCAATGATCCCATGGAAGAAGATGATGATGCTAATAACACAATTGAAGAAGAGGGGACAAATATATTGATCTAGGAGACATTCAATAATGTCGGAATGGTTGATAATGATGACCAAGTAGATGGTGTTTTTGATATACCTATAATAGAGAAGGCAACAAAACCTCTATATGAAGGCTCTAAAACAAGTATTATCTCCACTATAGTACTACTGGTGAATTTAAAGGTTATGAATGGTTTGTCAGACACTTGTGTCACACATCTCCTAAGGTATGTAACATATTTTGTGACATTTAGTACTTGATGATAAAGGTTTTCTATTTTCATCTATTTTTATTGTTAGTTGATCATCTGTAAAATTTGGATGCAATATGTACAATTAATATTCTTTATATTAAGAAGTACTAATTTTTTAATTATGTTGTATATTGTTAGGTGCATTTTTTTTACCATTTCCAAATGTTTTATCTCGCAAATAATAATATTTACATGCCATTATGAAATATATTGTAATGAAGTATCAACCTATTCATGCATGTCCTATTGATAATATTTTGTATTTTGGATTTAAGAGATCTGTGGTTTGCATCTTTTGAATCAGTGACCGGAGAATCCACAGTATGAACATTTTTATACCAACGTTTCAAATCCAAAATATAATTGTTAATATGAAGTAGTTTAATATATTAATTTAATTTATATAGAAATTATTATATTTTAGTTCATTAATCTAATTTTACTTTTAGTTCTAGTTCAATTCCCTAATTTTATCTTTAGGTTTTGTATTAATATATTAACCCTTCAATAATTTTTTATTAAAATAAAAGTAATTTATTAAAAATAAAAGTAATTTTTAAATTAAAATAAAATAAAATAAAATTATTATTCCAAGCCGACAGTGTGTGGTTCCCTAAAAAAAAATAAAAAAATTCCTCATTATTATTTATTCCCTAAGAAGCTCTTCTTTTATCATAATTCTAAAATCCTGATGATGGATCCCATTTGGGATTTGAAACGTTGGTATAAAAATGTTCATACTGTGGATTCTCCGGTCACTGATTCAAAACAATATTTTGTATTATGGAGAACATGTGTTAAAAGAAGAATTCCCAAAGTGTCAAATTAGTAGATATTAAATTGATCAAGCAATAAAAAATGTGCCTCACAAGGTTAGTCATTATATTCCCATAATTTCACATTTTCGGAAATTGTTCAAGTGTAAAAGCATAGCACAATTTATGGATTACCATGCAAAGAACAAAAGTAAAGATGTTGTTCTTCAAATACCTGCAAATGGATCTGCATTTAAGTAGATAGAGGAAATATGGACACATTTTAATGATGAACCTCATAATCTTAGGCTTTCATTGGAATTTCATGATGTCAATCCTTTGGCAATCTCAGATCTACTTACTTGGTGTGCCATGTTTTTGTTATCAACAATAACATTCTTCTGTGGATGTCAATAAAGAGAGAGCACATAATGTTGGAAATTTTTGTTCTAGGTATTTGATTAGAATAATTTTTTTCAACACAATAACATCTCATTTGTTTTGTTTCTTTCATAGATATGTCTTATATGTTTGATATTTTTTTATTTACTGATATATGTAGTAATTATGTACATTATGTCCAATTGATTAGGTAAGTACCAATTCAAAGATATTAATGTATATATCGATCCTCTTATCGATGATTTACTAGAGTTATGAAAGGGCATCATTGTGCATGATATCTCTAGACTAGTAGTGTGCAAGGGAATCATTCAATTCCATGCAATGCTCGTATGGAAAATTCACGATGCCCCAAGGCTAAAACATTTTTGTATTATGTTATAACATTACACTACACTTTAATAGTGTTTAATTTTATAAATCTCATGTCATGCATCACTTTTAAATAACATATTTAAAATAACTGGTAATATAATTTAATCCATCTCTTGCAGGTCTTCAAACAAATGGTAAATTTGTATGTTCAGTTTGTGGTCCTAAGATGAAATCTAATCATTTTAGAAGCTTAGGAAAGGAGTTGTTTGATGAGTATAGCCTCTTCCTCTAAGAACCATAGGTATCGAAATACCAAAAAACATTTTTTCAATGGAAAAGAAGAGATCAAATTAAAACCATAAAGAATGACATCTCATCTATGGCAATTGCAATATTAGAATTAATCGTAAAGGTATGGATCACCAAATCGTCTTTGTATCATACATGAAATGTTGTAATATTTCATATTTTTCTTGCAGTATGTTCATTGTACTAATTGACAAGCATTGTTGTAATATATTTACTTATGCTTCATCTTAGAGGTCGTGATCATGAAGGTAGTAATAATGGGGCAATTCCATGAGGAATGAAAATTTATCCTATACAATTCAATAACCTCCCATAATATGACCACCTAAATTGTCCATTTGTTTGATACAAGGGTAGCTGAGGCAATTCATTGTTTTGTATGAAAAATATCCAATTTTCAAATTCTCATAGCTGATGGGGTGACCATGAAATGCGAAGGAAGTTTCAAGAACATTAAGCTTCAGATGGGGGAATATCGCCTTAAGACCCACATGTTTTCCATTGAAATGGGAGGTTTAGACATCATCCTCGAAGCCAAATGGCTTAGGAAATTAGGCCCAATTACAATGGACTTCTAGAAGTTATATATGAGCTTCAAGCAGAATGGACACACTCATATGCTTAGGGGCCTCCAGACATGTACTCTTACTATCATAAACTCACATAGAATGGATAAGCTCTTAAAAAAGGGCCACCATGGAGTGGTTACTCAATTCAATGAAATCCAAGCCAATGAATCCAGTCTTGCCACCATTTATCCATATTTTCAACGTGTTGTGTCACCACCAAAAGGTACATGAAAAACCCAAGGAGCTACCCCCCTCTTAGGGTGAGCATGATCACATCATCCATTTCATTCCAAGTATTGAGACAACAAATGTTCACCCCTACAGGTATCCATTCGCATAAAATAATGAGATTGAAAATATTATTTAGGAGCTATGAGAGGTAGGTATTATTTGTCCTAGCACCAACCTCTATTTGTCCCCAATGATCATGGTCTTCAAGAAACATGGGGAGTTGTGCATGTGTCTCAACTTTATGGCCTTCAACAAGCTCACCATCAGGATAATTTTACCATTCGAGTAGTCGATGATCTCCTTGATGAACTCCTTGGTGCCCAATTCTTTACCAAGTTTAATCTTTGTTCAAGCTATCACCAAATCAGAATGAAGGAACCAAACATTCCCAAGACAACTTGCAGAACCCTTGAAGGTCAATGTGAATTTTTGGTTATTCCCTTTGGTCTCTATAATGCACAGTCCAGCTTTCAAAGTCTCACAAATCACCATCACAAGCCATATCTCAAAAAGTTTGTCCTGGTATTTTTTTTATGATATACTCATCTACAAAAAAACATGGGAAACACATATTCAACATGTTGAAAAGATATTGCATTAGGGGATTTATCAGGTCTAAAATGCGCCTCCTAAGGAAATTAGAAACTAATAGTGGAAATACTAAAGTAATATTAGATTACATCATCAAATTTTAGAGGGAAAAAAGACAACTATTTTTTCAATTCATCTTTGCAACTTATCTTCGTATGCGTTTACTCAAATTTTGAGCGGAAAAACTTTTTGGATGCCGAATTTGATTCCTCATCCAAGGAGTACCCATGTTGCATACTTTCGATGGACCCTGCTACACAAAAAATGAGAAATACATTAAACATGTGATTGCAATCACATTTTTTTCATGTATTTCTCATTTTTTGTGTAGTACAGTCCATCAAAAGGATGCAACATGGGTATTCCTTGGATGAGGAATTAAATTTTGCATCCAATGAGTACTCCCACTTGAAATTTGAGTAGAAAATTAGGGATATAAATTGAAAATACGAGTTGAAAATGTAGTTTTATTTTTTTATTATTTTTTAATCTTTTTACTTTTTTACTCCAAAAATGGTGAATCATCCCCCATGGTTGACAACATCATCTTGAATCCTATTGGTTATTATTAAGATTATTTTGGTTGTACATTTTTCTTAGGAAGCCCATTTTGGACCTCAAAAATCCCCTAATGGCAACTTTTGCAGGACAATAAATTATTTGTTAAATTGTCCAAGCGTTTGTTTGGAATGGAAGAGGTGGAGTACTTGGGACACACTGTGGGTCATGAAGAAATTTAGGTGGATCCAAAAAAGAATCAAGATTTGCAATATTGGCCCCAATCAAGAAGAGCAATATTAGCTAAGATGATTGAGGTTTGAGTGAGAGGCGAGAGTTTGAGTGTTAGAGAGGGTTTGAGATTGAGACAAAGGTCAGTATATTGTTGTAATTGAGTCGAGAGGGCCAAGACTCTGTAACTAATATTATATTAATGAAATTGATTCAGTGTGTATTTGTATAGTAATCCTGGTGCGAACTCTCGTTTATTTCTGTGTATTCGCATCCAGACAGTTAACCGAGTATTTTCTTTATTTTCACATTTTAATGCAAATCTTAGTGTTTATGGGTTTTATGTGTTTTAACACTAAATCGCATTCATTTAGTGTTAACGGTTAATTTTACGATTAAGCGCTAAAACCATTGATTAAGCGCTTTACTTAAGTATTGAGTTAATGAACGTGGTTATATCCAAAAGGCGAGTTTTAAACAGTGAAGGTGGTTATCAGGAGGACAAAGAGCTCTAAGTGGTATTTTGGGTGAGTCACCCGATTCTACTAACCAAGTGACATGTAGCACTCAGGTGGAGAGAGAAAACTGCCTAATCGAGCAGGTATTCTTTGCACAAGTGGTTCACATGATATCCTTTTGAACCATTGGATCTAGTGTGCGGTTGATCAACGGTGGAGGATCAATGGGTTGTTTTATTAATCGGGTTGAGTCAGGACCGTTGGATCTGGAGAGAAGGGATCTACGATGCAGAGTGATCCTAATGGGTTTTGTTGATCGGGTTGAGTGTTGACCATCAGATCTGATAGAGAAAAGATCAACGGTGTGGATTGAAGCATTGTTTATAAAGCGAAATTCAACATGGGACTGAAGGTTTAAGTAAAAAGTAGGGACCCTTCATGTAAAGTGAGCTACGAATAGAATCTGTTGAAAGAAACCGATTGTTTTTAAAGTAAACAATATTCTATTTTGAAGACTTCACCTTGTTTCCACCAACCTCTTGCGTGAGGTTTACTCATCCATCTCTTTCCCTGATAATCAAATGGTCACAAGGGGATACTAACCCCCCAACGAGTCAAACCTGGCAAGAAGATATTCTTCGATATAAGTATTGTATGGTTCTCTCCCCTTACTCCACACTCAAACATTGCATCTTAGCAGAGCTACACTCCTCACAGATTGCAGGCCATTTAGGTTTTTAGAAGACTTATGTTCATGCACATCGCTCCTTCTTTTGGGTTAGGATGAAACAAGACATCCTTATATTTTTTGATAAATGTGACGTTTCTTAGTGCAGCAAAGGGGAAACAATGAAGACACCAGGAACCTTACAACCCTTGTTTCTACCTACTTATATATGGATGGATATCTCCATGTACTTTATTACAGGTCTCCTGAAATCAGGCAACAGGTCAGTTATCATTGTGGTATTTGGTCACCTCTCTAAATACGGCTATTCTTGTGCCTTACTGCACCCATTTACTCCAACCTTGGTGACTCAAGTTTTCATGGATCAAATTTTCAAACTTCATGGCATGCCTACTCCTATTGTGTCTTATCGAGAACCACCTTCACTAGGAAATTTTGTCGAGAGTTATTCAAGCTACATGGCACACAGCTCCAAATGAGTGTCACATATCACCCCCAGACGGATGCTCAAACCAAGGCAATACAAAGATGTTTGGAGACTATTGTAGCAGCTACAACCACCCTCCAAAATTTTTCCTTAGCCTCGTTTTGGAACCTCCCTTCCAACATTCATAGCAACTTGCCTTGCTTTGTCTATTTCACAAGCTTTAGTGTCTTTCTTGTATAAAGGCAGCATGTCAGTCATAGCTTGATCCATTCCCCTCACAGGTTGTTCACCTGGACTTGGTTTAGCTACAGGTTGAGTAGTTTCCCCTTGAAAATTACACATTTCTGGAGGGAAACCAGCCTTTCCTCTGTAAATTGCGCAATCCTCTTTCGTAGCCTGCTAGGATCGAAGGTTGCGCAATCCTACATGCCAACACTCCCAGCAAGATTAGCGTAAATTTCCATAGCAAGGCTACTTAGCCCAAAATTTTCACAAATATGGGAAACAGTCAGCTACATTGCCTAGAAATTGCGCAAATCTCCTAGGCAGTCAAGCCAGCTCCTAGCCAAAAATGTGCATTTGTCTTCAGAAGTCGAGCAATCTCTTGCATATGTAGCTGAGCTGACTGGTTCTTTCTGGGACTAAGAAAAATAGACTTGCATGCATGGGCTGCTACTCCCAAAGTAGCATACAGTGGCATCCCTTGTTTGAGGGATCTATGATTAGCAGTTGCAGGTTACATGCAAGGAGAAATTTTGAAACCTCCCACCAAGTGACGCTTCCCCTAGATTCGTGGCATGCATGCCACAACCTCGACGTTATCAAAACTCATCAACCAAATGCTGCAGAGTTCATTTCTCACATCAACCTTGCAGCTCTGACATCCCACATCACATCTAGGAGCAGTCGGCACATTCATCTCAGATGTTTTGGGGTAAGCCAGCTTCCCATGCCTTGTGCTATATTTCTATTGCTTTTTTTGTTTTCGATTGTGGGAGTATTTTTTGCTTTATTTCTTTGAACGCTTATTGTCATTTACATATATACTAGTTTTTCCTAGCTCTATTTTAGTTTTCATTGCTATCTCATTACAGTGGCATACATGAAATTATTTTGCATGGATGTTCGCCCAACTGACAAACTACCTCACCCACATGCATGTAGATCTATTTGTTGAATCTTTCATTCATGTTTTGCTTTCACTTTCAATCACTTATGCTATCACTTATTGTTGCCATGCATTTTCTGTCTTAGTCTCTTTCAATTGCCCGTTGGCGAGTCGGGCCAACCTTGGCCTAGACTCTACCTTCGCCAACGTTGCATTGTGTAATCTGGGGAAGGAAGGCTCACCTTCCACTCCAAATTTGTGCATTCATGCCCAGCATTGACCTCTAGGAATGTTTTGCGCATTTCTAGAGGACAATGGCTACTTGGCCCAAGAAATTGTGCAAATTTGTCTGTAGGTCAGTAGTCCTTCCTAGCTGGAATTGCGCATTGCACAATCCCAACAGTCATTCAATCTCCCAACAGGCCCAACTGTGCCTTGTGGAATCTTGGCAGTCAGCCTCGCGACCTCCTATCCGAAATTATGCAACCTTCATGATCATTCACCCAGGTATGTTGCAAGTCAGTTCTCATGTTCATTTTCAATTTCAACCGATAGATTGCTTTCCATGAGTGTTTCCATGTCTCCAGGTATCATAGGTGTTAATCTACCACTCAGCAATACAGGTATAATGGTTTTCAGGAGAGAAGAGACGAAGACACCATTCAGAGCACACTTGGGGATGCAAAAAATCAAGTGTCCATGGACTTGCCTACCCACGAAGACATCAAGTTGTTTGTACACAAGGACATCAGGATATGATAGCAGCAACATCACAACGGGCAACATCATGAACAACAACTGAAGACAACATACCAAATGCAACGAATGCAAGAGGAGGGTTGTTGAAAACGTAGAGGCGGAACAAGGTTGCAAGCTTAAGCAGGTCCTTTGATGATGAAAGAAACTTTGGAGACTCCGGCTATGAAGTGACAGCGCAACATGAAGATCACGTGAAGGCAGAAGATGGAACAAAGAAGGAGTTGCATGTGCTAAATCAGCAACTTAAGAAGAACATGAAGTTACACAGAAAGACGAATGAGTTGCAACAGGAACAGGAACAATAGTGGGCGCAACATGCACTCACAGATGAAATTGCGCCCATACAAGTTAAGGATCGATCCCAGCAACTGACACAAAGTAGACATGGTGAGCAGTGTTGTTGATCACATGCAAGCAATTTAGCAGCATGCATGTCTTTGAGCGCATGCATGAAATCTAACCCATTGAACACACTCGGCAAAGCAAAGACAAGAAGCAAACTGGGGCTAAACATGTACTTCGACAAGTTGATGCACATGACCACCAACACACACTTGAATATCAGCATGGACACTATGCATCAGTGTGTTTCCGATTCAACCATACATAAGAATACCATGCGAATGTTAGCAGACGAGTTGGATCAAGGGGTCAAACCAGTGCACCGGTTGCAATGGAGGCAAGAGTTCGCTTCAGCAAGATGTCACCATGAGGTGCATGCACACCATCACGGATGAACAAGGTTAGCATCAACTCACCACCTTCACCATCACAAGTATGTCAAAGATTTGGTCTCATCATAGTGGACCGAGTGTCAATGACTCACATGAGTAGATGTGCATTGTAATGTTGAGTCATGTCAAGTGTAAGTCAAGTGTCAATGGTTGGATGTAATAGTCATAGAGTAGGTGAAGAGTCATGAGTGTAGTTGAACTGTCACAAATGGGAATTTCAAGGGTCACCCCACCTTTTGCTATAAATTGTCCCTCATAACTCATTGTAAGGGTGTTTGGTTAGCCAAGCTTCTGATAAGACTATCTTGGATAAAGCTTGGACAGTATTGTAATCCATCTTGGCTTCTCCACTACATGGAGCTATTTCATCTTTTTGGAGGAGAAGGTGGATGTGGTTGTAACGTTCCACTATTGGGGCTAGAAATTTACATGGTGTATTGTATGATTGTGACATACACTTCTTTATATAATAAGAGCCAACACATTTTCATGCATATGTTGTTATTGTAGTTGGACTGCCCCAGTTGCTTTAATAATATATGTTGTTTAACTTACATACTTGTGCATGAACTGATTTGTATGCAATTATATGAATCTTGTTGTTAATGTGTTGCATATGTTATTAATGTTGTCACTATCTATGTTGGTTGCTCTGCCAGACATCATACAGACCTTTCACATGAACCTTTTTGTAACAACCCTCATACTTGTCTCGAACTGATCCATGAGTGTTGTATGTGTTATATTACCTTGTATGATGTGACTTCCGCATCTGAGTGGACTGCTCCACCGGAAGCTATGCATGTCCTTTTGTGTTGTGTGTTCCTAGCTGAGTTGGGACTAATCCCTTTCAACCTAGAACTCACCTTCATCTTCTTCCCCCTTCAAAGTGTTAGAACCTCTCATACACCTTCCTTGACTCATTGCGTAGGTCACACCCTTGATACTAAGAGAGCTATCTTTCTTGCCTCTGTGCGACATTGCGGTCAAGGCATTACCTTACGACCCACTGTTGGGACTCCTAGACCAAACGTCTGAAGTCTAATTGGGACTTTTAATTGGGATTTTTCTAACGAACAGGCCGATTTTTTGCTTGCATACACACTTCGTGAATCTCCATTTCGTTGGGTGCTCAACCTACTAGCTGACACCATGCACTCATTTAGGAACTATTGTGATCTTATTGAAGACACATTTTATCATTTTGATCTAGACCATCTTGACCGAAAACTGTTACAACAATGGAGGGCTTCGCATGAATCCATTATTGATTTTTGGCAGCACTTCCGTGACTTGCAGTTTCGAGCTCTGAGGAGCCAGATGAAATGTTCTTATCTTTGGGACTGGTTCAAGTACAGCCTTAAGAAATATTCCCATCCCAAGAGAAATTTTAAGATCAAGCCTTGCTTAACATTCTTCGTTGATGGAGCTGTGCAATCTCATGTGGAAGTGGGCACTGTCTCAACTGACTCTCTGGCTTCCTCTTATTCAACAACTCCACCATTGCCCAGTGATGTTGGGGATCATGCTCACACACCTGTCCATCCTTCACACCTTCCCAACATCAATTCACTCAATTTTCGCACAGATTTGGTTGTGAGTCCTTCGAGTCCTCATATGCATTCTTTTCTACGGCCTTCGTCTTCACACCCGGGTGTTCCTATGGATGATGCAGTCTTGTGTTCATTGATTCCGGACTCTTCACTTGTTGTGAATGAGGAAAAACCAACTGACGGAGTTGGTGTTGCATAACCAACATGCATTGTCATTCATGAAGAGTATGAGTGGGATATTGAGCATCAACACACGACAAAGGATGACTCCCTTCCATCTAGGCTCCCTTCGTTCTTTCGTAACATTGTTGGTGAACCTACCATCCATGATTTCGCATGTGTGTCTTCATCCACAAATGCACCCATTGTTGATCTTTTGTAGACACATTGTATGCTAGCCCATCATCCAACAATGGAGAGGACCAATCTTTCATTGGAAATCCACTTGATCTTTTATCTTCTTTTTCCGGAAATGCAGAAGGTGAACATCCTTCTTCCTCATATACTCCTTTGTGTGATTCATCAAACCATGACGATGCTAACCAACATCCTGAATTTTCTGATCTTGGTTGTCATGTTCTCTTCACCTCATTATCCGATCACAATGTTGATTCACTTATTGTTAATCCATCTAAACCAATCGTCTACGAAGATCCATATATAAATGAAGTTGAAACCCCACAGACCATCGAGGCACTTTAGCCCGATCTCATGGTTGTGTCAGGCCCTCACTGTCCTAAGGTTGGTTTCGCTTCTGATCAGGAAATTGTTCAAACACTCAAGGCTCCTCATCGCTCATTTGTATGCACTCAAGATCAATCTAACACTCAGATTTTACTTCCTCCAATCGAACAACACGATCCCATTCCTCATGCATTGGAGGAGTCTTACATTGCAAGCACTCATGCACGACACAAGTTATCTTTGTTTCTTTCGTTTCCTTGCATGTCATATTGAAGAGTGTGCTTATGCTTCAAAGTTGCACGTAGTGCCACACAACACCATGATAAGTCCATGGAATGCCTTTCATGCGCATGCACTCACTTATGTCCTGTGGGAACTTTGAATCATGAAGTGTGGTTGTTCTCATTGTTATATCTTTCTTGCTTGATGGTTCACACAACTTGGTTTCTCGCAGAGCAAGCCTTCACCAACATGGGTCTATCAATGCACTGATGGCTGCATTGGAAGTATCATTTCATGTGATCAGGCCCATGTACCATTAGTGTATGAGTAGGATTAGTGTTTGCTTTCAGTTGTTTACTTGCATGCTTGTTTCTTACGTGCTTTGTTTACTGGTTTGCTTGTTTGTTTGCTTGCTTGCTTGTTTACTTGCTTCACTTTCATTTTTGCTTCTGCTCTTTCTTTTCTTTGTTGATTGTTAGCTCGTTTGCTTGTTTCGTTCATAGGTTAGTTTTTCATGAAACCATGTATGACTCTTGAAATGAGCTAGGTAAATTACAAGAGGGCTTGTACAGCTATCACTACTTGGTTATCTGTCATCTTGCCTTTGTATGATGAGATTCTTACTTTTATTCCATGATACTTCGAAGGAAAATACGTACTATTCAAAGTGAACCTTGGTGGAAACAAAATGCTTGCATGCTAACTAGTGTTGCCTTCTCTAGTCAGTTGTTTTTGGGTTAACCCTTGTCAACTCAATCAAGTAGAGTAAGGTGAGGGGGGAAACTTTAACAGGCACGTCATAGATACAATAAACTATTTCTCTACTGGAACAACCTTATCTGTTGCAACAACCTCCTTTGCTCTCAATAATTCGGGATCCCTCTTCCACCTCTGAAATGAATAAGTGCTATCCGTAGTGAAAATGAAAAAAAGTGAAGACCCAAAGAATTCAAAGTGAAAAATGAATAAGGAAAAAGAAGAGAAAGGCTTCCTACACAAGGAGGTGATGGAAGTAAATCCGTCAAGGTAATGACAAGGCTCGCTGGCAGCAGAGCCATGATTATGTTCCTATGTGACTGCACCGGGGTACTGTCCAGGCCTGCTGGCAGTGGAGCAACACCAAAGATGAAACTAAGACTCTGACAACTATACTGCTTGTGCACCTACACACCCCTCAACCCCAATCGAAACAACTATGTTGCCTTAGCTTGGAATGTGTGTCAATCGACCAAGGGTTTGGCATATTCTACATCTTACAATAAAGTTAGTGTGAAACCAAGATGAGCTTAAAACTGAACAATACTTACGGAGGTTTTAGACTTGCTTTTTATGAACAAGGTCCATTCAGAGAGCTAGAGTTCTACCAGTGTGTCACCAAGTGTTGTAGCAGCTACAATCACCCTCCAAAATTTTTCCTTTGCCTCGTTTTGGAGCCTCCCTTACAACCTTCACAATAGCTTTCCTTGCTTCGCCATGTTCACAAGCTTCAGTGTCTTTCTTTCACAAAGGCGGCCTATCGGTCATAGCTTGATCCATTCCCCTCACAGGTTGTTAACCCAAACTTGGTCCAGCTACAGGCTCAACATTTTCCCCTTGAAAATTGTGGATTTATGGAGGGCAACCAAACTTACCTCCAGAAATTGCGCAATATCTCTGGCAGCCTACTGGATTTTGTAGGTTTCAACCCATCAAGCAATCTGTCCTCATCCATAATTTCTATGGAGAAAAACCATCTTTTCTTAACGTGGAACCTAGACTCGTCCCCTTCGTAATTCCTAAGACCCATTGCCCTTATTTCTTCCATTCTCTCCTTTAGATGCAACCCTCTGGTAGTAGAATTCCTATGAAGTTTTGGCTCTTCATTGTCATACTCATACCCTGAAATGATCTTTTAAATGGCTCCCCCTACACATTGTCTTACACTCCATCACCACTTTCCTCCAATTCTTCTAACATTTTTGGGGTGAGCTAAACTCTACTAACACTAGAGCCTCACCATATGTGAACCCAAAATTGTGGTGTAATACTTGGACAAAGCAAAGCTTCTCCTTCAGAAGCTTAATGAGTTTTCTAACCTCGAAAAATATCATTGGATGGTCATGAGTTCTAGACTGACTTGCCTTGTATGTGCTTACTTGAACTATCGATGAAGTGGATACCTCTTGATGTTTACGAAGGTTGATTATGGCAAGATTTCAAGTCACCACAAGTATCATCACCAGAGTCTAACGTATGTAACAAATGGAGACTAAACAGAGTCTACCAATGAATCCATATTCAAAAGAAAATGTCAACATAGTTCATGGGGGCTTCACTCAATGAACCTCTAACATATCACGTGCATTCACATTATTTAACCCCCTACCAATACAAACTCAATACACTTTCCCAATTTAAAAAGCCCCTACTTTCACTAGATATTGTAGGTTTCCATTTTTCCATTAGTATTTTTTATGCCCCTTTGTATTTTTATTAACTTTAAGCTCCATTTTTTATACCCTCATTTATTAAAACAATTTACCCCCTATTATATGATTAATATATTGCATCATTTTTTCCTCAAAATATATACCCCAATATGAACCCACGTATATGGTATTGCTCCCCCAATGAACCCCTCGTGGCATAGTCATACTTTATATTTTTACAAAGAATTTATGAATCCATATTAAACATTCGAAATTGGTAAGCATATGCTTTTGAAAGGTCATAGAGCTACTATTGGAAACATTGTCAATTATCATGCAACGAGGCTTAATCTTTGAATCCTTAATCTGCCACTACTTGACACATTATCAATTATCATGCATGTTGACATCTACCTATTTCATTGCCTCGTTTCAAATAAATTCATCTCATATGCATTCAAGGTTGTCGCAAATACCACCTAGTGCTTACAAGGCATTTTTGGAGCTTTTTGTTTCTTTCATTCCACTAATAAGTCTGGGTGCTCCAATCCCCTGATGTGTATATTGAGGCACACACTTTGAGTAGCACACCTGGTAATGAGCCATTTAAAGAGGTAATGGTTTTCAATGATGGGGTTGTTGTAGGTATTGTATGGCCTTTTTATGTGGTTTACACATGAGGGATAAATCTATTGTTTTGGTGCCTTGATACTAGTATTGTGTCATTTGATTTGGCTAGTTATGAAATTAAGGTTTTGTGCTTTTTGAGTAAATTGTTGGATGGAAAAGAGCACACATTCGGTTTCGACATGACCAATATTTTGAATATTTGGTTTGTAAATGGAAATTTTCACTTGTGGTTTGATGAGAAATTTAGTGTTTTAATCATAGGGCGATTGATTGAGCATAAGGAACCCATTTTGGATTGGTTGCTTCTGTCAAACTTCAAAGGGTTGGAGGGATCATTTCACACATCTGCAAATAGGAATATATCTTCCTTTGGCTAGGTAGAACTCGATCTCTTCCTTTCACTAGGTAGAATCCTCTCATAGAATGGTCACTACTCATACTTTGCAAGAGCTCAAGTTTGATAATTTAATCACTTTTAAAAGAAATGCAGATATACAAATTGTGCATCAAGCAATAACAACCAACATAAAGGTTATTGTGGAGACTACCAAAGGAATAATATTATCTTATAAAATTAATCATTTTACCCCTTATATAGGGATGTTGCTAGTGTGGAGAAAAGAAATGGTTCAAATATGGAAGTAGAAAATTTTTAGCTTTTTTAATTAATATGTGTGTATGCGACACCATCATCCTATTGATTTCAAGTGTCAAAAGAAAATATATATTTAAACATTACAAAGTAACAAAAACAAATATCTATTTAAACATTACACTAAAATATAATATTAATTTCAAGTGTCAAAAGAAAATATATATTTAAACATTACAATAAAATATAGTTAATTGCAATTAGAGATGAGAGCATATGTTGCTAATGTGGAGAAAGGAGATGTTAAATATATGGAGATAGAAATTTTTTATTTTTTTTAATTAATATGTATGCATGCCACACTATCATTGTATTAATTTCAAGGGGTCAAAGTAAATATCTATTTAAACATTACACTAAAATATAGTTAGTTGCAGTTAGAGGTGAGAGTGGTTAGCTACATTGCTAGGGAACATAGTTGTTTTTCTTTTTCTTTTTGGTATGCTTGATATGAATATCTTATTATTGGGATTGGAGGGAGTTTCTATGAGATTTTTGAGATTTGTTATTTATAATATTAATAATTTAAAATAAAATGTTAAAGAATAAAAGTGTAATTTAACTATTAATTTTAAATTTGTTGGGAGAGTTAACATAATTTTTTATTCGATTGTGATATTTAGTTGATTAAAATATGTTTTTAATACACAAATATTTTTATTTCTTTGAAAAACTTTTCATATAATAAGATTTTGTAAACTATATAGCTTGTATTTATGGTTCCAATAAATCCGCACCAAATATAAAGTAAAATTGACTAAAATATATATCTAAAAAAATAGAAATATTTATGTAATACATAGTGGAAAACTTATCATAACTCACTTTTCAAAATAGCAGTGAGTTCATATGAATGCAAGTTCACTCATCGCAGTTCTTCAAGGAAAACCACACCACCTGGAATTACCCATTAATGATGTATATTGGGGCAAGCTTTCACTCCTACCAAATGCCTATGGATCTTGGGTTTTACCCTATTTCGTTAAGTCCTAAACAACCAAATTCTTATCCAAACAAAAACAATTTTAAGACATTCTCCATCACAAAAAAATATTTAATATACAAAACAAACTAAAAATATTTAAAATAAAATAATCATTTAAAACAATTTTTTTTAATAAAAATAAAAACTTGTTTTACAAATAAATTATAATAAAATAAGTTAATACAATTTTATATAAATATTTAATTAATTAAAAATTGAAAGAATGATATTTTTAGTTTTAAATTCGTTTTCTTAATATTAATGTTTTATTTTTTTATTAAAATTAATTTTAAATACAACTTTGCAAACTCTTTTTATATATATATATATATATATATATTAATTATCATTTTACAAAATTTAATTTATTTATATTAGTATTTTCATTTCATAAATATTATTTTTTCATAATATTCCAAATATCTTAAAACTATTATTTTATATTTTTCTGAATATCCAAATATTTCAATAAAAAACTTGACTTCAATTAAAAAGAACGCATTGTATATATAATTTAATTATTGATATTAATATTATTTAAAATAAGCAATAATATATAAAAGTAAAACACTAAATTTAAATATATAAATTAAAATAATGAAATTGGAATTTACTCAATTCTCAATTAATTTTTTTTCCAATTTGTAACACTAAATAATTGAATATAAAAATGGTTTTATTTTCAATGGAATTTAATATTATTTAAAATAAGTCTCTATTTTAAAATATTTGTTATATTATTAACTATTTGAATATTTCTTAAATTTATGATAATCTTACAATATTTTTTAAAATATTTTTTAATATAAAATTAACATTTAATTTTTTTTATTATATATTATGTAGTTTAATAAATAATTTTTGATGAAATTATAAAGAAATAAATATTAAAGTACTATACAATTTTTAAATGATTTTTGATACAATTTTATTAATGTTTTTTCTTCTTATTATTATAAAATTTAGATCCACAAAATATTCAAAAATATTAGTTTAGCTAAATCTAAACAAGGTTTCAATGAATTAGACAAGAGAAATTGTTGGTCCATGCTTTGGAACCAACAAGTGTGGTTCATCATCAGTGAGTAATTTTTATTTCTATTTCCATTCTTGGTTCTTTTTAAGTCAGTAAGCAATGATAATTCTACATGATGGAGAATTAGATCTAGGCAGCAGATTAAACAGATATAATGAATTGAAACTGCTAATTTGAATAAAATAAAATATTTATTAAAAAGTGGGATGAATTAGAATATTCAATTTAAAAAGAAGATTAAAAATCCCAAAAAATTAAATTGGGCCATTTTAAGCAAAAGTAATAACTAAAGGTCAACTAAAATAATTGATAAATAAAATAATATCAAGGTTAAAACTCAAAGTTACCAATTAATTTAGTCGTAGTCTAAAAATTATGTTTTTTTGCCATGAAAGTTATGGAAATTCCGGCCATATTTTGAAAACATCTCGTAGGGATTTTTGTAAATCCAAGTAAAACCTGTCAAAATTAATAATTTTAGGTGCCCTAGATGTTTTTGGTGGTTCTTAATCCATTTCCACCATCAAAAACATGATTCAAACACTGCATGTACAAGATTTTTTGAAATTGTTTTCCACTGATTCTAACCACTTTTGGTCATCCGAGCAATTCCTCTGCCTCCGTAATATTAAATTGATTAAATAATTAAATAATTATTATTATTATTATTATTATTATTATTATTAAGTAAATAATTAATTAATTATTATTATTATTATTATTATTGAGCAAGAAAATAAAATACTAAAGGAAAAGTCAACAATATTTTAAAAAGGGTGAAAGAGACTAAATCAATAATTTACATATTAAAATATAGTTTGAGGGAGGAAAATTAATAATAACAAATAATAATAATAATTAATTAACTAATTAATTAATTAAAGAAATTAAAAAATTAATTAATAAAAAATGAAATAAAAATAAAAGTAGCTAGAAATCTCAATGTGGAAAGGTAAACAAAGACATGAAATAGATGAAGGGGGGAAATTAGATGATAAAGATGTATGTATACCTGCAGAGTTAGGCTTTTGTGGCAATATCACCGACCTCGCCCTTTCCCACGACCAGCTGTATGGCTCCATACCCTCTTCGTTAGCGATCTTACAACAACTTAGTTTGATATAGATATACTACAATAGGCTTACAAGGATAATTCTCATTGAGCTTAGTAATTATAGCTCTTTGTATGACGTTTAGCTCCATAATAACTTACTACATGGTGTAATCCCTCCATAGCTTGGTTGATTGGAAAATCTACAAAAGCTTAATTTGTTCAACAATAACTTGGTGGGATCGACTCCGCGGGAAATTGGTAGCCTAAGCCTTTTTAAGGAGCTTGACCTATACGATAGTGATCTAAGTAGAAAAATATATGTGTCGATTATAAGCCTACAACATTTACATTTCTTGAGTCATGTGGAAAATTATCTTGTCGCAGAAGTTCTAGTTTAGCTTGCGATGAACAGTAGATTGAAATTCTTTGATTTGACAAGGAATCATTTTAATGGCACAATACCCCCACATCTCTTTGTAGGTGGAAATTTGATGGTATTAGACATTGGGGGCAACCTTTTTGAAGGAGCTTTGGCTTTCTCCTTCTTTCAGAAGAGTGATTATCAACTATAATAATTTCAATGGAATAATACCAAATAATATAACTGTGAACATAGGGATTTCATATTTGGACGTGAAAATGAATAGATTGGAAGCATCCACATCATCTAGTCTTGGTCTTTGGGAGAAATATCACATTATACTTTACCAATTGTCAAAATAGTTTGCATTCTTCCTATGAAGTTAAGGAGCTACATTTATTTGTAGGAAAAATGTTAGAAGTTGTCTTAAATTACTTACAATTTCTAGTACAAGAAGCAATTGTGCTCCCCCCCACCCGCCCCCACTAGTTTTCATATACAAGGAAAACAGAATTGGTTCATTTTTCCCTACTTAACATGGCTAGAGGTATACGTGGCATCACTCCAAGTTAGAAACCTCAAATTAAGAGGTGCTTACAG
Source organism: Pinus tabuliformis (assembly GCA_031772625.1). NCBI lineage: Eukaryota > Viridiplantae > Streptophyta > Pinopsida > Pinales > Pinaceae > Pinus > Pinus tabuliformis. Next base: position 719,963,933 of record CM062816.1, read on the forward strand.
AAGGGATATGAAAGGACATTTCTTCGGAAAATATATGGTCACATAGAGCTTAAAGGCTTTTATGAATTGATCTTAATTTGGCTTACATGATTTTCATTTATTTTAATCCAACTAAAATTCTAATTTTTTGCAAAGTTTCCAACTTTGTAATTCAAATAACCAGGATTTTTCCTTCTCTATATTTACTATTTTGTGTTATTCTATCATTTTTATACCTATGGATCATATTTTGTATCTGAATGGATTTGAAGCTTCTGTCTATTTCACAAAAAGTCTTGAGATAATATTTACCCTTGCCTAGACTTTGAATCTTACATGTACTTAACATATCTTACATGCCTAACATCTTATGTCTACCAAGCCTCCCTATTTATGTATACCTATTACTTGAAGCTTAAACATGTTGGTTGAGGAATGCAAAGGTTTTCCTAACATATTCTCTTTCCATCAAAAACTTGTATTTAGTTAGAATTCCATGGCTATTTAGGATGGGACAACATAGTTGGTCGTCTGCTATGTTGGCTCGTTATTGTTTTTTCCATCTTAAAATATATATTTCAATCTTTCTAGTGCCTTTTACGATGGTTAGAATATTTGATTGTTGGTAACTTACTTCTAGATGTCATTAAAAATTGTTGTTGCTTTGTGCCTTTGTTTAACTCTCATTTTGTTGCTTCAACTGAAGGATAACTTAAGTGGCTAGTATGTTGGTTTCCTATTTTATTCTTCATACGTTTCACATGGTTTTTTACATCAGTAGTAACTTTTTTGTCCAGAAGTTTTAGTTTTTTCATATTTTTGTTTTTATCACGTAACTTTAAAGTAACACAATCACTTTGAATGAAACAGGCTAAAACTTTTTATTTATAGTTTCCCTAGAATGGTTGTTGAATTTAGTTCCCTCACTTCTTTCCAATTATAAATGCTCACCAAAAACTAACTCTTTCCTCCGGCAGATGAATGGAGGAAAAAGAAAAAAATTAAAGGCAGGCCAAATATAAATGTGGAATGAAACCTCACTATAGGAACATGCCACCGAAGTAACTTGTCCGATCATTGTATTATGCTTCAATGCAGAAGAATGGACTACCATGTTCATGATCAACCATAAATTGACCATATTTAACCATAGTAAACATGGCTAGGCAAGCTTAAACATGGTCAAACATGGTCACAAAGTTTAGCCATTGTCAACCTTGCCATGTTGTAGGTTCATATGTAACTCAACACCAAAGTTTCCTTCCACATTCATCTCAATCCTATATGTGTTCCTTTGCACCTCTAGGTGCAATTGCTAGTATAAAATATGTCAACTTGCAGCTCAGGTGGTAGGTAGAAGTCACTATTATCCTCCCCACTTTAGCTTTAGTCTCAATGGAATTAAGAAGCTTCCTTAGGATCATTTCCACATGAAAGATAATCAACTCAACTTAACACAAGTGATTTTTCATAAATATAACTAACATCAATATTTGTTCCATAAACTACCCAGAAATATATATGTATTTTGAAAAAATAAGTAGAATAGGTAAACCATGCTTTAATGGTTAGAGCATGTGTTTCCTCCTAAGAGGTCACGGGTTCAAAACCAGAGGGAGGTAGAGTATATATGCTTTTATCGACTTGGCAATCAAACAAAGAATTTGATGATGAGTCCCTTGTCCTAGAAACAAAATAGTCTCATACACCAATTTAATGTCTAACTTCACTGTAACCTTAAAATTAAATAATAATAATAATATATAAATAAAATATATCAAAGAAATAAATTATGCTTTACAAAAAAATATCGATAAAACCAAAGTGACTGGAGAACATAGGATACAAACCCCGAAAACGAACAGACATGTAGCGTTGAGAATTAGTTGACAACGACATTGAAATTCGGCCAAAACCTAAATGTTAACCTTTTAGGATATAATTATTGACTTCGACAATCGAATCCCCAGGCCTCCACTCATCCAGGAGTTTACCAAGACAATCCGTGTGCAATATTATTTTAGATTCCCAATAAATCCCCAGTTTTGCTTGTTTTACATTGTGAAGTTAGTGATTCGGTGGGGACAGCCTTTTGTCTCTTTACCAAATTTTATATTATTATATGTTTTTCTTATCTTACCAAATTTTATGTCATTACATGTTTGTCTGTAACGTGATTTAAATCAATTAACTCCCGGGAATAGTAAGTATGCTCGATATTATTTATAAAAATAACTCATAAAAAATTGGTACAATGACCCACCTTAAAAAGACACATATCTAGGTTCCAATATCATAACTAGACTCAGTGAATGTCCAAAAGTCTTCCAAATTTTTTATGATTTTGAAACACGCCATTGTAGCCATTGTAGCAGACCGCACACGATGAGATGTGGGGAGATCAATTAACTCCCGGGAATAGTAAGTAATCTCGATATTATTTATAAAAGTAACTCATAACAAATTGGTACAGTGACCCACCTTAAAAAGACACCTATCTTAACTCAGTGAATGTCCAAAAGTCTTCCAAATTTTTTATCATTTTGAAACATGCCTTTGTAGCCTCACATGATGAGATGGGGGGGAGCTTCAAAGATGCCTCCACATTCAATAAGTTAAAAATAATGGAGAAATGGTTATATGGTTGTAATGCATCTCCTTAGTTTAGGATTTGTTCCTAAAGTTTAGGAGGTTGTTCACAACTACCTAATTTTCAGTCATGTATTTAATATTGTAATAGTCATTTGATGTAATGTAGAGTGAACGAGAGAGAGAGTCTCCTCTTTGTTTTAGTGCAATCTCCAGGTGTTGTACACACCTGTGAGCTGCAACTCCTTCATTTAATTCAAAGTTTGATTTTTATCTTGGTATCAGAGCTTAGGGTAGAGATAGCCTTTTTTTTCTTAGGGATGCATCATTAAATTACATATCTGTGGTGGTAGGAGAGCATGTAACTGTATCTGTATGATCAGGTGGAACTGCAGTAACACCTGGAGTGAAGACAGATCTCAGATGACTGATCATCTCTGAGTGCAAGAAAGGGTTGGCTCGGACTTGTTACGCGCCTTTAAAAGCAGAAGAAGATTGGCGCAGGTTTGAGGCTGATAAGCATGCCATCGAAATCGTGACTGAATTGGCACGGATCCATGGCTGTTCAGAGCGCCAAAGAGCCAACCTCTTTCTCTCTGAAAATCTGCAATTTTTTGTTGCAGATTGGAGTTGCCCGATGGTGGCACGTGGAGATTTATGCTCGATGGCAGCAGATTTGATTTGCCAGGTGGTGGCAAATTGAGGTTCCTTGATCCGCTCGGAGGTAGTAGATCGGACCTGCCCGGTGGTGGCAAATCAGAGCTTTATGATCTGCTCGGTGGAAGCAGATCGATTTTTTGCCCGGTGGTGGCGCAGTGCAGCTCCTCGATCTGTTCAATGGAAGCAGATCGCCTTTGCCCGGTGGTGGCATGTTGGAGCTTGTTTGTTGATCTGTTCAGTGGTAACAGATTGGTTTTGATCGGTGGTGGCATAGTGAAGTCCCTGATCTGTTCGATGGCAGTAGATCGGACTTGCCCGATGGTGGCACAGTGAAGTTCCTGATCTGTTCAGTGGTAGCAGATCAGACTTGTCCGGTGGTGGCCGATTGGAGTGTTCAGTTGGGTGAAAATGAACAATAGTTTAGAATCATACCTCCACGAGTCTGGAAAACTCGATGGAAAAAATTTCTCCAACTGGAAATTTAAAATGAAAACTTTGTTGGAGAGTGTAAATGCATGGTCGATCGTTGAGGGAAATGAGCAGAGATCTGGAACAACGACCCAAGAACAAGATTGGGATAAAAGAGAAACGAAAGCAAAAGTTATACTGAAGATGTTTGTTAAGGACAATATTATCCCACATATCACAGATTCTAAGTCGGCCGCTCATATATGGACAACAATCAAGAACTTGTACGAGACACAGAATACAAATCGTGTTCTGGAACTCAAGGGAAAACTATTTGCATTGAAGATGGACGAGAATGAGTCCGTTGCTGGATTCATGGCCAGAGTCAAGGATCTGAGTGATAAACTGGGAGCTATTGGAGAAAAGATGTCCGACTCAGGGCTAGTCATGCTTACATTAAACAGAATGACTGATGAATACTAGACGTTCATCATAGGACTGTCAGCGAGGGAGAAATCCCCTTCATTTGATGAGCTGACAGTGATTCTGCTCCAGGAGGAGGAGCAACGACAGAATCTGAAAACTCTGAGCAATGAGCTTGCTCTGATGGCAAAGAGGCAACAATATAGAGGGAAGCACCACCAGCACCAACATCAGCACCAACACCAGCAACTGCAGCAGCAGCAACAGAAAGGAGCCAACTCTTTTCAAAAGAGACCATTCAGAGGTATGACTGATAATTATGTTAAGAAATGTTTTTACTGTGGAAAACCTCGTCATCAGATTAAAGAATGCTATAAGAGGCAGGCAAATGAAAGAAGAAGCAAATAGAGGAAACACCATGGTTGTTTTGCTGGAGAAGAGGAGGACCACAACCATGACCTTCGACTATTCACAGTCGATTGTTCTCTTTCAGCATCAAAGGGAGATGAGGATGACATATGGTATGTCGACTCTGGCGCATCCTCAAATATGACCGGTAAGAAGGACTGTTTTGAATTTCTTGAAGAATCTACATGTGGATCAAAAATTTATCTAGGAGATGACAGTCGGTATGAGATCAAAAGATATGGAGATATTCCTATGAAGCTACCTAGTGGCGACATTAACATCTTAAAAATGTATTATATTTTCCACGAATTAAGAAAAACTTGATCTTTGTCTCAATGATTACACACCAGGACATACAGGTGCAATTCTTTAAGGATGGTTGTGTCATTAAGGATAGCCAGATGGAAAGAGTTGCAACAGGAGTACGCGTGGGGAATTTGTACAGATTGGATGCAAAGAGTATGCCACGACAAGCAATGGTTGCAGCTGGATCTACAGTAAAAAATCTCTAGCATCAGAGATTCGACCATCTCAATTTGCAAGACCTCATCTTACTTTAGAAGAAAGGTATGGTCGATGGACTCCCTATTTTTCATAATGTCAAGCTGGAATGTGATGGATGTGCATTAGGGAAAATGCATAGAGAAGAGTTCCCTTTGCATGTCAACAGAAAGGAAAGAGACATTCTAGAACTAGTGCATACAAATATTTGTGGACCTATGCAAACTAGGCCTTTAGGAGGAGCATATTACTTTATGTTGTTTATAGATGATTGCACTAGGTTTTCATGGGTGTACTTTCTAAGTAAAAAGAGTCAAGCCTTTCGGTATTTTAAAGATTTTAAATCTATGATAGAGAACCAAACAGGAAAAAGGATAAAGATTCTCCGCTCGGACCAAGGGGGAGAATACAGGTTAGGAGAGTTCATGGACTTCTGCAAGTAGCATGGGATTATGCAGCAATTCACAGTGCCACACACTCCACAACAGAATGGAGTAGCAGAACGCAAGAAAAAAACTCTTGTGGAGTGCATGAGAAGTATGCTTCAAGGTAAAGGTCTATCGAATGGTATTTGGGCAAAAGCCATTAATACTGTTGTTTATTTAAAGAATAGGAGTCCTACTAAATGTCTCAGCTTCAGAACCCCCTTTGAAGCATTGTTTGGACTCAAGCCAGCAGTTAGTCATTTAAGAATATTTGGATCTAAATCTTATGCTCATATACCAAAAGCAGATAGAAAGAAGTTAGACCCCAAAGCCTTGAAATGTATATTTGTTGGATATGGCACAGAGTATAAGGCATACAAGTTATATAATCCTGTGACTCATAAAGTTTTTGCAAGCAGAGATGTTATTTTTCATGAACAGGCTGAAGATGGAAAGGAAGACTCTAACAGTGATAGCCACATTCCATTGCTGATAGAAATGAACAGTAACGAAGATGAAGAGCAGGAGCAGGAGAAGAAACAGGAAGAAGTAGCAGCAGATAGTGTAATAAGTGATGATGCAGGCCCGGAAAGTGCTGAAACAGATAGACTTGAGGTAATTCCTCTACCTAGAAGATCAAGTAGGAAGACTAGACTACCTACAAGATTGAAAGGCTATGCTTTAATGCCCAAAATTTTAAACATTGTAGAACCTTCAAATTATGAAGAAGCAAGTAAATCAAATGAATGGAGGGCTGCAATGCATGAGGAAATTGAATCAATATATAGAAACCATACTTGGGATTTAGTTGAGTTTCCTGAAGGAAAAACCCCATAGGATGTAAGTGGTTGTATAAACCTAAGATAAATGCAGATGGGAGTGTAGAAAAATTCAAAGCTAGACTGGTAGCAAAGAGTTACTCACAGCAAGAAGGAATAGATTTCGATGACAGCTTTGCCCCTGTAGCTAAACCAAATAAAATTAGAATGCTAATTTCGTTAGCAACAAAACATAAATGGAAGCTACACTAGCTAGATGTTAAGTCTACATTTCCGAATGGAGAATTAATGGAAGAAAATTATTTAGTACAGCCTCCTGGGTTTGTGAAAAAGGGGCAGGAGCATTTAGTGTGTAAATTGCATAAGACACTTTATGGTCTGAAACAAGCACCCAGGTCATGGTATGAGAAAATTGATTCATTTTTTATACAGCATGGTTTTGATAGGAGCCTCAACGATCCAAACCTGTATACCAAGATAAATAAACAGAGGCAAATCATTTTGATTTCTTTGTATGTGAATGACATGATCATAACAGGAAATGAAAATAATTTGATCAAAGAAATCAAGCAGCAAATGTCACAGGTATTTGAAATGAAAGACCTTGGAGATCTTCATTATTGCCTAGGATTGGAGGTATGGAAAGATTCTGGTCAAAATTTTCTAACTCAAGGAAAGTATGCCAGAACCCTGTTGGAAAGATTCAGAATGGAACAGTGCAAAACAGCAGCAACACCATTGCAGCAAAATCTCAAGTTAAGCAGTGACGATGGCACAAATCAGGTGGATGCCACTTTGTATAGACAGCTAGTGGGAAGTTTGATATATCTCACGACAACTAGACCTGATCTGGCATATTCTGTTAGTGTGTTGAGCCAGTTTGTGTCCAAACTACTTGAAAGTCACTGGATTGCAGCAAAATGTGTGTTGAGGTACCTTAGTGGTACTTGTAATTATGGTATTTTATACACTGACATTTCTGATGTTACTTTAGCAGGTTATTCAGATTCTGATTAGGCAGGTAACCTGGATGATCAAAGATCCATCACAGATTACGCATTTAGTATTGGATCCGGGGTTATTTCGTGGAGTAGCAGAAAGCAAAGTACTGTATCACTATCATCATGTGAAGCTAAGTACCACGCATTGTGTGCAGCTGCATGCGAAGCTATCTCGTTGAGGAGATTTCTCAGCGATGCAGGTGAAGGACAAAAAGAAGCAACCAGCATCAAAACTGACAACCAAGCACAATAAAGCTTGCATACAACCGAGTTTTTCATAAAAATACTTGACACTCAGTTTCATTTTGTTCGAGAAAAGATACAGTCAAAAGAAATATGTGTGGAGTATTGTAACACTTGTGATAATTTAGCTCATAGTTTTACTAAGCCTCTAGGGTGAGTAAAGTTTGAGTTATTTAGAGGGATGTTAGGAGTGCAGAATAACCCTTTCTCCATTAAGGGGGAGTTAAAAATATGGAGAAATGGTTATATGGTTGTAACGCATCTCCTTAGTTTAAGATTTGTTCCTAGAGTTTAGGAGGTTGTTCACAACTACCTAATTTTCAGTCATTTATTTAATATTGTAATATTCATTTGATATAATGTAGAGTAAACAATAGAGAGTCTCCTCTTTGTTTGAGTGTAGTCTCTAGGTGTTGTACACAGCTGTGGGCTACAACTCCTTCATTTAATTCAAAGTTTGATTTTTATATCAATATGGACATGAACACAGGTCGGAATGCTAACACACGATGCTCATCTTCATTGCAGACCAACTTTCTTGCGGAACTGCATTCATTCTTCTTCATTCCGTTACCCTTCTTTGCGTCCGTACCCTTAACAGTAATCGTTGTCTGAGCAGATTATCAATGGAGCTGCAGCGCGTGACAAAATGTTATTTAATGGGCATACTTGCGCTATGGCTATTCTTCCAATATTGTCTCAAGCTCGCTGTAATTACCCGGCCATATTTAATTTTGGGGATTCAACCTCCGATACGGGTGTCGTCCACTTTGTGTTCCCGTATAACGAGGCTGCGGAGAATCCTCCCTATGGAGAAAAATTCTGCGGCAAACCCACAGGCAGATCCACAGGCAGATACAGCGACGGAAGACTCTCCATAGATTTCTTCGGTACGTTAATTAATCCCAACCGAGGTACTGGGATTACCGTTTCTGAGCCCATATTTTCAGTCCGTCGGTTCAAATTTCGGGGGTGGAGCCAACTTTGCTGCCACCGGTGCCACTTCTCGTAACGATTCCTTCATCGTTCCCATCTCTCTCATTGTTCAGCTCAATGAATTCAAGGTTTTCAAGCAGCAGGTTCTCGCCACCATCAAGGCGAACGGTAGGTAGTATTTGTACTTAATAGTATTTGTATTGAACCGAGAATTGATGGAATGTTAATACAGGTTCTCTAAGCAATCTCCCATGTGCTGAAGCGTTCAAGAGCGGGATATACACAATAGAGATCGGGGAAACGACTTCAGCTATGGATACATGATTCTCAAACTCGACCCCACCCAGGTGAAAACTACCATTCTTCCAAAGATTGCAGAGTCTATTGCAGTAGCTGTGCAAGGGTGCGGGCCCTTCTGGCTCACTTATTTTCCCCATTCTCCCAACGACTTCGATAAGCATGGCTGCTCCATTTCCTACAACGACGCAGTTCTCCATTACAACGCACTCCTCAGAGCTCAGCTCTCCTCCCTTCGCAAGCAACTCAAAGACGCCACCATCATCTATGTCAATACATATGACATCATCTACGATTTCTTCGCCAACCCCTCCAAATATGGTATTCTACTGTACACTTATCCCATTTTGTACTAACTATTTGTGTATATATTCCAAGTACCAGATGAAATTATGAATGAATGATCTAGTATACTCAACATTCAAAAATGCAGGGTTTAAGGCCACCACTAAAGCATGCTGTGGAGTTGGAGGCAAGTACAATTACAGGTACAACATACAGTGTGGAGCCAGTGGAAACATCGCTGGCCGCACTGTGAAGGCCGTGGCCTGCTCCGATCCAGACTCCTGCATCAGTTGGGATGGAGTCCACTAGACTGACGAGGCCAACAGACTCCTCACTAAACAAATTTTGAGAGGAAAATACTTTGAACCGTCCTTCCCCTCGCTAGCTTCTGTGATCTCTAGCCCCTGTGATTCATTCTTTTCTTTCTTGTCGGGGGTTCCTTGCTCGATTGGTAGGTTTGATGTAGCAGCCCTGCACTTGCTTCGGAATAAAGAAGAAGAAGCTTCTGCGCATGCATTTTACGATTGAGATTATTATAAGAACAGCTCATACATAGACATCACCCATTGAGTTATGACTCTCTAAATGAGAAGCCTTATTTTTAAGGGGAGTTTGATCATTGCAGTCTATGTACTCTATGTTTATCTCTACCCATAGAAAATTATCATTGCCATCTATGTACTCTAGACAATTATCATTGCACTCTGTGTAATCTTTTTTTTTCCTCTTATAGAAAAAATTGATATAAAAGAAGATTTTTTTTTTTTTAAACGGTTTGTGTACTCTCTATTTATCTTTATCTATAGAAAATTATCATTGCACTATGTGTAATCTTTTTTTTTTTCTGATAGAAAAAAATTGATATAAAAGAAGATTTTTTTTTTAATTCTACTTTAGGCACAACTACATTCTATGGCATTTATTTCTAGCCATAGAAAAATTATCATTGTTGTCTGTGTACTCTATTCATCTCTAGTCATAGAAAATTATCATTGCAGTCTGTGTACTCTCTTTTCTTCTCTCTTATAGAAGAAAAATTGCCCAAAAAAAAAATTTAATTCCACTTTAGGCACAACTAACTCCAACTTTTTCATTTATATGTGTACTCTCTATTTATCTCTAGCCATAGAAAATTATCATTGCAGTCTGCATACTCTCTTTTCTTCTCTCTCATAGAAGAAAAATTGAGATAAAAACCTTTTTTCTTAATTCCACTTTAGGCACAACGAACTCCAACTTTTTCATTCATAGGAGTTCCATTGGTTGGGCATTATCTCGCTTGGTATTTTAGTTCTTTTATTTTTCAAGGACACACTATGGCATTTATCTCTAGCCATACAAAACTATCATTGCTCACTGCAATGGAAAATTAGCATTGGAGTCTGTGTACTCTCTTTTTTTTTCTCTCCTAGAGAAAAATTGACATGAAAAGAAGATTCTTTTTTATTATAATTCCTAATTTTCTGTATTTTTAAATAATATTTATATCATGTCATTTATCACAAGATTTTTAAATCCTAATTTTCTTTGTTCTTATTTTATTTTTATATCATGGCATTTATCACAAGTTTTTTTTTATTTTTTAACCTACTCTAATAAAAATAAGTCATGTGATATAGCCTTTTTGCTTGGGGTGTTATGGAAGAGATGTTATAATGTCATGTCTTGACCTAAAATAATTAATAATAAAACAGTTTGACTCAATAAAAATAAAATAAAAAATAGATTAAAAAATGAAATTAATAACTGTAATTATAATTATAAGCCATTAATAAAAATAAAGCCATGTGATATAGTATTTTTCCTTGTGGTGTTATAGAAGAAATGTTGTAATGCCATGTCTTGATCTAAAATAATTAATAATTATAATTAACAATAAAACATTTTGATTCAATAAAAATAAAAATAAATTATATAAAAAAATAAAATTAATAACTATAATTTTAATTATAAGCAATTAATAACTAAACTAGCTTAGATAGAAATTATGGATCTACCCAGAATTGTAATTAACAATAAAACATTTGGACTCAATAAAAAAAAAAAAAGTTAATAACCATAATTATAATTATTATAATTATAAGCAATTAATAATTAAACTAGCTTAGATAGAAATTTTGGATCTACCAAGCACCGAGGGAATCAAATCTCTTTTCACTCTAAAAGAGATTTTTACATAAGAAATTTGATCCTTGTTGACAAGTGTAGATCTGGAGTTAAATAGATATAGGCTAGTTTAAGGGAGTTGTCTATATGTGAGACTTTGTGGAGTTTATCTTGATTTGTATTGTTTAAGCTGGTTTTTTGAGTGTATATATGGATTCAACACCCTCAACAATCCTAGAACACTTTGATAGAGTTCACCTATCAAACTTTTAATTTCAATGAATCTCTAATGATCAGATAAAAAAAAAAAAAAAAACTTTCCAAAAATCTCACATACAATACTTTTAATTATTAATTATAATAATTTTAAATCTAATTTAATTAGAATACACCAATATGATAATTATAAAGTACCTTTATCTCAGTTTTAGAGATATTTTAAAATCATCTTTAAGTCTAAAAATATTCTAAATCAAATAAATAAAAATAATATAAAAAATATATATTCTAGAATCAAGTTGATAAATAATAAATAAATAAAAAAACCTCACTCATTTCCATACAATTCCAAAATATTTTCGAAATTAACAATTTAAATGGCAGCAGAGAAATGACAAAATAGTTCAGGTGGTGCACGGTGAAAGCCGTCCATAATAGTTTGTGCGGGATTGGAAAAATCGTCTATTTCCATTCGCTGATGCCCCAAATCATGGATTGAGAAAAATGGCTCCTTTTCCCATAAGCAAGGGGAGGTGAGCACTCGGTGATACGATTTTCCATTCTCTGTGACTCTTTTTCTCCTTCCACTTATTCTGCTAGAATCTATTACTTTACCGTCGCCTCTGTATTTAAACTCGAATTAGAGATCTGGAAAAATGCAAAAGCACTTTTTAACTCTTTACACTATATTTGCTTATGCTACAGGTGTTTGCACATGATGAACGAGTATTATATCATGCCAGACTGTATTTTATGATTATAATTATATATAAAATAACAAACACTATAAAGATTAAGATTGAGGGATACAATTAGATTTAAAATTTATTTATATTGATCTATATATGATATATCTTACTCTATTTAAAAATATAATATTAATTGCCAATCCCCCGCTCAATTAAAATGTAGACTGCCCAGCCTTAGAATGACCAAAGTATTTTAGTGTCCTCGACCCAATTAAAGTGAAGACGAGTGAACACGGCTTGTCATAGAATAAATGAAAAGAGTGAGTGGGTTGTCACTTGGTCTCACTTGGTCTTATGTCTTTTAATAAGGCAACAAGTTTTTTTTGTTGTGTTTTGATGGATATTTTTTTACATTTCTCTTTTTGATGGGTTTCGATAAATTGGAAATCAGGGGTATTGTTTTACAATAAGATTATAGGTGAATGAGTGGATACATTTTCATTTCCTAGATGAAGGGGCTTAATTAAGATCTATAAAGAGGCTACAACATTGGAGTATTGGGTTTAATTCATTGGTAGACAAACCGAAGTCTCAGTAGTTTTCAGTGAAATTGGTTGGTTTTCCCCTTGAATTATGGACCAAGCGAGTAACAAATTGGTTGATGACTGTATTGGGCGATTTATTTTATTTGATGAGAAATTTGGTGTGGTATTGGAAAAGAATATCCTTTAGGTCCTAGTAGAAATGGATTTCTCAATGGAGTTACTGAAGCAGCTGAACATCACTAAGGGCGCATCATCATTCTGTCAGTGGTTGGATTTTTGGAAGGTGCCTTTTAGATGTATGGCATGTCACCAAACTAGACAACTTAAGGCATCATGTCGAGACAAGCGTGCTTTTGGTCCAGAAGTCCCTCTATTGGGCATCGACAAACATAAGGTTGATTTACTAGGGGTGGGAGATGTGGTGGAGGGTTCAAAAGATATTAGCCTAGATCCTAGGGTTTTACCTTTATTAGAGGAATTTTGAGGTCTAAAATGCGTCTCGAAACAAAAATGTACAACCAGAATCAACTTTATAAGAACCAATAGGATTCAAGGATGATTCACCATTTTTAAAGTAAAAAAGTAAAAGAATTAAAAAATAAAAAATAAAAAATATTTTTTCAACTCGTATTTTCAATTTCTATCCCTACAATTTTACTCAAATTTCAAGCAATGGCACTTGTTGTATGCATAATTTAATTCATCATCCAAGGAGTACCTAGATGTTGCGTACTTTTGATGGACCATGTTATACGAAAAATGAGAAATATATGAAAAATGTGATTACAATCACATTTTTTCTTATGTGTTTCTCATTTTTTGTGTAGTGAGGTCCATCAAAAGTATGAAACATGGGTACTCTTTGGACGAGGAATAAAATTCCACATCCAATGAGTGCTCCCACTCGAAATTTGAGTAAAACCGTAGGGAGATAAGTTGAAAAAATAGTTCCTTTTTCCCCTCTAAAATTGATGATGTAATCTAATCTTATTTTGTTACTTCCACTAGTATTTTATAATATTCCTTAGGAGACCCATTTTAGACCTCAAAATTTCTCTAATGCATATTGTAATCATCCACTAACTTCAACATCCCCTCATCATCCTGAGGCATCGAAGGGCTCTCTTTGTCTTCAGTGGACAACAACTCGCAAACTCTTTCTAGATTTGACTACCCAAAGGTTTTCGCGGGAGTGCTACCCTAGAGATTACTACTCATGGTTTGGACGAGGGTCTATTAGCCCCTTCTTCACCATATGACCACCTTATTTCTGGGAAAGTTGCTTCCTCTCGAGATGCTCTTGGGAAGTGATCATGGACAAACTTTGAGGACACAACTACTTTGAAACTATTACAATCAACATAATCCATAATCGATTCCATGGCCAGTAAGCTCATAAACTCTCTCTCTGAAGACGATATCAATATATTGGACGGTATTGCTTATAGTCCTCTTGTTTCCACCTCGGTGGAAGTTTGTTCTGTTGAGACCCCTGTTTTCCCTAACCCACCTCTTCATGAAGGTGGAGTTGTTAAATCTTTCATCTTCTCCGATTTTCAAAATGTCTCATTAAAGCATAACCCTTGAATTCCTCTACTCCAACTAAAGAGGCTTTCTCTTTGGTTCTAGGGTTTTAGGCTCCTCAGGTTTTTCCTCTTTGAATGTTCTGGCTATCCCTTCTTTTACTCCCTCCCGGGTTTCTCCTTCCCCTAAGGACGCTCCTCTTTCTTCCTTTCAATCCATCCCTTCTCAAAAGAAGAAATATTCTCGGATGATCATTGAATTTAATGATCTCCTTAAGAACAACCTTCTCATTGATATTGTTATATACCTAGAATCCTTGCAAGAACTTAGAGCTCAAAATTCCTCCAACCAGGGCCTTAAATGATCATTATTTCCTTAAATATTATGGGAGTCGAGGGCCCTCCTAAACTTCACGCCCTTTGTAGAATGATTTATTTACAACATCATTCTATCATTTTGCTCCAGGAAAGCATTGTTCCTTTTCTTAAAGCTAGAATCTCTATCAAAAATATGTTCTGGTTGGCATGTTTGTGTAGTGGATATGGATGGGCATTCGAGTGGTCTTGCGGTTATTTGAAACCCAAGTGAAGTTATTTTTCAACCTTATTCATCTATGGCGGGTATAGTTTATTTTTCATGTTTCATAGGTGTTAATGGCGATGTTGTTATGGTGAATTATTATGGCCCCTATCGAGACCACAATCATTTCTGGCATAAAATTTCTTGTAGTGGGTTGCTAAAAACTTAAAATATTATTTTCTTGGGTGACCTTAATTTTGCAATGTCGACTTGGAAGATATGGTGTCATTTGACACATCCTAATCCCTTTTCAAATTTTATTTTCTCGAATTATTTTGGATGCTAGTCTTATTGATCCTCAACCTATCCCTTTGGGTGCAACTTGTTGTAATTCTAGTGACAGTACTTGTGGGGTAGCTAAGAGGCTTGAAAAGTTTCTCATTTCTGAATATTTGACTTCCAAAGCTAGGAAAATATCATTCATGGATTCGTTCAGAGGTTATATCTAATCATCTTCCCATCTGTCTCTAGTTTGTTTGTTATGGTTTGGGACCTTGACCTCCTTCTATGTTTAGTCATTCTTGGTTAAATGAGGCTTCCCTCCATGCTATGGTTAGATCGATTTGGGTTGGTTTGCACCCCCATCCCACCTTATCTGTGATGGATCACTGACAATTTATGATGATAGATCCCCCCACCTACCTTGCTCAAGAATCTTAATGGTTAAGGACCTCTTATAATTCTTTAAATAATGACTTGATTTCATGGTAAAGTATTGCTTCAAAACAATTCATTTTATGGCTAAATTTTATGTTTACTTCTAAAATCATATTGGTAAGCCTATGCATTAATACAAAATTAATAAGACCAGACACATCCTAATCCCTTTTCAAATTTTATTTTCTCGAATTATTTTGGATGCTAGTCTTATTGATCCTCAACCTATCCCTTTGGGTGCAACTTGCTGTAATTCTAGTGACAGTACTTGTGGGGTAGCTAAGAGGCTTGACAAGTTTCTCACTTCTGAATATTTGACTTCCAAAGCTAGGAAAATATCATTCATGGATTCGTTCAGAGGTTATATCTAATCATCTTCCCATCTGTCTCTAGTTTGTTTGTTATGGTTTGGGACCTTGACCTCCTTCTATGTTTAGTCATTCTTGGTTAAATGAGGCTTCCCTCCATGCTATGGTTAGATCGATTTGGGTTGGTTTGCACCCCCATCCCACCTTATCTGCGATGGATCACTGACAATTTATGATGATAGATCCCCCCACCTACCTTGCTCAAGAATCTTAATGGTTAAGGACCTCTTATAATTCTTTAAATAATGACTTGATTTCATGGTAAAGTATTGCTTCAAAACAATTCATTTTATGGCTAAATTTTATGTTTACTTCTAAAATCATATTGGTAAGCCTATGCATTAATACAAAATTAATAAGACCAAATATAAATAAATAAATATTTTTATTAATTTGTTTACATGATATAGTAATAAATGCACACCTACTATAAGTAATGTGTGGTATAATGGGATGCAACACTTCACATCATCGTGATTTATTTTTATAAATTATATATTTAGTCTAAATACATAGGAAGGGGTGTTACAAAACATCATCATTGAGATTGAATCTCTCTCATCTAGAGCATCAAAAAATTCATATGATACATGTAGATCCAATTTTGGATCACAAGGAGCATGAAGGTGATACTTTCACTTTTCGAAATATTATTAACATAGTAAAATCCCTTTGGTAGACTTAACCATTTATCTAAATTTTCTACTTCTATGATCCATTCAAGCAAAGGAATATCAATGTCGAAGCTAAAATTTATCTTAAAGGGAATCATACCTTCAATTTAATGAGTACTTGTGTCAAAAGGTGTTTCCATCATAGTTGGGATTTGTGAAGGACCTTATTGAAATTATCTATCATCTCATTCATCTATCATGTGAGGGCTTCCTCAAGAATAATCTTAATAGGATATCGTATACCATCCCATGTCTTTTCCTTTCTCCATGTGACTCCACTTTAGTTGACAAGGGAATTCTTCACCAGGTTTAGTTAATTGCAAGCCCAACTTTCTATACCTTGACCTCATCGAGAACATGCATAGAAAAACAACAAGGAGTATATTTCTTTGAAACCTCTAATCCAAATTATGTTTAAAAAAAAAATGAAGATATCAATAATAAATGAAATAAAATAGAGATATTGCAAAGACCATAGTAAAATAGTAAAACCTAAACTATTCATGAATAAAATAGTAAAATCTCAGTAATATGCAATGCAATACAAACTTCCTAGAATGGTAACAAATTATCTCTAAGAATATATTTTTTAACTACACTCACTTGAAAAAATCCCATAACAAGAGGTTAAAACTATAACTTATAGATTCCAATAAAGCCTTATGAGACAAAATCTCTAATATTCAAGACCATAACCCTATGATAAAACTAGAGCTACGCAATAATTTTGAGTGGGATGAATCTGAGTTGTCCACAAGAAGAAACAATTTTCAAGACCATAGTGTTTCATTAATTTTATGTTTTAGGTATTCCTTATCATATTCGAAATAAAATTAAAACATTCAATAAACTCCCCAAGTTGCTTGTACTTTGGGTGAAAAACACATGTGAAAGCTCCAAAACAATGTTTCACAAGTTTACAAACTAAAAATTTTAAAAACCATGACCATTATTTAGATGCACCTAGATGGCCACCCCAATCACAACAAGTAGTACTAATTTAACTGTTTTCACCATGCTCATTGTTGCTTAACATGAAATATTTGTATGTTCTCTCTACCATGGATAGAAAAGTTCCTAGAAGGTTTTAAGACCTTCTTTCTTTATTTTTTGTCATAAATTAATTATTGGGAAACACCAGATACGTCTCCTTCATTCAAAGGATTGTACCCAATGTAAAGTAGGTGGTGTAGACATAATGCACAGAAGCCCATGGGAATTAAATTGGAGAGCTTCATGACGTCTTGGATTACTAACACCATCTTTCTAACAATGGTACCAACGGATAGAAACAATCCTCGTGGTGAAGGTTTTAAGTCTTTGTCTTACTTCTAAGATATGTTTATTCTTAAAAAAATAAAATTTTGAAACTTAGACAAGAATCCCAATGCATGGAAACCTGATAAAGTCAATAAAGAACAATTTCCACATAACATATCTTATAATAGAAATATAAACTATAAAGAAAGAGATATAAACATTATAAAACTCTATTATGTATTGCAAAGTAAAATTAAATGAAATATAGTTGAAATGTATTGTTGGTTTGATGCTCTTCTCATGTATCCTACATGGAAGCTTCACTTCTCAAACTCTTCTCTACATTCCAAGAGTCCATTGTTAGCTTCCAACTACTCAACCTTCCACTCTCAAATTTACAATGAAATGACCATTAATTACGATACAATCACAAATATTTTCAAATTCTCCCTAAGTTTAATAATAAAGCCAATTTTTTTAAGAAAAATAATTGATAACAATAACATTCTCGCATAGAATTGGTTTAGATTTTATATTTAAAATTATAAAATTACAATTTTGTTTTCTTTCCTTTTTTTCTTAACTTTTTTCCTTTGTTCATTTTCATTATGGTTTGTTAAGAAACATCAAAAATCCCTTAAGGTAAACAATCCAGTTTCACCAAAAATATATGTATTTTCTTATGCATGGAGTTAATCATAAAGAAATTAAAAGAAATGACATTTTTTTACCGTGTCATTAAATACATGTATCAATATCAAGTTTTTGATAGCATTGCCCCATACTCACTGAAAAAGATTTGTTAGTACTAGAAATGACAATTTTATAGGTGTAACTCAAACACATGTATCAACATCAAATTTGTGATAGCATGGCCCTACATTCATTATGAAAAGAAATTATATTTTGTTCTTCCATACATAAAATAATGTATTTAAAGTTATAATCTTATTGATACCAGGCCCTATATTCCTTATGAAAAGAAATTATATTTTGTTCTTCTCTATATAAAATAACGTATTTAGAATTACAATCCTATAATCATAACTACATGTTGTGAAGTTGTTAACCATGATTGTTATGTAGTGAAGTTGTCAACCATGATTGTTGTGTCCACCAAAAGAAATTATATTTCGTTCTTCCATAGATAAAATAATGTATTTAGAATTATAATCCTCTAACCATTATAACTACATGCCGTGAAGTTGTCAACCATGATTGTTGTGTCCATGTTGATGATCTCAATCAACATGATCTCAATGATTTAGATGCAATTATCATATTCATCAAGTATGAGATGCCATACGTCGAATGAAAAGAATTCAATCCACGGACAATGTGCATTCATAGAATTTTAGCAAACCATTCCCAACCACAAGTTTCATAGTCCACAACATATTCCAGATTTGTGAACCTCTTATAGGAAAAAAGCGAAGGTCTATTTTATAGAAAAAGTACATTGGGTGGAGAAATCTCTACAATAGAGAAAATTTAGATTATCTTCATTTATATGTGAATACCAACTCTTTATCATTTTCAATGTCACTTTTTACTCAACCCATAGTAAATGCATATACTATTCCCAGCACACATTTGGGCAAAACATTTTATTCACATTAAACATTACGATATCGAACTTTAAGAATTTTTTCAACCTTAGGTGTGAATATAGAGACATGTTTTGCTCACCATATTAAGTAGAGAGATTTATCATAATTTTTAAACTATTTCTAACTATAAATATTTTTGAATGCTAAATATATTAAATGCATTTTTTCATTAAATTTGGTATATTGATATAGGATAAGTTTAATATTTTTTTGGGATAGTTTTTTTTCTTCTTAAAAGTTGTTTTTATTTTTAATCTCTCTTATTGAAGTTTGATCTTGTAATGTAGTAAAGACTAAACACAACACAAACTAATTGGTCTACACCTCATAAGTCATATTAACATAGGGTTATTTATTGAATGAGTGATTATATAATGATGGTAAAAATAACTATTTTTAATGTACTTCATAATTAGCATAGGCATATAGATTAAATGGTTAGTAAATGTGGATGGGCATAAATCCTTAGTAAGTGTCTAAATGCTTAATTTATCATATATCTCATGTTGTTAAAAAAAACTAAATTAAATTACAATTACTATTATTATTATTGATATTGATAAAAAATAATTAATATACAATTAAAAATATATGAATTTAAAAGAAAGATGTAACAAGATTCTTAATTATGGAGATTCACTCTAACTTTTTCATAGAAATCTTTAATTTGTAAATATGGTATATTACAATACTATCGCTTATCAATACTACATACCCAAAAAACCATAAATCATTTCATAGACACTGTTTATGTAACAATTTTTAATTAATAAATTTATTTAAAAGACAAAAAAAACCATAACTATTTTGAAAATGAATCTTAGTCTTCATTTTATATTATTAAAAATATTTTAAAAAAATTAAATCTCTACCATCTACTTAATAATTATTAACAATTAAATTAAAATTAAAATCATATTCTAAAATAAATATATCTAATAATATAAAAATATTTATATTTTATATTATTTAAAACTTAAATAATATAAAATATTTAAAACTTAACTAATATAAATATTTTATATTATTTAAGACAACCTTTTACATTATATACTATTTAGCACTTATTTAAAGCTAAGAGAATATATATTAACTTGCTTTAATTCATTTTTTAAAACATAAATATTAAATATTAAATATTAGAATGGAGTAAAACCATATTTTCAAAATTTTAATTAAAATTAGTTTTATTTTCCCGTATATCAAAGTATTAAAGAGTTTTCCCGTCTTTTAATCCAACTAATAAATAAATAAATGCATTTCATTTCGATTATAACGATTATTATGAAATAATTAGGAACAAATAACAGTTTTGATAAGCTCTCTCAATTACCCAAAATACTAAATTAAGCACTATCAATATGAACAATGAAAGTCTTTAATCAGAATAGTTAAATTTACAGTCTAATTTATTATTTAAATGAAAAAGTAAGTTAAATTAATTAATTTTTTAATTCAATAATTTAGTATAAATTTATTGAAATTTATATATTTTATTTTAAAGTTAGAACTTTAACATTAAATATTTAATAAATTTGATGTTTTTGGAGATTTTCAATATTTGTTTTAAGATTTTGAAAAGAAAAATATAAATTTTAGAAAAAGAAACAAATTAAGAAAAAATAATTTATAACATATTATTTTTTTTATAGGTGGAAAAATCTATTATAACTTTGTGGTAAATTAATTCTCGTTGTTAATCGGGAATGTAAGTTGACTCATCACTATTAATCAAGGAAAATCACACCACTTGGAATAACCCACTGGTGGTCCTTAAGGGGGTAGTCTTTCACTCCTTGCTAAATGCCTCTGGGTCGTTAACTTGTTTCCTTACGTCTATGGAAAACAAACCACTTACCTATCAAATTATATTTCATTTTATTATATCTTTTGAATTTTCTAAAAATTTTAAAAATTAAGAAAAGTCTTTCAGTAGAGATCACATAAGAGAAATTTTTGGCCGACGCGTTTTGAACCAACAAGTGTGGTGTATCATCCATATGAAGAGGTAGACCATGGAAAAGGATTAAATAGACAACAATGTAGAGACCATAATCTTAGGTAACAACTATATCTGAACAATAATATTTAAATGATGATATTAATTTATTAAAAACAAATATTAATAAGTGTCGGCTATATTAAATGACTAGTTTTTGAAAAATAATATTCAAATTAATTTATTAAAATCAAGATCATTTAATCAATAAAAATAATTAATGGAAAATAATAAAATGAAACAAAAATATACACAAATCAAAAGAAATATATATATATATATATATATATATCAAAGAAAAGTAATCAATAAATAAAATAGGATCAACAATAAAATACGGGGCTAAGACCCATTAAACAAATAACAAAAATACTAAAAGTAGTTAAGAACGAATAAGATGATAAAATACTTAAGAAAATATGAAATATCAAGAAATAAACTCTAATGAAGAATAAACCAACAACAAATACTATAAAAAGGACACCAAAATCTACATAGATAAATAAACAAACAAAATAAATCCGAAAAAGAAACCTAAAAAATTAGGAGGACATGACAAGGACCCACTTCTACTATAATCCATCCATTGGCTCTATTCAAATTATTGGGGTTTTTTTTTCCAATTTCTAGGGCCTCCCTGAATTTATGATGATGGAAATAGATAACCCTAGTAACGATTTGGCCTCCCCAATGCAGATGTGGTGCTTAAATTTATTTGCATGCTCTGCAAAAGTAGAGGAGTGATTCCTTCCATGCTTGATGTTAGCGACATGCTCGTGAATCCTTTGATTAATCGAGCAACCAATCTCACCATTGTAGGGATTCCCACAAGAGCATGGGATAACGTAAACACCCTTCATATTCTTGGGTTCCACTAAGTATTTTACATATCTAAGAGAGCTTCGGATGTTACTTAAAGGCCTAAAGGTTGAAGCCACCTTATGCTTCCTTAGGATCCTCGCAATCTTGTCAGTGGTCCCTTGGATAAAAGGAAGATGAACACCAAAAAATCGATCCTTGGTATCTTCTTAGCACTAGGACATTTTTCAGCTCTGAGGAAAGCCTTAGTACATTGGTGTCTACTATAATCATTATTAAAAAAAACACTTAGGATATTTTTTCTCTTCATTAAGATGGTTGTCATCCTAAACTCTTAAAGCTCTTGTTGCTAAGGTGTTGAGAACACCAAACTTTTGAGTTGACAAATGATAAGAATTAAAATGATTTCTACTAAAAAATTTTCTTTCATTATAGATCACAAAAACCTAAATTCTAAAAATATTAATAAAAAATATTTTGACCCATTAAATTATATTTACACTTTCATTTTATTATATCTTTTCAAATTTTATAATAATTAATGTTACCATGGGAGAGAAGCCACATTGTTCCACCATATGTATGTACTTTCAAACTTCCATTATATCTTTACATGATCAATATTATATAAATATAAATTGAAGTTTTTTTGTTTTTTAGTTTAAATATAATAATAATATAATTTTGATTCAAATTGTAATTTTTTTAAATTATTTTAATAAATAAATAAATTTAATTCTTTAAAGCCCATAACAACGATAAAGTTCTAATTTATCATTCTTACATAATTGAGCTTTTAAATTTATGAGACAAGTGGATATTCAATAAATATTTATTTGCAAATTTTGTTTGTAGTGTTTTTGAATTGAACTTTTATCTCACAATGTTTCTGGTGGTTGTTGTTCCTGCTTTCGTTATCAAAATGACCAAAACCTCCCAACCAAACTAGGCATGACCTTAGTAACCAATTTAAAAGTACTTCA
This sequence comes from Pinus tabuliformis, assembly GCA_031772625.1. Taxonomy (NCBI): domain Eukaryota; kingdom Viridiplantae; phylum Streptophyta; class Pinopsida; order Pinales; family Pinaceae; genus Pinus; species Pinus tabuliformis. The sequence goes on from CM062816.1 coordinate 719,986,899, forward strand.
CAAATGAGATACTCTACCCCGTCCCCAAAAACTCAAGAATAATTGAGGCTTCTCTCAATCTGTAGCTTTCTCAGTGATTTCCTCTTTCTCGTGCTTCATTTTCTCAATAAAATAATTCTCCCCCTGACTTAGTAGTACTCACTTATTTTTATTTCCCCAGTCTGCCGCTTTTCTTCCTCCTTGTTACGTGGAGCCCTGCATGTTATAGATTTGATCAAATATTTTTATCCATATTTGATTTATGATTCTCCTTTTAATAATTTTTAATTGAGTTCGTTCATCTTTTTAGAGGATAGATTTTATATATGTAGTTTTTTTATTATTTTTATTAATATTAACTTTATTCAAATATTAATTTAATTTAATTTAATTTATAATTTTAATTAAATTTTTTTATTATTTTATTTATTTAAATAATTGTAACATAATTTATATTTTCCTTTGATTAAGGATTTATCATTTGTATATGTAAGGGTGATATACCTACTAAATACCTAACTTAATATATTTTCATTATATTTTGATAAGTTAGAATTTACTTTGATGATTCATTTATTAACTTAATTTTAGATATTTTTCCATATTATTCGGTATTTATACTATTGCAATACGTCTAGGTTATGAATATGTAGCTATCATATGGATGCCCCATATGTATGCTAATATTCTCATTATTTGAAGGTGGGCCATTACAAAAAATAAATTTGACATATAATTATGATGTTTCTCTGTGGGCTTGGGGTGAGCAGGCACTGTTCACCCCAACCAATAAGATGCGTCCATTTTCATCCTCCTTGCAGAAATCAAAAGTTGACATGTGGAAGTGTGAAGTGTTGAGGATGATAGTTTCAACAGTGACAAGGGAACCTCATACCTTATTTCCCCCTTCATACGAATTGCTTCAACTAGTTTTCAAGAGTTTTTTATTTGGGCATTCCTCTCTGTAACACACAATGCCACATCCACAAAAAGGTTCCCTGATCGAATCCCTCTGCAGACATTTTGGGATGGCTTATCCAAATCGTCCCGTCGTCTTCCACATTGGAAAGTAATGCAGATCCTTCTTCCCCCTATTCATAGATGGGCTTATCCTACTATGAAGATGAAATTACAGTGAGGACATTGAATCTATGCCTACAACTTGGAGGGTCATGGAGAGTAAATTAGTGGCTTGGAGGGTAAATTGCCTCCACAACCTTTAACAATATACACACATAGTACCACCACTAAAAGACAAGTTGGGCTTCATGCGTCATGCTATATACATTCAATCCTATTTTTTGTTGCCTTTTAGATTGTGATAGGTAATCGCTTAGACCAATGAACAATACCACCACCAATAATGCTTACACCATGGTGGTTTGTATGAATGTGACTAATTTGTATTACCTCTTTTTTTCAGCTCTATGTTCAACCCTGGCAACGTTTTCTCTCATCTCAACTTTAGCTTGTTTGATATCCCTCTTCTCACAAGTTATTTCTTTGTATGTAGGGTTATGTGCAATAACCTTCTCAGTTTGCATCCATATATAACAACAACATTGGATTACAAAACATCAAAATCCAAAATCCATCGCACTTAATCCTCCATCTACCTACTTAATAGATGTATAACACATAGAACATATCCATGTCAATATTAAAACTAGGCATTGAAATAGGTGGAATGACATCTAGAAACCCTTGGTTATCAAACCCATATTTGTCACTACCTCCATAAAAATGAAATGCTATATTCATACGATAAACCCTAGTGTAATTTGTACCAACTAGGTTATTAAGTTTAATTTTAAGGGTCTGAGGCTTAGGTAACAATGAAGAATACCCAGTAATATCCTTGAGAACAATCCATTCAATTCCTATGGTAGTCAACTCTATTGTTTCAAAGGATATCCACTCCACTCAACTTCCCATGTGCAATTCGATCAAACTGCCTCACCATACACATTTTTAAACCAAAGAAAATAGAAGTATCTTAATTTCATAACCAACTCTCTACGAAAATTGCATAGAAAATACATATTCCTAAACTAAGACACTTGAAACAAAATGTCTACTTGATTCCATGACAAAATATGAAATCCCCCAAATCAAAACCGTAACATCTCTCTATACATTCTTGCATAAAAATCCTATGATTAGGAAACAAATAAAATAAAATCATTGAATGCTTAATAAGCGATGTCCCAGCCATTGGAAGAAGAGAAGTAAGCAAGTTGTCACTTTGATAATTAGAATCACTTTGTAGGGGTTTTGTAGGTTTCAACCCATCGAGCAATTTGTCCTCATCCACAATTTCTATGGAGAACAACCAACTCTTCTTAACGTGGAACCTAGACTCATCCCCTACCTAATTCTTAAGACCCATTGCCCTTATTTTCTCCATTCTCTCCTTTACAGGCAACCCTTTGGTGGTATAAATCTTACGAAGTTTCACCTCCTCGCCGTCATACTCATACCCTGAAATGATCTTCCAAATGGCTCCCCCTACACGTTGCCTTGCACTCCATCACCACTTTCCTCCAATTCTTCTGACATTTTAGGGGTGAGCTAAACTATACTAGCACTAGAGCCTCACCATATGTAAACCCAAAATCGTGGCGTAATACTTGGACAAAGAAAAGCTTCTCCTTCAAAAGCTTAATGGGATTTCTTACCTCGAAAAATATCATTGGATGGTCATGAGTTCCAGACTGACTTGCCTTGTATGTGCTTACTTGAACTATTGATGAAGTGGATACCTCTTGATGTTTATGAAGGTCTACTATGGCAAGAGTTCAACTCACCATAAGTATAATAACCAGAGTCTAACGTATGTAAAAATTGAGACTAAACAATCTACAAATGAATCCATATTTAGGAGAAAATGTCAACATAGTTCATGGGGGCTTCACTCAATGAAACTCTAGCATATCACTTGCGTTCGTGGCATACTAAACAATACCCTTAATTTGAATATATATTGGAAAATACCTCTAAAATTCACATTACTTAACCCCCTACCAATATGAACCCGATACACTTTCCCAATTTAAAAATCCCCTACTTTCACTAGATATTGTAGGTTTCCATTTTTTCATTAGCATTTTTTATTCCCCTTTATATTTTTTCATTAACATTAAGCTCCATTTTTTATACTTCAAAATTTTTAAAACCCTTTACCCCCTATTATATGCTCAATACATTGTGCCATTTTTTTCTTAATATATATCCCCCAATATGAATCCACGTGGTATGGTATTTCTCTCCTAGTGAACCCCCCTGTGGCATAGTTGTACTTTATATTTTTACAAATAATTTACGAATCCATATTAAATATTCGAAATTGGCAAGAAGATGCTTTTGAAAGTTTGTAATGTCACTATTAGAAATGTTGCCAATTATCATGCAACGTGGCTTAATCTCTTAAGCCTTAATCTGCCACTGCTCGACACATTGTCAATTATCAAGCACATTGACATCTACCTATTTCGTTGCGTGGTTTCAAATAAACTCATCTCATATGCATTCAAGGTCTTCACAAATACCACCTAACACTTACAAGGCATTTTTGGGGCTTTTTTTTCCTTCATTCCACTAATGAGTTTGCTTGCTCCAATGCCCCAATGTGTATATTGAGGCAAAAAAATTGAGTAGCACACCTAGTAATGGGCCTTTCAAAGAGGTAATGGTTTTCAATGAAGGGGTTGTTGTAGGTGTTGTGTGGCCTTTTTATGTGGTTTACACATGAGGGATAAATCTATTTTTTTGGTGCCCTGATATTGGTATTGTGTCATTTGATTTGGCTAGTTATGCAATTAAGGTTACGCTCTTTTTGAGTAAATTGTTGGATGGAAAAGAGCACACATTCAGTTTCAGCGTGACCAATATTCTGAATCTTTGGTTTGTAGATGGAAATTTGCACTTGTGGTTTGATGAGAAATTGTTTAATCATAGGGCGATTGATTGAGCATAAGGAACCCATTTTGGATTGGTTGGTTCTGGCAAACTTCAAAGGGTTGGAGGGATCATTTCACACATCTGCAAATAGGAATATCTCTTACTTTGGCTAGGTAGAACTCGATCTCTTCCTTTCACTAGGTAGAATCCTCTCATAAAATGCTCATTACTCATACTTTGCAAGAGTTCAAGTTTGATAATTTAATCACTTTTAAAATAAATACAAATGTATAGATTGTACATCAAGCAATAGTAACCAACATGAAGGTTATTGTGGAGACTACCAAAAGAATGATATTATCTTATAAAATTGATACATTTTACCCTTTGTATATGGATGTTGCTAGTGTAGAGAAAAAAAATAGTACACATATGGAAATAGAAAATTTTTAATTTTTTTAATTAATATGTATATGCCACACTGTCATCATATTGATTTCAAGTGTCAAAAAGAAATATCTATGTAAACATTATAAAATATATATATATATATATATATATATATATATATATATATATATATATATATAGATATTTAATACATTACGCTAAAAATATAACATTAATTTAAGGTGTCAAAAGCAAATATCTATTTAAACATTACATTAAAATATAGTTAATTGCAATTAGAGACAAGAGCGGATGTTGCTAGTGTGGAGAAAGGAAATGTTATATATATATATATATATATATATATATATATATATATATATATATATATATATATGGAGCTGGAAAAATTTTACTTTTTTAATTAATATGTGTGCATGCCACACTATCATTGTATTAATTTCAGGTGTCAAAACCAAATATCTATTTAAACATTACACTAAAGTATAGTTAGTGGTAGTTAGAGATGAGAGTGGTTGGCTACATTGCTATGGAACATAATTATTTTTCTTTTTCTTTTTAGGTATGCTTGATATGAATATCTTATTATCAGGGTTGTAGGGAGTTTGTATGATATTTTTGAGATTTATTATTTATAATATTAATAATTTAAAACAAAATGTTAAAAAATAAAAGTGTATTAATTATTAATTTTAAATTTGTTGAGAGATAACATAATTTTTTATTACACTGTGATATTTAATTGATTAAAATGTTTTTTTCAATACATAAATGTTTTTTATTTTTGGGAAAAACTCTTCATATAATAAGATTTTGTAAATTATATAGTTTGTATTTATGGTTCCAACAAATTCTTACCAAATATAAAGTAAAATTGACTCAAATATATATCTAAAAAAGTAGAAATATCTATGTAACTGATGCAAGAGCATCCGAACACTCTTCATTAAAAGAGGAATCCAAAGCTGAGAAGGAGGAGACGTGGACAAATGTGCAAACCAGGAGGAAAATTATGTTAAAATAGGGTTAAAATGATGGAATGGATAAAGTCACTAGAAGACTTATTTAATTTAATTTAACCTGCCATGTATGCATATAGAGAGATTTAGAGGTTGTTGAGTGAATGTCGGAGAAATTCATGGATCGTACACGATCCCTCCCTTTTATAATTTCTTATATAAGAGAATCTATGTAAGGAGGTGAGATATATAGAGCGACAGATAGAGATTTGTGTAAACAAGGTGTGCATTCAATGTAGTCGAGAGGGGGAAGTGTGACTAAGGCTGAAATTCCTTAGAATGTAATCAAGTTTTGGATAATATAAATCTACGTGTGTGTGAATTCCGTGTATCTGTGTACTTGTTCCTTTTCAAGTTATGTTGTGTATATATGTGTTGTTGAGTTAATTTCTATGTTACGAGTTTATTTATCGACCATCGATCACCGTGAGGATCGATGGTGCTTCAAAGTTAAACAAGTTGTGTGAAGCGTTGAGTAGAAATGGAAAAGTTAATTAAGTGTTGATGTGGATTCCATCATATGCGAAGAAGTGGAAAAGAAGAGCCGTCAGATCATTAAAAGCAGTTTTGCAACAAGAATGGGGTTCATCGGGCGGCCTAAGGGTTGTAAATGGTTTTTCAAAAGACGGACCCGATGGATGCTTGAACTAGAGTATAATCCAGTTGAGATCCGGGGATGATCGAACTGTTCATTGGTTGGATGATCGGATGGATATCAGGTTGGAATAGGCACGGAAGTTAATCCAAAAACTGGTCTTGGACATCTATAGATTGAGGACTAATAATTCTCATTGACTCCATGAGGGCGATTAAACGTCGCGTAAGTGATCCACCTGACATCGTTGTGGACCGTCGAATCAAGCGAATATTAATCAATGGTTATAAAGTGTCGGGTTAGTTTTTTGATTGGGGGAAGACATCAACCGTCGAATCAAGAACTAGATCGACGACAGAGATTTAATCACAATTCGCATTCGATAAAAGAGTTTAGCTTTGCGATAAACCTAGATTTTGATGTTGTGATGGACTATGGACCATCAGATCAAAGAGTTGATCGAATGGCGAAGGCTAACTCTCACATTTCGGAGGAAACAAGTGTTGGAAGATTACGAAAACTGTGATGTGCGATGAGCCGAGAATGCGATGAAGCATTGACCATTGGATCATGAAGCTAATCAATGGCGAAGATTGAAGAATAAAAAAAAAGCTTGGGAAAGAGACAACCCAAGAAGTTTATAGATGCAGGTTTATTCTATTTGAGATCCAGCCTTAGGCATTCATGGTCGGGTTTCCATGTGTTTCTGTGTATTTGCGCTGACTCTTGTTGTCCCAGATTTTAAGGCAAAAGAATTAACTAACGCTTTCGATATGAATGTGGGCCCATAACCCACAGGTCCACGATCGACATTTTGGAAATGAAATGGATATTGCCTTAGCGGAATTTCTACTTTCATCAAGTGGTATCAGAGCAGGGAAAGGTTTCCTGTGAGTAGAAAGAGGATCTTGTATGTGAAAGGAGGAGGTACAGTTGTGTTAAAGCTTGGTGATTTTATGGTCTTTACTGTCATACATGTAGTGGCAGCAAAAGGTGGGAAGACTTGCAGCAACCTAGAGCAAGGAGTGCTCAATTTGTTCCAGAGGAGAGAACCGAAAGGATGCCAAAAGACAAAGCTCAGAGGAGAAAGCTTGGTGAGGTATCATGTAGTAGAGAAGATTGTTACTACAGAGGTTTGGTTGCAGCTCATAGAAGATCATGAAGGCAGTTTCGCTAAGGAAATGGGTAGAATTGCTATGGGATTAAGGAAAAGCATATGACCAGGAGGTCATAAATTTTTGTGCCTCGGGAGTCTGATGCAGGAGAATTCGAGCTCTCTTCATTAAAAGAGGAATCCAAAGCTGAGAAGGAGGAGATGTGGATAAACATGCAAACCAAGAGGAAAATTCTGTTAAAATAGGGTTAAAATTATGGAATGGATAAAGTCTCTAAAAGACTTATTTAATGTAATTTAACCTGCCATGTATGTGTATAGAGATATTAAGAGGTTGTTAAGCGATTGTGGGAGAAATTCATGGATCATAAACGATCCTTCCTTTTTATAACTTCTTATATAAGAGATTCTATGTAAGGAGGTGAGATATATAAAATGACATATAGAGATTTGCGTAAACAGGGTGTGGATTCAATGTAGTTGAGAGGGGAAATTGTGACTAAGGCTGAAATGCCTTAGAATGTAATCAAGTTCTGTATAATGTAAATCTGCGTGTGTGTGTAAATTCTGTGTATCTGTGTACTTATTCCTTTTCAAGTTATGTTTTGTATATATGCGTTGTTGAGTTATTTTGTGTTATGGGTTTATTGATTGACCATCAATCACTGTGAGGATTGATGGCGCTTCAAAGTTAAACAAGTCAATTGTTGTGTGAACTGTCGAGTAGAAATGGTAGAGTTAATTAAGTGTCGATGTAGATTCCATCATATGTGAAGAAGTGCAGAAGAAGAGTCGTCGGATCATTGAAAGCAGTTTTGCAATAGGAAAGAGGTTCATCGGGTGACCTAAGGGCTATAAATGGTTTTTCAAAAGACGGACCTGATGAATGCTTGGACTGGAATATAATCCAGTTGAGATCTAGGGATCATCAGACCATTCGTTGGTTGGATGATCGGATGGATATCGACTTGGAATAGGTGCGGAAGTTAATCCAGAAGTCGGGCCTGGACATTTATAGATCAAGGACTAATAATTCTCATCGGCTCCATGAGGGCGATTAAACATCGCATAAGTGATCCACCTGATATCGTTGTGGACCATCGAATCAAGTGGATCTTAATCCACAGTTAAAAGTGTCGAGTTAGTTTGTTGATTAGGGGAAGACATTAACCCTCGGATCAAGAACCAGATCGATGGTGGAGATTTAATCACAAATCACATTCGGTAAAAGAGTTTGGGTCTATGATAAATCCATATTTGTGATGTTGCGATGGACTACGAACCATCAGATCAAAGGGTTGATCGAACGGTGGAGGTTAACTCTCGCATTTCGCAGGAAACAAGTGCTAGCGGACTGCGAAAACTACGATGTGCCATGAGCCAAGAATGCAATGAAGTGTTGACCGTTGGATCGTGAAGTTGATCAATGGCGGAGATTGAAGAACAGTGGAAAATCTTGGGAAAGAGCGGACCTAAGAAGTTTATAGATGTGGATTTATTCTATTTGAGATCCGCCCTTAGGCATTTATGGTAAGTGTGCCATGTGTTTCTGTGTATTTGCGCTGACTGTTGTTGTCCCAGTTTTTAAGGTAAAAGCGCCAATTAATGCTTTCGATAGGAACATGCGCCCATAAACCACAGTTCCACGATCGATATTTTGGAAATGAAAGGGATATTTCCTTAGCGGAATTTTTAATTTCATCAGTAACATATAGTGGAAAACCTATTATAACTCACTTGTCAAAAAAGTAGTGAGGTCATTCATCATTGGTTGTTATCTATGAATGCAAGCTCACTCATCACCCTTCTTCAAAGAAAACCACACCACCTGGAATTACCCATTAAAGTGGTGTATTGGCGTAGGCTTTCACTCTTACCAAATGCCTATGGGTCTTGGGTTGTTACCCTATTTCCTTAAGTCTCATACATACAAAATCTTGCCCAAACAAAAACAATTTTAAGACATTCTCCATCCCCAAAAATATTTAATATACAAAATAAACTAAAATATTTAAAATAGAATAAAATAATCATTTAAAACAATTTCTTTTAATAAAAATAAAAACTTGTTTTACAAACAAATTATAATAAAATAAATTAATACAATACTATATAATGATATTTTTAGTTTTAAGTTAGTTTTTTAATATTAATTTAATATTTTTATTTTTTTAATTAAAATTAATTTTCGAATAGTAACTCTATATATATTTATAATCATTTAAAAAAAAAAATTTATTTATATTAGTCTTTTCATTTCATAAATATTATTTTTTTCATAATATTCCAAATATTTTAAAACTATTATTTTATATTTGTCTGAATATCCAATATATATATAATTTAATTATTGATATTAATATTATTTAAAATAAGTTCAATAATATATAAAAATAAAACAATGAAATTTAGATATATAAATTAAATTTTTTTTTTCATAATATTCCAAATATTTTAAAACTATTATTTTATATTTGTCTGAATATCCAAATATTTGAATAAAAAACTTGACTTCAATTTAAAAAAAAATGCAAAATATATATATATATATAAATTTAATTATTGATATTAATATTATTTAAAATAAGTTCAATAATATATAAAAATAAGTTAATGAAATTTAGATATATAAATTAAAATAATCAAATTGAAAGTTACTCAATTTCCAATTAATTTTTTTAGATGAAATAGTTTATTCAACACTAAATAATTGAAAATAAAAATGGTTTTATTTTCAATTGAATTTTGGTTTTTCGGACTTAAAGAAACCAATTAATTAGCTTGATTTAAGATTTTAGTCCGATGCTCAAAAAACTTGGAGAGAAGCCTCCAGAGCTCACTGTAATTTTGACAACATAAAAGGCTATGAAGGTCAGTACTGCAACAAAGATTTTGAAACTGAGTTCTAATGTGGTTGTACACAGGGCACTCTAAGAGGAAGTGAATTTCATCGTCAATGTTCATATTCTCACAGAGATGGGAGAACCTTTCCATCCATGGTGTTTTAGGAACTGCCCAACGACCTGTTTCACTATGGAGCTCATGAGAGTTCATTCTAATCTTGGTTATATTAATTTTCTTCTTTGAGCTAGTTAAAACAAAGACATACTTTTGATCTTCTAGGGTGGTGTTGATGACCACCTTATAATATCTTAATTTTCTTTTAGCTACTAAATCTTTCTCACACCACATTTTTTCTTTGAACTTAGAGGTAACAATACTTTGCAATGCAACATCTCATCAATCTCCCAATGGTTTAACTCGGCCCTAGTGTCTTTATACCAACCTCATTTGAGCCTTAGGTGGTTTTGGCTGGAATTCAAAGCTAGCGTAGGAAGTCTATGGCCTCCTATGTTATTCAGTTTGTGCTTGTACAACAAAAGCCTAATCATAGATAGGCTCTCGATAGGGGAAAAGCCCACTTCTCTAAGGAGAATAGGATAGGGTGTGTTGCTTTTAATTTTGAGGTTATACGTTATAAAATGCTTCTGGATTTGCTCAATCTTTCTCTAGGATTCTTTAAATATGCTACAACCCCAAACCTCACATCCATATAAGATAACCGGAGTGACTAAAGTTTCAAAGAGGAACTTCTTTCTATCCCACATTATGAGGTTTGTTGTTATACAGTTATTTTCAAGACCAAAATAAGTTTTCCATCCCCCATTAATCATTTTCTCAATGCTATAGTTCCAGTTTAGCTTGTGATGAATATCAATTCCTAGGTACTTGTAGGAAGACACTTCCTCCAAGTTACTATTGTCATACATAAAATTAGCATAAGCATCCTTCTTGGATTTGATAATCATAACTTTTGTCTTATCAGTGTTAACAATCATACCCATGGTAGAGCAAAAATCCTTAAGAAGTATAAGTTGCTTATAAAGATCAAATGGGCACCTTGCAAGAAGAACTATATCATCGCGTAGAGAAGAAGGATGATTACTATCCCAGCTATGATCGTGCCACCACATCCTGCTTCCTCTAAACAACCTTCTAGCTTGTCGATGTAAATGCCAAATAGGGTAGGGGAGAGGGGGCAACCTCAAAATCTAGAAGCGTTTTATTATTAATTACTTGTATATTTTAAAGTAAATTTATGATAGTCTTAGAATATTTCTTTTAATGTTGTTTTAATATAAAATTAACACTTAATTTTTTTTCTTATATAATATGTGGTTTAATAAATAATTTTTGATAAAATATAAAGAAATAAACATTAAATTATTATACAATTTTTAAAAAATTTAAATGATTTTTGATACTATCTTATCAATGTTTTTTTTCTCTTATTATTATAAAATTTAGATCCACAAAATATTCAAAAATATTAGTTTATCTAAATTTAAACAAGGTTTCAATGAATTAAGCAAAGTATTTTAGTAGAAATCACATAAGCTAAATTTTTGGTCGAAGCCATCAATGAGTAATTTTTATTTCTATTTCCATTCTTGGTTCTTTTTAAGTTAGTAAGCAATGATAATTCTACAAGATGGATAATTAGATCTAGGCACCCGCACTTGCTCAATTAAACGAAAAAAGAATTGGGGGCGTTACAGGTGGTATCAGAGCAGGTTCACAGGGTGTTGAAGCTGCTGAATGAAGTGAAGGTGAAATGGTGAAGCCTGATAGAGCAGGGTTGCTCATGACAGGTGAAGCTAATGCAGATAAGGTTATGGAGAAATCGTGGATGAAGAGTCTGGGTTTCGTGGACTTGATGGTTCATGGCAAGACCATTCAAGCTCTAGTGGACACGGGGGCCACTCATAACTTCATGACGACACGGTTGGCAAAAGAGGTTGGACTAATGATCTTCCCATCGAATATGGAAGTCAAGGCAGTGAACTCTAGAGCTAAGGTGGCAGATTTGGTACACGAAGTACCTGTGCAGATAAAAGACTGGAAGGGTCAGTTGGACCTCACGGTGATGGAGATGAACAACTTTGATGTGATACTCGGACAGGATTTCTTGAAGGGCAACAAGGCTATTGTTGTCCCCTTCTTTGATGAGGTGGTGCTGGTTGGACAGTCACAAACTTGGACTTTGCCCACTCATAGGCAAAGAGGGAAGTCAAGGTGTAGCATGTTTCGGCACTAAGTTTGGAGAAGGCTATGAAGGATTCAGATATGGAGACATATGCGGTGATGTTCAAGGATGTCGAAGGTGATGGAGTGGGGACGCCTGTTCCAGCTGAGATATCTGATGTGCTTACCAAGTATGCAGATTTGATGCCTGATGAGCTTCTGAAGAAACTTCCACCAAGGCGTGCAGTGGACCATAGCATTGAGCTTGAGCCAGGAAAGAAGCCCCTGGCTAAAGCACCTTATTGATTGTCAGGGCCTGAATTGGAGGAGTTGAAACGCCAGTTAAAGGAGTTAACTGAGGCAGGTTTCATTAGACCTTCAAGGTCCCCTTATGGAGATCCGGTATTGTTCCAGCGGAAGAAGGATTCGAATGAGCTACGGATGTGCTGTGATTATGGTGCATTGAACAAGCAGACAGTAAGGAACAGGTATCCTTTGCCATTGGCTGCTGATTGCTTTGACAAGCTTGTGAAAGCCCGAGTGTTTTCCAAGCTGGACTTGAGGCATGGGTATTATCAGGTGCGGATAGCTGAAGGAGACGAGAAGAAAACCGTGATAGTAACAAGGTATGGTAGCTTTGAGTTCCTTGTTATGCCATTTGGTTTGTGCAATGCTCCTGCTACGTTTTGCACTTTGATGAACGATGTTCTACGACCATACCTGGATTCGTTCGTAGTAGTATACTTGGACGATATAGTGGTGTTCAGTGATAACATGGAGGATCATAAGAAGCACTTGGCGATGGTGTTCGAGGCACTGAGGGCAAATCAGTTGTTCTTGAAGAAGTCTAAGTGTGTGTTCGCTCAGACCGAGATTCCATTCATTGGGCATATTGTTGGTCAAGGGTACATACGGATGGAGCCGAGCAGGGTGAAGGCGATCGAGGACTAGGTTGAACCGAAGAATGTCCATGAGATGAGGGTGTTTTTGGGCATGACCAACTACCAACGGAAGTTTGTAGAGGGGTACTCCAAGGTGACATCGGCACTGATAGACTTATTGAAGAAGGACAAGAGGTGGAGTTGGACGAACAAATGTCAAGAGGCATTTGATGACTTGAAGAAGAGGATGGTTACAACACCAATACTGAAGTTGCCTGACTTCGAGAGACCGTTTGAGGTACACACTGATGCTTCAGATTTTTCCATAGGAGGGGTTCTTATGCAGGATGGGCATCCGGTGGCGTATGAGAGTTGGAAGTTGCAGGATAGAGAACAAAGGTATCGGGTTCATGAGAAGGAGATGACTGCCATCATCCATTGTCTTCATGTGTGGAGGCATTACCTGATTGGGAATCCGTTTGTTGTCAAGACTAACAACGTTGCAGCAAGTTATTTTGCATCACAACCAAAGCTTTCTGCGAAGCAAGCTCATTGGCAGGACTTCTTGGCAGAATTCGACATGACTATTGAGTATAGACTGGGAAGACACAATGCTGTAGCAGATGCCCTTAGTAGGAAGGGATAACTTGCAGCATTGGAAGGAGAAGACCGGGCAGCAAGAAGTAGGAGTCGAGTTCAGATGTCAGAAGAGATGCAGAATAAGATCAAGGAAAGTGTTGAAACTGATACTTTGGCACAGAATATAGTGAAGTAGATAAAGGAAGGGAAGACACGAAAGTTCTTTCTACGAGATGGGTTCTTGTTCTTTGGGAACCGACTCTATGTTCCAAAGTCATCTAGGCTCAGGAGGCACCTTTTGAAGGAGTGCCACGATTCTCCGTGGGCTGGCCACCCAGGGCAGCGTCGTTCTTTGGAATTGTTGGAGAGAGGATTCTTTTGGGAGAAGATGCGGGAGGATGTAGAGGAGTATGTAAATACGTGCATCATTGGTCAGCAGGACAAATCAGAGACTCAGAGGCAAGGAGGACTGTTACAGCCTTTACCAATTCCAAAGAGGCCATGGATGAGTGTCTCGATGGAATTCATCACTCAGTTACCACAGGTTCAGGGGTATAATGGGATTATGGTCGTGGTTGATCGTTTTTCCAAGTATGCTATCTTTGTTCCTACAAAGGTACCTTGTGGAGTCGAGCGAACTGCTGGGTTGTTCTTTAAGAACATAGTGAAGTATTGGGGGATGCCATTGAGCATTGTGTTGGATAGAGATCCGCGTTTTACAGTAGATTTTGGACCACATTGTTCAAGTTAGTCGGGACGGAGTTGTTGATGAGTTCGAGTTACCATCCACAGACAGATGGGAAAACCGAGAGGATCAACGCGTTGCTGGAGGACTACTTGCTACATTATGTGACGAGTGATCAGAAGAATTGGCCCAAACTCTTGGATATTGCTGAGTTTAGCTACAATATTCAAAAGAGTTCTGCGACGGGGTATAGTCCATTTGAGTTGATGAATGGACAGATGGTGGTTGCACCACATACCGTAGTGACGGGAGGCTTCTTGAGAAGTCCTCATGTGAAGAGGTTCATGAAGGCTTGGGAGGAGACCTTGGAGTTAGCACGGTTACGCTTGCACGATGCTGCAAGGAGGATGAAAAAGTATGTTGATCGTGGAAGACGGGAGGCACACTTCAGTGTGGGAGATATGGTGTTTCTCAGGATTACCGGAGAGCAGTTTCAGCCAGCCAAGGGGACGACGAGAAAACTGACGTGGAAGTATGAGGGGCCATTCCAAGTGAAGAAGAGAGTGGGGGAAGTTGCTTACGAGTTGGAGCTTCCACGCCATATGCACATGAAGCACCCAGTTTTTCATGTGAGTCAGTTGAAGAGATGTAGACTTGATTCAGACCATCCGGAGAGAGTTAAACCGATGAGAGGACCAGCCGGGATTGTGGACAGACCAGGACTAGAGTTGGAGAAGATTTTGAGTCTTAGAACTACGGGAGTTGGTTGCCACATGTGACGGGAATTTCTTTGTAGATGGAGGGATGCACCAGAGGAAGACAGCTGGGAAATGGAGGATTCACTTTGGAGATGGAAGAACAAGATCGAGAAGTACAATAGGAAATTGAGGAGAAGAGCAGGAATTGTCGGGACGACAATGACTTCTGGTGGCAGAGGATGTAATGCCCTGCGGTTGTGCATGGGCGTGCGCACCTTCAAACCGTAAAATCGACTAACTGTAAACTGCCATCGTGTATGAGCGCATGTATATGGAGAGGATTGCGATGTTTATATGCGATGGGAGGACAACACCCACACTCGGGTGAGCCGACATGGGAGGCGAGCAAGTATGGGCGCACATGTTGACATTTAGAAGGTCGGCTTGAAGTTAGGATGGCGACCTTGGCAGCGTATATATTACTGTGGACTGCGGTTCATTTCAACAACCAACCATCGCTCTTCACTCTACAACGCAAAGGAGGTGCGTACAAAGGCAAAGGTGCAGGTTACACTATTGAAGACTCGGGTATGAGCCCGTCGAGCCGGGCGTGATATTTGGGTGTGCGCGGTAGTGTGGAGTGGTGTGCACGGGCGACCACCGCATGAAGGTTATGCTGGATTGGGTTGAGGTTTGGGTGAGGGCTGTGCACGGGTGCGCCCGCCCACCCAACACCGAAAAATGTAATCTTGCTTTTGTATACTGTATTCTTGGTGGAGTCTTGGCAGACCGTCGTGTGCTCTTGCACGGGTGGGCACCCTCCCGTTTATTGAACGCCGGTTGAGTGCGGCTCCCGGTCATGTAAAATTCCGCATATATAATAAAAGATCGTTTATTATTATTATTGCCGATTTGTATTATTATCTTTATATTGTTGATGGTTTCCGCACATTAATAATATGAATTCATGTTTATTATGAATTGTTGAAGGCGTAGTTTGCAAAGTTAACTAACAGTGAACAAGTTATTAACTTAGGCGGTGCCGCACCCGCTCAATTAAACGAAAAGAGAATTGGGGGCGTGACATGGCCCCTCAAGGGTGCGGACCCTTCTGGCTCACTTATTTCCCATACATATGACATCATCTACGATTTCTTCGCCAACCCCCCCCCCCCAAATATGGTATTCTACTGTACTCTTTTCCCATTCTGTACTAACTATTTGTGTATATATTCCAAGTACTTATATATTCAAAGTACTCAACACTAAAAAATGCAGGGTTTAAAGCCACCACTAGAGTTGGAGGCAAGTACAATTACAGGTACAACATACAGTGTGGAGGCAATAAAACCATCAATGGTCGTACTGTGAAGGCCGTGACCTGCTCCGATCCAGCCTCCTACATCAGTTGGGATGGAGTCCACTGGACTGACGAGGCCAACAAACTCCTCACCCAACCAATTTTGAGTGGAAAATACTTCGAACTGTCCTTCTCCCTCGCTAGCTTCTGTGATCTCCAACCCCTATATATGATTCATTCTTTTCTTTCTTGTCGGGGGTTCCTTACTCGATTAGTATGTTTGATGTAGCAGCCCTGCACTTGTTTCCGAATAAAGAAGAAGCAGCTTTCTCCGCATGCATTTTACGATCTAGAGTATTCTAGAAATAGCTCATACATAGACATCACCCATTGGGTTATGACTCTTTAATTTTATACTTTTCTGAAATATTTAATGTATTTAAATAAATTATTTAAAATTTTATGTTAATATATATGGGAAAAAATTAATTTAAATAATTAAATTTTTTATATGTTCTTATATATATATATATATTATTTAATATTTAAAAATACAATTTAAATAATGAAAAATAACATACAGCTTGAGTGGGCCTAATGGTTAAGAACATGTGTTTCTTTTTAAGAGGTCACAGGTTCAAAACCAGAAGTGTAAAATATTGTGCTCCTAAATTTTTTATAATAAACGTTATATTATTAAATGTTTTAAGCATAAAAGTGTAAAATGGTGCGTTGTAAGATAATTTTTTTATATATTATTAAATGTTGTAATTGATTGAGGAGGCAAATTTATTTTATAATATTTTACAATTTAGTATGAGGGGATGTGTAATTTTTTTAGTGTTAATTTTAAAGTTAATATGTGATTTTTTAAAACCAGCATAGATCCATCTTAAGTATGGATCTAACATGAGGAGGGATCAAATTTATTTATGTGTAAACTTTTTCTTTTTTCTAAGTAAAATAGATCTATTAATATGTACAGAAAGATACAAAGAGGACAAGGCCTCAACCAAGGTATCATAAAGTATCAACAAAAACTGGATTGCCCCAACATTGGGGAAACCAGTGTAGTGAGAGCAGAAACCTCAAAAATGGTATCACTTCACAAGTCTAGACCCCACAAAAGAAACAATAATATGGTTCCTTGACGATTAGTCTAGATAGGAACCCAGAACCCATGCAACACTAGCAAAAACAAAAAATACCAGATAATGAACACCTGGGCAGCCATAGTCGGCCTCGAACTATCATCAGGCAACCCCTGCCTATACTCCATCAGCCACATCTGCTGCCTGGAAGCCACGTCACCTTGGCTGAGGTCAGCCGGAATGGGCTCCTCGATGATTGGGCAAGCCCACTCATCCGCCATGTCATCCACCACGTCTCTAGAAGCGCTGCCATGTGGCTCTCCCCCACCATCATTATTTCATCAAAATACATTGAAAATGCATTAAATCTGGAATTTCTGCAGACCTCAAATATTATCAAATAATATTTAGAATACCGTCGGATCCGCTTCATCGCATCGCACATATGAAGGTGTAAAGGCTTCGCCCCTTGGTTTCCGTCGATGTGATATTGCGATGCAATCTGATCACAATCACATATTGCTGTATGTAAAGGCCTTGCCCTTTGGGCTCCCCATTCTGCGATCCGTCGATGTGGTTTGGGCCATCGATCCACGTGCGCGATCGATAGTCCTTGTTTGATCGTCGATAACCATAGCCATCGCAACCTGCATCATCACATTGCACATATGAAGGTGTAAAGGCTTCGCCCCTTGGTTTTTGCCAATGCAATATTGCGATGCGATCTGATCGCAATCGCATATTGCTATATGTAAAGGCCTTGCACTTTGGTCTCCGCATTTTGCGATCCGCCGATGTGGCTTGAGCCGTCGATCCGCATGCGCGATCGACTGTCCTTGTTTAATAGCCGATCACTATTTCCATCGTAGCCTGCATGGCAGGTCTTTCAAAACTTGAACCACCATGCTAAATGCCACCGAAAAGGCCATGCGAGGTAAAGAGGGATTCATCCATCGCGTTCTTACCAGTATCCCTGCAATTACTGCGACTAGGACCACTTTCCTTAGTCTTCTCCTTCTCAACTATTTCATTGAATTCCTTCATATGTGCATCAGTTGCGATAGAAGATAATTCATTAGCTTTCAGAGTAGTGTAACTCTCCACCCCTATGTTGGCAAGAAGGTCAGCCACCTTATTGCCTTCCCGGCGAATATGCTTGAAACTAACTGCTCTGTGGGCTCTGAGCCAATCTTCAACAAGTTCCAATCTTTTGGCTAGTCTCCAGCTGTTGCCAATTTTGTTTGAGGGAGTCCCCTGCATAATTTTGTTCACCATATTTATTAGTATTTGAGAGTCGCCTTCAATGATGTGAGGCAAAAAATCATGTGACTGAGCTAAAAATGAGTCCTTGTCATAACCCTTCAAGCTCTGCTGAGTTATTAGAGTCCCATCCTTTCGAGCCTAGAAAAGTTGGAAGGATGGCCCCTTTATGATCTCCGAAAATTCCTCCAAACCCGGCTTTACCTCGATTGCCTTTTGAGGTTCCATCGAAATTCAGTTGGAACACATTCTGAGAAGGAGGGATCCATTTGTCTAAGATTGGACTTTTTTCTATAGTTTTGGCTGAAATTTTCAATTCTTGATTCCAATGTAGATTCCAGTTGTCCCAAATAGTCTTTTCCTATGGCAGTGAGGGAAGGTCGTTGTCATGCCAAGATTGGAGTAGAAAAATTTCCTTGAGGTTTTGACAGACATTGTTCTAGAGGATGTCCATAGGCATTGACTGATTCTTGAAGATGTGTTTGTTTCTGTCCTTCCATATAGTCCTATTGAAGCCCCGAAAATCGGGTCTACAACAAGGGGGATACCCACCCGGTCTGGACCTTGGTTAGAAACTCCTTTTCTGTTTGGTATAGTGGGTCTGACTAGGGATATGGGACCAGTTTCCCAATTTATGTGTGTGTGTGTGTGAAGAATTGATATTTCCTTTCTAAAAGTTCCTAAGTGAAATGCTCTAGTTCTAAATCTAATCTAATAACATGCAAATTGTATTCTAATAAACAGAAATATCTAAGTCTACACTAACCCGGGGTGTAATCCTTCTATTATGTGATCTAAAATGATTTCAGATAATAATTGGTAATAAAGATTATTCAATTGTTATGAGAAAAGAATTCAATAAAGATGAAACACTTCGTATAAAAAGTTAGATGAAACAGTTGTGAAAAACATATCGCATAATAAGTTACTCATACATTAAGCATAAATAAATAGCTATCACCATACAGAAGTGCCAAATGATAACTCAAGCATTCACGCATAAATATATAAACAGCTGAACATAAATAACACTTTGACACAAAGGCAGAAATAGTTAAGAGATAGAAGTACCATTTATAACTAGTTCTACTCATGAACTTCAAGCGATAATGATTTATCTCTTCTTAATCCAACATCCACAAAGAGTACAGAAGTGCAACATCAGTAGCAGATACTAAATGCAGATATCAATAAATCCTATTCCATTCATTCATCAAAACCTCCTCAGAGCGTACAAAAGTGCATGTTCTGGAGATAAGTTTTTGACAAATTTCAAGACCCTTCTCTAAATGCTTGAGAAGGGTTTAAATACTAATAACTAAATCTAAAAATAACTTACTACAAAGATGTAGGATGTGGTTTAAATGTCCGTCCTCATTTTAGTCAAAAATAAAGCAAAATTAAAACTAAAACTAAATCTAAAATTAAAACTACAAACTAATTGTTTTTGTACTTGCTCCTTGAAATCGCACGCGTTCAGCGTTTGTTTGAGAAGAGTCGGCTGGTCGACTTCCAATTTTAGCTGTGCTGTGAAAACAGAATCGACAAGAGCTAGCGCCATCTTCTCGGCAGAATTGATGATACACTTGAGAGTCATGCACTGGCTGTGTGGTTTTACCAAGTATGCCCAGTAAGAATCCCAATTCAGCTTAGTTAATCTTTTGATTGATTCTGTCTTTTCTTGAGCCTTCTGTCTCCAGCCTGTTTGCAATTGTTGTTCATATGTACATACCATATTGAAGATGTTTCAGACAATTACTACTAGTTTTAGGATTCAAGTTTTACTTTTTATTTAACCTTTAGCGTTCTTTTTACAAATTTCTGGGTTTATAGATGACTGAGCAATTAGAAGTTTTCCTTCTCAAGAAGTTTTGCCCAGCAAATTACGCATCAGAAACTGCCTCTGTTTCTTTATCCAAGCTTCCTTGGTGCATTTTTCACCTTTTGCGTGTTTTCTTTTAGCGGATATAAAGCTCAAGTTTTGTGAAAATAATGATTTCGTAAGCTCTTGACCCTGATTTTTAAATTGTCTATTTTTGATGTCAGCGCTGTCCAGTACTCATTTAATCATGTCCGTATATGGAAGAATTTTGGGCCTCACCGCTATACTCTGTAAGAACGAACAAGCTAGCTCTGTAATGGATGCCTCAGAAGAACCATGTGAGCCAGCAGTAGCCATAACGTCCATCACTTTAGGATTCTCTTCCTCAAGTGGACTATACATGCCTGCCCAAGTAGCAATACCAGCGTCTCTGTTACAGGCGGTGTCTGTATACAGGGGCACCATTTCTTTCTCTTCAGAGCTCGAGGCTTTGTCTTTCTTTCCCATAATATCCTGCGTACTGCTTTGTATATTTCTCTGTTCTCCGTTCCTGTAATTTACAAGTGAAGTGATAATAATGATAAGGAAAGGTGACGGGAAAGTTTTAAATGCCGAAGACATATAAAATATACCACCTTACGTGAAATGGCTCTTTGATAAGCACAAAACCATATTCCATTAATGACTGGCAACTAACTCATTAATTGGCATTAAAGCGCATAACCAAGTCTCGGTTTATGGAAAATATTTTTTTGAACAACGAGCCCAAAAGATCTGCGATGAAGTGATTTTGCGATTTGCTTCACAATATCACAGATCGCAACATCACAGAATCGCAACATCGCAAGGTTGCTAGCTCGCTATATCGCAATATCGCAAATTCACAATATCGCAAAATCGCTATATCGCTACATCGCAAATCGCTAGAGTACAATATATGTCAATCATTCATTAATCTGTTTTCTACGAAATGCAATTTGTGATATGCGCCATCACATATCGACAGTTTAAAGTTTTTCAGCGTAAGTGATTTTTTAGACATGCGATGCGATAAATGTTTTTTTAATGTGTAGTTTCGCATCGCGATCTCGCAATCTTAGACTTCTGCCTGTAAGGAGGTATCTATTATCTTTTTGCGATGCGATATTTCTTAGGGAATAATTCCACTTTATCATAAAACTTAGGCTTTTTATTTTTTTAAGGGTATTCTCCTAAGTTTATGATGGTAAGTTTTATTGAAAAAGGAAGTTCAAGTACTAATTGATTTTTATGTTTTTTGACTAAGGGCCCCCACTTATTTAGTATTAGGAATAACACTAAATAAAAAGGGGGGTTGTTGCTGGCCACAACAATTAGCGATTCACTTGGAAGAACCAGTTATCTCTGCGTTTCTTTTGGATTTTCTAAACTTCCAAAATAGAAAATTTTCCAGAAAATTAAACTTTATTATAGAAAGACAAAGTACATTATGCTTTTACCTATCAATGATATTTTGTTTCTTCTATTTTCAACTTTGATTATTTACTCCCTCAAGCTAGTCCTTGTATCTACGTCAGTCATTACTTGGTTTATAAAGATAAAAACAAAGCCTTCTCTGTAAATCAGTTTTGAATATGCTCATTTGTCGTAGGTAGAGCCTTTGCTGCCAGCAGGCGTTTATAGCCTCAACAGGGTTACCTGTTACCCAGCAATGACCTTGTATCCTACTTAGAGAAATTTACAATTTTCAAAGAGAAATCCATATCCACACTTATTGCTTTCATTTTCTTTTTTACCCTTAAAGAACAATGTCTTGGTTTGGTAGCCAATTTATGACAGTGTCCTTCACTTGATTTATAACTTTGCTGAACAAGTTGGCTCGTGATGAGACCCTTGTCTTTTGATTGCAAAAATCTTGAGTCATTGCCCTGTTGTGGTATGTAGTATTGGCAAAGTCAGCAAGCTATAATATCTATGATCATGATAAGTCGGCTCGTGATGAGACCTCTTACTCTTTAAGTTAAAGTATATCATTGGATTATTCTCTGAACATTATAGTTTCCTAGGTGGGGAGGAATTCATCGTTTCCTTAAGACGGCTCTGAACGACAATGGTAGAGTTTTTTGGAAAGAGCTTTTCTACGGAGAATCTTCATTTTTGTTATTGATACCTTTCATTGGACTGATATAAAACAATTTCCCACTAAAGATCATTTTTTTAGTCAAAATTTACAAAGTTCAAACTAGTATCATTTCTAGGCCTAGAGTCTTTAACTATATCTTTCAATAATAATGACCAATTTTCTAAAAGATTTCTATTTATACAAGTGAAAAAACAAAATCTAAAAGGGAATTTTTCTTTTTCGTGAATTCCTAATGTAACCATTTACAACTGGTTTTATTATGAAACTAAAACAACTACTCTACAAAGTAGAAGAATGATCTCCTATGGAAAATATTTTTTGAGGATCTGTCCGTTAACAGGTAAAGAATCTCTTTTTCCTATTAAATCCTATAACATAAAAGTGGACGGATTTATGCTGATTTGGAAAGGGCCAAGCCACATTCTTTGAAATTTTGTATGTTTCCCTTTTTCCTCATGAGCCTTGTCCCATTTTAAAACTAGATCTCCCATATAAAAGTCTTTTCTAGATATCATGCTTGAATCAAAAGAGGCTTTTACTAATGCTTGATGATGAGTGTGAGTTATTTTGGCTTGTTCTCGTTGTTCTTCTTCTAACTTAATTATTTCCAGCTACCTTAGTTGTAAGGAAGAAGTTGGTGCTTCATCAATATATTGAACCAAGGCTAAAGAGGGAATTGTCAAATGAGTTGGAAGAACCACTTCTTTTCCATAAACTAAATTGAAGGGGGAAGTGCCGATGGAGGCTTTTTGTGTTATTCGATCTTCCCATAAAGCATATATTAAGGATTTGTGCCAATTTTTATGATTTTGGTCAATGGTTTGCTTAGTAATTCTGATTAAGTTTTTATTTGTAGATTCAACTAATCCATTCCCTTGTGGATAGTAGTTGGCGGAGTATTTAAGCTTGAAACCCCTTTTGAGTGCAAATTCAGTCATTGTTTTACCAGAAAAATATGATGCATTATCAAACATTAAAGCAGAAGGCAACCCAAACTTGGTGATTATGAACTGATCTATGAACTCGATGATATGTTCAGCATTAGCCGTCTTGAGTGGAACTGCTTCTACCCATTTAGTAAAGTAATCTGTTGCTGTAAGGATATATCTATGCTATTTAGAAGAGTGAGGAACGATCTCACCTATTATGTCCAATCCCCACTGATCGAAAGGCTGCTCAATGTTAATTGGTTGTAGTGGCAAGGATGGTTTCTTTTGTCTCCTAGCAGTGGTTTGACAGACTTGACATTTCCTCACATAGTTATGTGAGTCTTTGAATATTGTGGGCCAGTAATAGCATGCGCATAAGATTTTATGAGCAGTAGCGTCTCCAACATAGTGTCCGCCTGCTGGCCCATCATGGAGTTCTTGCAAGAATTTTTCAGCTTCAGATTTCTCAAGACATCTAAGGAGAACAGAATCATAATTTATTCTAGAAAGAACATCGTTCACGATATGATATTGTTTGGCGTTCAACCTTAGAACTCTTTTCTTGATATGATCGAGGTTTAGAGGAGCGTATCCATTTTTTAGATAATAAATGATATCAATGTGTAATGACTCAACATCATTTAGGCTTACCTCGTACATTTGTATCTCTGCAGATGGAATTTCGGACATAAGTGATGCTGAGTCCAACATTTTGCAAAAGCCTTTACCTTTTACAATACTTGCTGGTTTGATTTCTACGTCATATTCTTGTAAGGAAGTTACCCAATTGGCTCTTTTCTCACCCACATCCTTCTGTACTAGAAGATTTCTTACCGTTGGAAATGGTACTATGATTTTTGTATGTGTTTTGAGTAAAAAAGGTCTGAAATATTTAATTTCTTTGAAAACAGCATAAGCTTGTTTCTCCACATCTGAATAATTTAACTCAACCCCTTGTAAATTGGAACTGAAAAAAACAATTGGGGCTTCTACCTTTTCTTGATTTGCTTGAGTGAGTATCGTAGGATATGATCTATTAGAGGAAAATGTATATAAAATAAAAGGATCCGAAAAATTTGGAGTTGCTAAAGATGGAGCATTAACAATTGCTTGTTTGATTAGATTGAATGCCTCATATTCATCTTGGCCCCGTTTAAAGTTTGAGTTATTTTTAATCATTACTTGTAAAGGGGACACGATTCTTGAAGAATATGGAACAAATCTCTTTACAAAGTTAATTTGGCCAAGAAAATATTGTATGGTTTTCTTGTTGTGAGGTAGGGGTATTGCGGAAATCTCCTTGATTCTGTCAGGATCAATGTGAATTCCAGATTTTGACACTATGAATCCGAGAAGTTTTCCTTTACTTAATGCAAAAAAGGATTTTTTTGGGTTAAGTGAAATTCCATACCTTTGACAACATTGCAAGATTTGTTTTAAATCTCTAAGATGATTGTTTCATTTCTTGGAATATACAGTTATATCATCCAAATAGATTACCACTGATTTATTAAGTAAACCCTTGAATGCGATGTCCATGGCTCTCTGAAATGTGGCACCAGTGTTAATCAGACGAAATGGCATATTTTGATATGTGTATGTGCCCCATTTAGTTCTAAATGTTGTTTTTAATTGATCATCGGGATGTACCAACACTTGATTGTATCTTGAGAATCCATCCAAGAATGACATTAATTTTGACCTCGCAACCGTGTGCAGTATTTGTTCCATGGGAGGCAAAGGAAAATTATCCTTTTGGGAGGCTTTGTTAAGATTTCGAAAGTCAATGCAGATTCTAATGTCTCTGTTTTCCGTTCTAACCAGGACCACATTAGAAACCCATTTGGAATGTCGAACAAGAAAAATAATTTGGCTTTCAATAACTTATTGAGTTCAGATTTGATCTGGTTTTCTAGATTGGGATGGATCTTTCTCAACTTTTGTTGGACAGGTTTTTCATTGTCTATCATTGGAATAGTATGTTGGATGATGGAGGTGTCGTACGTTTTGGGTTCATAGTAATTCCAAGCAAAGACATTTTCGTATTGTCTCAGAAGATGAATATACACTAATTTTTCTTCACGAGCTAGACCAAGGCCTAGATTGATATTCTGTGGTTTGGTATCAGTTCCTAGATTTACTAATTCATAGTTCAAAGTTGAACTTTGGATTTTTGAATTGGTAGATCTTTTAAACCGATATTTCAAATCATAAAGGTCTTCTAACTTGACTACTGACTTAGGTATGGCATTGTTAGTGCTATCTTGTTGCAATTGTCGGTCGTGTTGGTCTTCGTCAATTATTTGATTGGTGTAGGATCCTTCATATGTGAGGAAACTCATGATATCAGGATCATCGTTGAAAATCCTCCAATGGTAATGTTATCAGGAATAGATGGTCTAAAAATTAATTCAATTGAAAATCAATCAGGGCTAAAATCTTCTAAAGGAATGAGCTTGGAAGCTATGTTAGCTAAGAGGTCTGCACTAGCATTTTGGAGTTTGGGAATTGATGAAATATTAAATGCTATAGAGTTTTCAGTCAGATCTTGAACTAAAGATTGGTAATGTTTAAATGACCTGATAAACAATGTATATTATTATGTACCTGTCTTATTACAATTTTAGAATCTCCAAAAACTTGAAGGTATTTGATGTCTAATCTGATTGGTTTGTATAACCCTTGGACTAAAGCCTCGTATTCTGTGGTATTGTTGGTGCAATCAAATTCGAGTTTGCAAGTTAGCATAGTTTTATCTCCCTCTGGACTTATTAACACACATCCTGCTCCTGCTCCTTCGTTAGACTTAGAACTGTCAAAAAATAATTTCCAAAATAAAGATTTATTTACAGGAGTATCTATAAAATTAATACATTTAGAACTATCTGTTTGAGAGAAATTTTATACTTGAGATAAAAGAAAATGTTCTAAGTAAGGTGAAGTATGAGCATTAAAATTTCCTAGGAAAGAATCTACTGAGTAGTTGCCAATGATGTTATTGTTGTATGCTAATGGTTCATTTTCTCCCTCCAGTTCTGTTACTATGTATTTCTAATGTCTTTCCCGCTCAACTTTTATCTGATTTGGTTTACCATTGTAAGGGAGCCACATGTTCGACCAGTCAGTTGCAAAGTATCCATGAAGTTTTTTTGACCAATTTCTGCTAAGAATTAAGCCATAAAATTCCAAAATATCAGCAACTAAAATGTCGATAACTTGACATACCTTTGGGTTGGATGACAGCCTTATGGTAACCTGATTTAATTCACCAATCACTTTGACTTGCGATTGATCTAATTGAACTATGCGCACAGTGGATTTTTGTGTTGAATGTTCAATTTTGCACATATTGACTTGGGTAAAATATTCGATGAAGCTCCAGAATCCACTAAGAAATTATGCAAATTTTTATTGAAAATTTCATAAGTAAGAATAAATGGGGGAGTTTGAGATCTCGATCTTCCTCCAATTAAGGTGATACAGTTTGGATCAAATTTATTAATCGCATTAGTTGGAGGTCTTCCCATGTCATGGGAAGCTTGGGAGATTATAGTGGTGAGTAAAGGTGCAACTGGTACATCATGTAATTCTTTCAAAAGTATCTCTTGATGGTGTTTTAACTTGCTCAATTCGTAAAAAGTGATATTGGCCCTAGTATTTTTCATGTCTTCTATGATATTATACTCCATTTCATCTGAAATGATCAGTGTTTTAGATGGAGTTGATGGGTCTATTTGGACTAGGCTGTTTTGAGTCACTTTAGATGTCGTTTTCTTGGTTGCGACTTTATCCTTAGTCACGATCTTGTGCTCTTTGGATTAGGTGTAGGTTGAGGAGGATCAAGTTGATTTCTACTACAAGGACTAACAGGGGATGCCTCTTGATCCCTTTCATCTAGGAGGATGAAATCTCGCATACCTTGTAACTCTACAACTTCTTCTTCATTGGTATGTTCTTCAGTAGCAATTTCCTCTTCTTCTTCTTCGGATTCAACTCTTGCAATAGCGTTAGGGGGTTTGGAATCGGTCGAAGGGTTTCTTTTAAAAGGTCTGTACAACTTTTTAGAAGAAGTTTCTGCCACTTGTTTCTTAATGTCGACCATCTCGTTAGACATGGTCTTCAAAACTTTTTGTAATCCTTCTAAATCGAATGGATCTTTTGATTGTTTTTTCTTGGGATCTTCCTTGAAAGAAACCTTCTTTGATTTTCATTCTTCTATCACATTTTTCTTTTCTAGGGCTATAATACGTTTCTCTACTACTATTTCTTCTTTCATATTTTTGGCTAAAGTTGTTTTGTTAGCCCTATTAACAAAGATTTCTATGTTTGATGGTAAAGCAGTGATGTACCATTCACTTTGCACTTCTTCGCTAGGCTTGGAAGCAGTAGGAATTTGGTTTAAGATTTTATTGAAACGTGAATTGAAATCTTTGATAGGTTCTTTTGACTCGGCCCTAAGGTTAGACAGGTCTTTGATTAATGTTTTCGTAGACCTATCATCACCAAACTTAGTCAGGAATTGTTCTTGGAAAATCTCCCAACTAGTGATAGATCCAGACTGTAATGAGAAATACCATGATCTAGCTGCTCCTTGCAAAGTATAAGGGAGAAGTCGGATGACAGCATCTTCGTTAGTAACTCCATTGAGATTTATGGATAGCATAAATTTACTTATATGTTCTTCCGCTAGCATGCCTGCCTCAAGATTAAACTTAGGTAGCCATTTTTAAGAGAAATTCTTCGGCGTAAATCAAAAGATAAAACATTTTTCGACGCGTTTCGAACCAACTAGTGTGGTTCATCGTCAGGACAAGTTGAAGAGACAGATCCAGCTTAGCATGTTAAATAGTTTGAGTAGAGCCTCCAACGACTATCACGACTAACGACTACTTTTGACTATAGGACCAGAGTCAAAATTAGTGATATTAGGTGACCAATAAAAATATATAAATTAATTTAAATGGTGTTTAAGGTTAGTTAAAAAGGGTATAGTTTGTTAATTAAAAATTACCAATTAGCTAGAATAAAAGGGGATAAGTTGTATAATTATAAATAACATATAAAAGTTAGTTAGAGTTAATAAAAATAATGGATCGAAAAAATAAATAAATAAATAAGTAAAATAAATAAATAAATAATAAATAATAAATAAATAAAAATAATAAAAATAATAAATAATAAATAATAAAAAAAATAATAATCATAATAAATAAATAAAATAAAAAATAAAATAAAAATAAAAAATAAATAAATAATATTAATAAAAATAAAAATAAAATAAATAAATAAATAAATAAATAAAAATAAATAAATAAGTAAAAAAAACAATTAAAAAAGTATTAAAAATAAAATAAATATAAAATAAACAGATAAATAATAAAAATAGAAATAATTTTATTTATTTATTTATTTATTTTTATTTATTTTTTATTTATTTATTTATTTTAAATAAATAATTAATAAATAATAATAAATAAACAAACAAATAAATAAATAAAAATGAATAAATAAAAAATAAATAAAAATAAAAATATAAGTAAAAAATAAAAATAATAGCAATAAAATTAAAATTAAAAAGTAATAAGAATATATATATATATATATATATATATATATATATATATAGTTTAATTAAGAATGTTCTAAACGGTATTAAAAAATAAAAATAAATAAATAATAATAATAATAATACTAATAATAATAATAATAGAATACTATTAACTTAAAAAATAAA
Organism: Pinus tabuliformis; assembly: GCA_031772625.1. NCBI lineage: Eukaryota > Viridiplantae > Streptophyta > Pinopsida > Pinales > Pinaceae > Pinus > Pinus tabuliformis. The sequence goes on from CM062816.1 coordinate 720,016,043, forward strand.
TGAATAAATAATTATACCGAGTCAAAAGGAGAAACCCTAGGATGAAGACAAGGCATCAAGGAAAAAGATCCGCGAAATAAAGAGAAAGCATCGAAAGCTAGAAAAAACAAGACTAGTAAGAAAGGGCAGGGATCCAGCAGCTACTGATCTTCCAACCGTCATCTCTATTGAGATTGTTCGGCCTTTTTTCAATTTCAATAGCTTCCCTGAATTTACGGTGATGGAACTGCGCAACCTTGGCAATAACTTTGGCCTCCTCAATACACACCTGATGCTTGGTCTTTTTCGCATGCTCTGCTAACGCTGAAGACTTGGTTCTGCCATGTCTTAGGTCAACTGCATGTTCACTGATCCTTTGCTAAATGGAGCGCCATGTTTCCCCCATATAGGGTGTCCCACAGGAAAGGGATCAAGTAGGCACCCTTCATATCTTTAGGATCAATGGGATCTTTCACCGATCAGAGGGATTTGCGAATAGTATTGAGGGGCCTGAAGGTTGAGGGAATATCATACTTCTTCAGGATACAAGCAATCCTATTTGTGGTTCCTTGGACATAGGGAAGATGGACACCTAGCCGATGCTATTTAGGTTCTTTATTGATTAACGCGTTTTTAGAGGCTTTAAGGAAAGCCTTCTGACCTAGGCGCCTACTATAGCCATTCTCCACAAAGGCATTAAGGAGATGGGATTTCTCCTTCTCGAAACTCTCCCTATCAGAAATCCTAAGGGCACGAGTGGCGAGGGTGTTAAGAACACCCAACTTTTGAGCGGGGAAATGATGGGAATCGGCATGAAGATACTGCTCAGTATGCGTTTTCTTCCGGAATACTGAGTGGGAGAGAGAACCGTCTATATTCTTCGATATAAGAATATCCAAGAAAGGGAGGCAGCCATTGACCTCTTTTTCCATGGTGAACTTAATGGCCGAGGACTGACAGTTGAGGTGGTTGAAGAAGATATCCAACTCTTCTAGGCCATGGGACCAGATGACATTAGTGTCATCTACATACCTTTTCCACAGCTTGGGAAGGAGACGAGCCGAGGCTAAAGCTTTGGCTTCGAAATCTTCCATAAAAAGATTCGCAACAATAGGGGATAGGGGTGAGCCCATGGCAACACCACAGGTCTGCTCAAAGAACTCACCCTCGAAACAGAAGAAAGTGGAAGTGAGACAGATCTCAACCAGATGCGCGGTGTCAGGATCCGTTAGGCGATAGATCACTTCCATGGCTTCCTTTATAGGGATACAAGTATAAAGGGAGACCACATCAAAGCTGACTAGAATGTCCTCAGGGCTAAGCTTTATGTCCTTAAGCTCTTTAACGAAGGAAGCAGAGTCTTTTACGAAGGACTCTGTACGGCCAACCAGGGGTTTGAGCTTAATGGCAAGGAACTTTGCAAGAAGGTAGGTCGGACTACCAATGGTGTTGACGATAGGTCTCAGGGGGGCCCCCTCTTTGTGAATCTTAGGCAGCCCATAAATCCTAGGGGTAACAGGACTGCTCTCAATGAGCTTATGGTAAAGGGAACTCGCCGAGCTACTGGACTTGATGGCGAGAGCCACCTTCCTAGAGATTTTCTTAAGAGGGTTCTTGGGCAATTTTTTATAACTGCCACTATTGTAAAGATGATCTAACATCTTCTTGCGGTAATCATCCTTGTTAAGGATGACCGTAGCCCCACCTTTGTCAGCCTTCAGCACGACGATATCATTGTTCTGGTTTAAGGACTTAAGGGCAATGAACTCCTCCTTGCTGATGTTCTTCCGAGGGGGTTTAGCCTTTCTCAAGATAACCGCACAATCTTGCCTGATAGTGTCCTTGATCTTATCAGGTAAACCCCGGATCCCAAACTCAACATCACAGATGATATCATCAACAGGAATCTTCTTCGGGGCTAAGGCAAAATTCAATCCTTTACCCAACACTTTAAAAACGGAAGGGGGGAAAAAGAAACTAGAAAGGTTAATAACCTTATTATTAACAAGAGAAGGAGGGGGAACTTTACTAGAACAAGGATATAAACAATTGTTATTAATATTTAATATCTTATTACCTACCAAATTAGAACCATTTGCCTTAGTAAACAAAGTACCCTTAATATTATCATTATCTTCCTTACTAATTCCGACTACACTACTATTATTATTATCACTATTACTATTATTACTAGGAATATTAATGCAATTATTATTACTAATCCTATTAGTAATGCTACTATTAATAACATAGCCATTAAACAAAGTATCATTAATGTCATTAAATAAATTATTATTATTGTTATAATTATTATTACCATTATTAATATTATTATTCTTAGGAATGTTATTACAATCATAATTAATATTACTAATATTCTTAATAAGACTATTATAAGTATTAGAAACATTATTATTATTAATATTATTGTGACGGTTAAATAAATTATTATTTATGTTATCAAGATCATTGCTATTATTATTAAACAAATTATTCTTAATATTAGTATTATCAAGGTTAAATAACTTAATATTTTTATTATTACAATCGCTATCAATACCATTCTTAATCACAAAACCCTTGCATGGCATATTGCTAACAAAATGCATACCAAATAATGGGATCAAAGGGCGAGCGGAGGTCTTCAAGCTGCCAGCACGTAAAGAGGATGAGGTGCTATCTTCATTCGATATCCCTGGGAGCTTCAGTGGAGGACCGATTACCGTTGGACGGGCACGTAAATCTGGAATAGGAAAACCTACCTTCCGCATACAGTTAGATCTGCCCACGGCTTTGTCAAACAACGACTGCCCACACGAGATAGCTTCATGATCTGCAAACTTGTTGACAGGTTGAGACGAGGTACAGCCAGCGAGATCGCTCTCTGCGAGGGTACGACCAGGACAATCGCTGGCATGCTCCAAATCGCCAGGCGATATAACAACGAGATCCCTTTCTGCGCAGAGTGGAGGAGGCCGATCAATGCTCATGCGAGAGGACGGTAGAGCAGGTGAACAATAGCTCTCGGAACAGAGAGAAGACCAACTGTTCAATGCTTGATCTAGGCTGGAGGCTCTGCTCAAACTATTTAACATCCTAAGTTGGATCTGTCTCTTCAACTTGTCCTGACGTTGAACCACACTAGTTGGTTCGAAACACGTCGACAAATGTTTTATCTTGTGATTTACGCCAAATAATTTCTCTTAAACTTGATATGGATCATAGAAGCCTCAATTCAGCAATTGAATCCCTGCACGGAAAAGCCATTGCAACTAAGGTTCATCATTTTGAACAGGCACGCTTGGAGGTTTCAAGGTTGAAGTCAGATCTAGCTTTTCTTAAAAGATGCAGAGACTCCTCCATAATCCCTATCTTTGCCCGGATCAAGCATCGCCTGCACTCTGCCCAGCACCATAAAATTTTTCTCAAGGCGAGTTTGGCTTTGGTTCGAGCGGAAATCAACAGGGTCAGAAGATCCCTTAATCTAGTTTCTAGATCTCTTTTAAGTTTGCATCTGGAGCTTGCGAACGTGTTTTCGCCCTCCCTTTGGGCAAGAATAGATGCCTGTTCAGCCTTGAAGTCCCTTCGGATTGAGGATAATCAGAAGCAGAAGCAGTTATCTAAATTTCAAAGATTAGCTGGGAATTCAGCTTGTTCTGGAAGAGCCGTGGTTGGTGTTTCTCAAAGCCGTATCTCTTCTGGTCAAATTTCAGCGATTAAGGATTGGTTATCTGGTAACTCGGAAGGTGGGCTTGATGCCCTCGCACCCTGCAGTTCGAAGCTTCCTTCCGCCAGCCTAGATCAAGCGTTGAACAATCGGTCTTCTCTCTGCTCCGAGAGCTATTGTTCACCTGCTCTACCGTCCTCTTGCATGAGCATTGATGAGTCTCCTCCACTCTGCGCAGAAAGGGATCTCGTTGTTATATCGCCTGGCGATTTGGAGCATGCCAGCGATTGTCTTGGTCGTACCCTCGCAGAGAGCGATCTCGCCGGCTGTACCTCATCTCAACCTGTCAACAAGTTTGCAGATCATGAAGCTATCTCGTGTGGGCAGCCGCTGTTTGACAGAGCCGTGGGCAGATCTAGCTGTATGCGGAAGGTAGGTTTTCCTGTTCCAGATCTACGTGCCCGTCCAGCAGTAATCGGTCCTCCACTGAAGCTCCCGGGGATATCGAATGAAGATAGCACCTCATCCTCTTTGCATGCTGGCAGCTTGAAGACCTCCGCTCGCCCTCTGAGCCCGTTATCTGGTATGCATTCTGTTAGCAATATGCCATGCAAGGGTTTTGTGATTAAGAATGGTATTAATAGCGATTGTAATAATAAAAATATTAAGTTATTTAACCTTGATAATAATAATATTAAGAATAATTTGTTTAATAATAATAGTAATGATCTTGATAACATAAATAATAATTTATTTAACCGTCACAATAATATTAATAATAATAATGTTTCTAATACTTATAATAGTCTTATTAAGAATATTAGTAATATTAATTATGATTGTAATAACATTCCTAAGAATAATAATATTAATAATGGTAATAATAATTATAACAATAATAATAATTTATTTAATGACATTAATGATACTTTGTTTAATGGCTATGTTATTAATAGTAGCATTACTAATAGGATTAGTAATAATAATTGCATTAATATTCCTAGTAATAATAGTAATAGTGATAATAATAATAGTAGTGTAGTCGGAATTAGTAAGGAAGATAATGATAATATTAAGGGTACTTTGTTTACTAAGGCAAATGGTTCTAATTTGGTAGGTAATAAGATATTAAATATTAATAACAATTGTTTATATCCTTGTTCTAGTAAAGTTCCCCCTCCTTCTCTTGTTAATAATAAGGTTATTAACCTTTCTAGTTTCTTTTTCCCCCCTTCCGTTTTTAAAGTGTTGGGTAAAGGATTGAATTTTGCCTTAGCCCCTAAGAAGATTCCTGTTGATGATATCATCTGTGATGTTGAGTTTGGGATCTGGGGTTTACCTGATAAGATCAAGGACACTATCAGGGAAGATTGTGTGGTTATCTTGAGAAAGGCTAAACCCTCGGAAGAACATCAACAAGGAGGAGTTCATTGCCCTTAAGTCCTTAAATCATAACAATGATATCGTCGTGCTGAAGGTTGACAAAGGTGGGGCTATGTTCATCCTTACCAAGGATGATTACCGCAAGAAGATGTTAGATCATCTTTACAATAGTGGCAGATATAAAAAATTTCCCAAGAACCCTCTTAAGAAAATCTCTAGGAAGGTGGCTCTCGCCATCAAGTCCAGCAGCTCTGCGAGTTCCCTTTACCATAAGCTCATTGAGAGCAGTCCTGTTACCCCTAGGATTTATGGGCTGCCTAAGATTCACAAAGAGGGGGCCCCCCTGAGACCTATCGTCAACACCATTGGTAGTCTGACCTACCTTCTTGCAAAGTTCCTTGCCATTAAGCTCAAACCCCTGGTTGGCCTTACAGAGTCCTTCGTAAAAGACTCTGCTTCCTTCGCTAAAGAGCTTAAGGACATAAAGCTTAGCCCTAAGGACATTCTAGTCAGCTTTCATGTGGTCTCCCTTTATACTTGTATCCCTATAAAGGAAGCCACGGAAGTGATCTATCGCCTAACGGATCCTGACACCGCGCATCTGGTTGAGATCTGTCTCACTTCCACTTTCTTCTGTTTCGAGGGTGAGTTCTTTGAGTAGACCTGTGGTGTTGCCATGGGCTCACCCCTATCCCCTATTGTTGCGAATCTTTTTATGGAAGATTTCAAAACCAAAGCTTTAGCCTCGGCTCGTCTCGTTCCCAAGTTGTGGAAAAGGTATGTAGATGACACTAATGTCATCTGGTCCCATGGCCTAGAAGATTTGGATATCTTCTTCAACCACCTCAACTGTCAGTCCTCGCCCATTAAGTTCACCATGGAAAAAGAGGTCAATGGCTGCCTCCCTTTCTTGGATATTCTTATATCGAAGAATATAGACGGTTCTCTCTCCCACTCAGTATTCCGGAAGAAAACGCATACTGAGCAGTATCTTCATGCCGATTCCCATCATTTCCCCGCTCAAAAGTTGGGTGTTCTTAACACCCTCGCCACTCGTGCCCTTAGGATTTCTGATAGGGAGAGTTTCGAGAAGGAGAAATCCCATCTCCTTAATGTCTTTGTGGAGAATGGCTATAGTAGGTGCCTAGGTCAAAAGGCTTTCCTTAAAGCCTCTAAAAACGCATTAATCAATAAAGAACCTAAAGAGTGTCGGCTAGGTGTCCATCTTCCCTATGTCCAAGGAACCACGGACAGGATTGCTCGGATCCTTAAGAAGTATGATATTCCCTCAACCTTCAGGCCCCTCAACACTATTCGCAAATCCCTCCGATCGGTGAAAGATCCCATTGATCCTAAAGATATGAAGGGTGTCTACTTGATCCCTTGCTCCTATGGGACACCCTATATCGGGGAAACAGGGCGCTCCATTCAGCAAAGGATCAGTGAACATGCAGCTGACCTAAGACACGGCAGAACCAAGTCTTCAGCGTTAGCAGAGCATGCGGAAATCAGGTGTGTATTGAGGAGGCCAAATTTATTGCCAAGGTTGCACAGTTCCATCACCGTAAATTCAGGGAAGCTATTGAAATTGAAAAAAGGTCGAACAATCTCAATAGAGATGACGACTGGAAGATCAGTAGCTGCTGGATCCCTGCCCTTTCTTCCTAGTCTTGTTTTTTCTAGCTTTTGATGTTTTCTCTTTATTCTGTGGATCTTTTTCCTTGATGCCTTGTCTTCATCCTAGGGTTTCTCCTTTTGACTCGGTCTAATTATTTATTCATTTATTTTTTAAGTTAATGGTATTCTATTATTATTAGTATTATTAGTGTTATTTATTTATTTTTATCTTTTAATACCGTTTAGAACATTCTTAATTAAACTATATCTATATATATATATATATATATATATATATATATATATATATATATATATATATATATATATATATATATATATATATATATATATATATATATATTCTTATTAATTATTAATTTTAATTTTATTGCTATTATTTTTATTTTTTACTTATATTTTTTATTTATTTATTCATTTTTATTTATTTGTTTGTTTATTTATTTATTATTATTATTAATTTATTAATTAATTAATTATTTATTTATTTTAAGAAAACAAATAAAATTATTTCTATTTTTATTATTTATCTGTTTATTTTATTATTTTATTTTATTTTATTTTTATTTATTTATTTATTTATCTATTTAATTGTTTTGTTTTTATTTATTTATTTTTATTTATTTATTTATTTATTTTTATTTTTATTTTTATTTTTTATTTTTATTTTTATTTTATTTTTATTTTTATTTTTTATTTATTTATTTTATTTTTATTTTTATTTATTTATTATGATTATTATTTTATTATTTTTTATTTTATTTTTATTTTTATTTTTTTATTTTTATTTATTTTATTTTATTTTTTTTTTTATTTTATTTTTTATTTATTTATTTATTTATTTTTATTTTATTTTTACTTATTTATTTATTTATTATTTTTTGATCCATTATTTTTATTAACTCTAACTAACTTTTATATGTTATTTATAATTATACAACTTATCCCCTTTTATTCTAGCTAATTGGTAATTTTTTATTAACAAACTATACCCTTTTTAACTAACCTTAAACACCATTTAAATTAATTTATATATTTTTATTGGTCACCTAATATAACTAATTTTGACTCTGGTCCTATAGTCAAAAGTAGCCGTTAGTCGTGATAGTCGTTGGAGGCTCTGCTCAAACTATTTAACATGCTAAGCTGGATCTGTCTCTTCAACTTGTCCTGACGATGAACCACACTAGTTGGTTCGAAACGCGTCGACAAATGTTTTATCTTGTGATTTACGCCAAAGAATTTCTCTTAAACTTGATATGGATCACAGAGGCCTCAATTCAACAATTAGGTAGCCATTTCAGGATGGGCCGATAGCTGACTCAAGGGTGCAGGCATTAAGACTGCCCCTAGGTTATTCCATGGAGATTGGGCCATAGTTGATCTATTAACAAAGGAAAATGCAGAAGATGATCCCTGCGGTTGAGAAGATGAGGATATTACAACTCCAGATGATTGAGAAGGAGATGTGGTACTACCGGTGGACTGATGGACAATGATCTGAAGTGGAGGAGTGGATGGTTGACTTCACGGTGGAGAGGTTGAGATGGATGATGATGATGAAAGAGTCTCTCTATTGGACCCTTTAACAAATTTCCTTGCTCTCTTGCTTGTGGGTAGAGGTAACTCGGTTGGCTAAATGCCAAGCCTTTCGCTCTTTAATCTAGTAAGAGGATGAGCAAGGTTATATTGCGAAGTCACACTGCCTTGAGATTTATCAGATCTTTGAGGTGATATAGAAAATCGCTGAAGTTTGTGAATCAAAGATTCAACTTCAGGAGGTTCAATAGCAGATTGCTCTAAAATTTCATGGTTGGTAGCAGCGACTGTTGTTCTTTCAACTTCTAGCTCTATATTTAAAGATTCTAAACGCAATGGAGAAGTCGGGGGAGATGGTGAGGGTGATTTACTCTCAGAATGGTATTTAGATTTAGACTTGCTTGCCATTCACAGTTCGATTCCGTCCTTCTAGTGCCAAATATGTTGAAGCCCCAAAAATCGGGTCTACAATAAGGGGGATACCCACCCAGTCCGGACCTTTGTTAGCAGCTCCTTTTCTATTTGGTATAGTGGGTCTGACTGGGGATATGGGACCAGTTTCCCAATTTATGTGTGTGTGTGTGTAAAGAATTGATATTTCATTTCTAAAAGTTCCTAAGTTAAATGCTCTAATTCTAACTGTAATCTAATAACATGCAAATTGTATTTTAATAAACAGAAATATCTAAGTCTAGACTAACCCGGGGTGTAATCCTTCTGTTATGCAATCTAAAATGATTTCAGATAACAATTGGTAATAAAGATCATTCAACTGTTATGAAAAAGGAATTCAATAAATATGAACCACTTCGTATAAAAAGTTAGACGAAACAGTTGTGAAAAACATATCGCATAATAAGTTAGTCATACATTAAGCATAAATAAACAGCTATCACCATACAGAAGTGCCAAATGATAACTCAAGAATTCACGCATCAATATATAAACAACTGAACATAAATATCACTTTGACACAAAGGGAGAAATAGTTAAGAGATGGGAGTACGATTTATAACTATTTCTACTCATGAGCTTCAAGTGATAATGATTTATCTCTTCTTAATCCAACATCCACTAATAGTACAAAAGTGCTACATTAGTAGTAGATATTAAATGCAGATATCAATAAATCTTGTTCCATTCATTCATCAAAACCTCCTCAGAGGGTACAAAAGTGCATGTTCTGGGCATAATTTTTTTACAAATTTCAGGACCCTTCCCTAAATGCATGAGAAGGGTTTAAATACTAATAACTAGATCTAAAAATAACTTATTACAAAAATGTAGGATGCGGTTTAAATGACCGTCCTAATTTCAGGCAAAAATAAAGCAAAATTAAAACTAAAACTAAATCTAAAATTAAACTACTAACTAATTATTTCTATATTTGCTCCTTGAAATTGCACGTGTTTAGCATTTGTTTGAGAAGAGTCGGCTCGCCGACTTCTGATTTTAGCTACCCTATGAAAACAGAATTGGAAAGAGCTGGCGCCATCTTCTCGGCAGAATTGATGATACACTTGAGAGTCATGCACTGACTGTGTGGCTTTACCAAGTATGCCTAGTAAGAATCCCAATTCAACTTAGTTGATCTTTTGATTGATTCTGCCTTTTCTTGAGCCTTCTGTCTCCAACCTGTCTGCAATTGTTGTTCTTATGTACATACCATATTGAAGATGTTTCGGACAATTACTACTGGTTTTAGGATTCAATTTTTACTTTTTATTTAACCTTTAGCATTCTTTTTACAAATTTCTGGGCTTACAGATGACTGAGAAATTAGAAGCTTTCCTTTTCAAGAATTTTTGCCCAGTGATGTGTGAGTAGTGCTAAGCACTAATCGGTGCTAATCGCGCATCAGAAACTACCTCCGTTTCTTGATCCGGGCTTCCTTGGTGTGTTTTTCGCCTTTTGCGCGTTTTCTTTTAGCAGATATAAAGCTCAAATTTCGTGAAAATAATGATTTGGTAAGCTCTTGACCCTGAGTTTTAAATTGTCTGTTTTTGATGTCAGCACTGTCCAGTACCCATTTAATCATGTCTATATATGGAAGAATTTTATGCCTCGCCGCTATCCTGTGTAAGAACGAACAAACTAGCTCTGTAATGGATGCCTCAAAAGAACCATGTGAGCCAGCAGTAGCCGTAACCTCCATCACTTTAGGATTCTCTTCCTCAAGTAGACTATACATGCCTTCCCAAGTAGTAATACTAGCGTCTCTGTTACAGGTAGTGTCTATATACAAGGGCACCATTTCTTTCTCTTCAGAGCTCGGGGCTTTGTCTTTCTTTCCCATAATATCCTGCGTAATGCTTTGTATATTTCTCTGTTCTCCGTTCCTACAATTTACAAGTGAAGTGAGAATAATGATAAGGAAAGGTGACAGGAAAGTTTTAAATGACGAAGACATATAAAATATACCACCTTACGTGAAATGGCTCTTTGATAAGCACAAAGCCATATTCCATTAATGACTGGAAACTAACTCATTAATTAGCATTAAAGCTCATAACCAGGTCTCGGTTTATGGAAAATAATTTTTTGAACAACGAGCCCGAAATATTTGCGATGAAGTGATTTTGCGATTTGCTTCACAATATCGCAGATCGCAACATCACAAAATCGCAACATCGCAAGGTTGCTAGCTCGCTATATCGCAATATCACAAATTCACAATATCGCAAAATCGCAACATCGCTATATCGCAAATCACTGGAGCACAATATATGCCAATCATTCATTAATCCATTTTCTGCGAAATGCGATTTGCGATATGCGCCATCGCATATCGGCAGTTTAAATTTTTTCAGCGTAAGTGACTTTTTAGACATGCGATGCGATAAATGTTTTCTTAATGTGTAGTTTCACATCGCGATCTCGCAATCTTAGACTTCTTCCTGTAAGGAGGTATCTATTATCTTTTTGTGATGTGATATTTCCTAGGGAATAATTCTACTTTATTATAAAACTTAGGCTTTTTTATTTTTTAAGGGTATTCTCCTAAGTTTATGATGGTAAGTTTTATTGAAAAAGGAAGTTCAAGTACTAATTGATTTTTAAATTTTTTGACTAAGGGCCCCCCTTATTTAATATTACGAATAACACAAATAAGAAGGGGGGTTGTTTCTGGCCACAACAAGTCCACATAAGCAGGCTGGGGATAAGCTTTCATAAGGAGTTAAGAATCTTGCTCTTATAAGGATTTCTTACCCAATCGCGAACATGGGTAGGGATGTCTTCCTTGATTCTGCTATCCCTTTGACATCTAAAACTGACTTTTCCCCAGAGCTTATGAGCCAGAGGGCATGTATTCATGAGATGCAAAGTGGTTTCTTCTTCCTGATTCCAATTGGGGCAGATGGAATGTCGATGAAAGTTTCTCTTTCGTAGATTATCCCAGGTGAGGATTTTGTTCTAACAAAGCAGCCAGAGGAAAGTGGACGCCTTAGGCCATAAGTTGGGAGCCCAGATCGTTGTCCATCGTGGAGCTTTGCATGCAGATTCTTTTATGATTATGTTGTAGGCTTCATGTGTTGTGAACATTCCCCTGTCTTCATATCCCCATCTAAGTACATCCTTCTTTTCTGAATATTTGATTTTTTTATTAGAGAGTTCTGTTCCCAAGATCAGCTGATCTGATTCTAGGCCATTCCGGATAATGTGATGAGGATTGACCCATTTCCTTAAGCCATGCGATAGGGTGGGCTTCCAATATTGATTGATCTTATCAAACCTGTGAGCTTCCCAATTGGGAATTTGGTGAGGATTAATCAAATCTTTTAATCTATCTTGTTGCTGCTAGGAGTCCTCCCAGAATCTCGCAATAGTACCGTCCCTGACCTCCCAGAAGCTATGCTGCTGAATTAGATTTTTGTGTTGCTTTGCTGCATTCCAGACTAATGAGCCCAGTCCTATATCAGTGAGTCAGATAAGATCCTCAGCAGGTCTGTTATTGGCGTATTTGGCTGTCCATAGAGGGGCCCAATGAGTGTGGGGTGTAGTGAGCCAGTTCCACCAGATACGTGCTTCCATAACAGCATTGCTATGATAAGGATCATGGAGCCCAATCCCTCCTAAGTGCTTAGGAAGACAAACTTTTTCCCATTTAACTAGAGCCCATTTGCGTTTCTGACCTGAGTTACCCCATAGAAAGGATTAATGGAGCTTTTTTATTTCTTTTAGAACCCATTTAGGCACTGCTAAGATTGAGAAAAGGTACATCTGCATAGATTGAAGAATGCATTTGATTAAGATGAGGCGACTTGGCAAGTTGAGGGATCTGTGAGTCCAGGAAGAGAGACGAGCCTCTAATTTTTCAAGGAGAAAATTCCATGAGGAGTGTTTCAGGGCGACATCAGTAAGGGGAACTCATAGGTAGTTGGATGGAAAGCGGCTATCGGGAAACCTAGAATTCGAGCAATGGAGGCTTGGGTAATTGTAGGGGTATGAAACAAGAAAATTTGAGATTTGGCTTCATTTATAGAAGCTCCAGAGGCAGTGGAAAAAAGGTTTAACATAAATGGTAACTTGCGAGCTTCTTGGATTGGAGGGTGTGCATAAAGCATTTTATCATCTACAAATTGCTGATGGGTGAAGGGAGGGGAGTTGGGAAAGGAGAGGCTTCATAGTTGCTGTGAGTGAAGTGCATCTTTGATGCATCTACCTAGACCTTCCGCCATGATAATGAACAAAAAGGGAGATATGGGATCTCCTTGACGGATACCTCTAGAAGGATGAAAGGGGGACGAAGGAATTCCATTGATTAGGATGGAGAAGAAGGTGGATGAAATGAGACTCATAACCCATCTAACCCATGGAGGGGAAAAACCAAAGGAATTTAGCATTTTTTGAGTATAACTCCAGCTTAGACTATCAAAAGCTTTAGATAGGTCTATCTTAAGTAGCATACTTGCTTTTTTATGCTGCTTCAAATAGTGGATGATTTCATGTGTTAGGATAATTCCATCCGTGATTTTCCTACCCTCCACATACCCTGATTGCTCTGGGGAGATAAGTAAAGGGAGCAATGGTTTAAGCCTTGAAGCAATGACTTTGGAGACTATTTTGTAAATGACATTGCACAGCCCCATAGGCCTGAATTTGTCAGGGGTTCTACACTGCGCTTCTTTAGGAATGAGGGTAATGAAAGTGGCATTCATGGATGGGAGCATCCATCTGTTGGCTCTAGATTCTTCTACAACCTACCAGACCTCCAATTTGATCATGTCCCAGAAATTGTGAAAGAAGTTAGAGGTAAACCCATCAGGACCTGGCGCCTTTCCTCCTTTTAGCTGTTGGACTGATTTTTCCACCTCCTGTAAAGTAATCGGCTGGAGGAGCAACTGATTATGTTCCTCAGTGATGATCTTTGAAATGGATTGGAATATTTTATCAATGGCCTCCATCCTATGTGTTTGAGTCTCATGATGAACCTATTTGAAGTATGTCAGAAGTTCTTGTTCTAAGGATGCATGATCCTCAACTTTTTCTCCTTGACTGTTATGTATATGGGTAATGGTGTTGGTCATTCTCCTTTGGATCATAGAGCGGTGAAAGAACTTTGTATTCTTTTCACCTTCCTTTAGCCACTTGACCCGTGATTTTTTCCTCCAAAGAACTTCTTCTTGCTTGTCTCTTTCCAGGATTTGAGATTGTAGGTGTGTTTCCTGCTCTGAACGCTGCTCTATTCGCCCTTCTATGATGATTTTCTCTTGCAGTTCTATCATTGCTTTATTTAGTGATGTTTGTGCCTGGATTATATTCCCAAAGATAGACTGGTTCCATTGTTTGATATGAAATTTGAGACTTTTTAGCTTTTGGTGGAATTGGAACATTTTTTATCCCTCCAAAGGCTTGAAGCTTTTCCATATCGTGTTGACGAAGTTGTTGAAATCTGGATGTGACAGCAAGAAGGCTTCAAAGCGAAAGGGCTGATAAGTAGTGTTGCCTGGTCTGGTCCATTGGAGTGCGATTGGCCAATGATAAAAACTTGTGAGGGGAAAAATTGAGGCTGATAGGTCTCTACCTAAATGGATAGCATTATCAGAGAGAAGGAATTGATCTAATCGTGAGGCTATTTGATGAGGCTTTTCTCTTTTATTGTTCTGGGTAAAAACTCCATTATTAAAGGGTAGATCAATGAACCAGTTATTTTGGATGAAGTCCGTTAAATGACAACTTTCTTTATCTAGTCAGCTTCTGCCTCCCATTTTTTCCTCCAATTTGGTAATCATGTTGAAGTCCCCCCCCCGTGATCCAGAGTGGGTAGTTCCTTTCAGTGTTGATTATTGATAGAGTGTTCAGTATGTCTATCTTTTGAGTAGCTTCCTGGGGAAAGTAAACATTTGTTAAATGCCCATGGATATTTGTCCCTGTTATATGGAACGAAGCCTGAATGAAGTGCTTGTTCACTTGTAAGTTGGAGAGCTTGATTGTCTGTGCGTTCTAGATGGTTGCAACACCTCCGAATGCCCCTAATGCATCTACTACAATTGCAGTACAACTTGGCCAAGCTTTGGCCATGGTTTTTTCCAGAGTTGCTGAGTTACACTTGGTTTCTTGTATGAAGAAAATGCTTGGTTTTTCTTGCTAAACCATGCTTTTTATCGATATGTAATTCCTAGGGTTGTTACGCCCTCTAATGTTCCATGAGATGAGCTTCATGATGAGATATTAGAGAGGGCAGTATATTACTTCATGAGCCTGGAGTATCTTTCAGATTCCACTAGCATATCCCCGATGCGAATGGTTCGTTGAAGATATGTTTTCCTTCCTCTTTTCTTGTTGTCTTTGTTGAGGATCTTTCCATCCTATTGGCTTCCAAGCTGTATTCCAAGGGTTCATTGTCTCTGTGCTCTTGATAAAATTATATCCAGATTGTCCAACTGTCTCTCTGTAATTTTTGTCATAACTTTTTGTTTTACAGGCTTGCTCTAAGCCTAAAATATCCAGGTCCCCTATATCTATGCTTTCTTGTTCCTCTTCCATATTCTGGGTTTCATTCCTTTCTTATGTATTTCCTTTTGTATCCTTCAGAGCAGTATGCTCATTATCTACCTCCATACTTTGAGTGAGCCAGGCGGGAAAATCATTGGGAGATGGAGAACTAAGGTCAACGATTTGCTTTGATTTCTAAGGAATCACTGTGCTAGTGGAGACTGAGTGAGCTTTTGACTTGGGCTTCTCCTTAGGGGGAGCCAGGATTTCAAGATTGTTTAGATCTGGCTAAGCCAGGGACTTGAAGTTGTTCCTGGTACTCAGTTTGGGGGATTATCAGCAGAGGTCTTGGGATGAGATCCAGATTTTCTGAGATTCTTTCTGCGATGGGAGACTTTGGTGAATCCATCAGCATCTGGTTTTCTAGAAGGAGGAGGGGCTGAGGTTTTCAGGTTAGATGGGAAATCTCAAAATATATGACCAAGAGCATGACATTTCCTACAACGGAATGGAATATGTTCATAGTCGATAGATTGGATCCATTCAAAATTTTCATGAAAGAGACTTACTGCATCCGCCAGGGCATTGTTGAGGTGCATATAAACACATATACGTGCATATGAGATGTATCTTCTAAGCTTAGTTTCCTCTGCAAGTTTGACAAACTCGATAAGACGATTGCCAATATCTTGTAATGATGCCTCATCCCAATACTCCAGAGGGAGGGCATAGAGGTGGATCTAGACCAGAGCCCAACTAAGATCCTCTTTATCTGGGTTAAATCTCTCAACCCAATCTCTGAGGTACAGGCCAGCAGCACTAAGGAAACACGACCCTCCATCCATGATTCTATTTCTATCCTCCAAACAGTTGAAAACCGCTGTGAAGAATCCCTTGGGGCCTAACTGCAGGGTAATGTGACCTTTCGACTTCCATTTGGCTGCGATCCATCATTGCGGCACTTTTTTTGTAGGCCAAAAGCCAATAAACTTCCCTATTAGGGCATGATCCTTCATATATTGGATTTGTGTGTTGATCCTATAGCTTGGTAACTCGATCTTTGGTCTCGTGGCTGCAACTGGCTTGCATGTGGTGGAGGTCGCTTTGGGGACCTCGTTAACTATTTCTTTAGATTCTCCTTGAGAGTCATGTCCTTCTTCTATTTCCTCATGGATTGTTTGTTTGTAGGCTTCCTCCTGCATTGGAACCTGTTCGTTGTCATTTGGGGGAGGCTCTTACCCTCCCCCTGAGGCTAACCCATGATTCACTCACCTCCTTTGTCCGTTAGTAGTTTGTCTTATAGCTGTAAGAGTTGGCAAGGTTTACTGCAAACGTTGCGGCCTAACATTGTAGATTAGACCTGAACCCTAGCTGCCATGAACGCCGCTCCAGCTCCCATTCTCACCGTTCTATGTGAAAACCTTTCTAGAATGCACAATACAATTTGTTATTTTTCATTGTTTAAATTGTATTTTTGAATGCTAAATAAAGTATATATAAGACCAATTAAAATTTTTATCCATAAAAGCTTAATTCTACTTTCTATATATAGATATATATGAAGTTGATATTGACATAAATTAATTAACATAGATCTTCAAATAGTTTATATAAATCTCTAGTTGAAATATTTTTGAAAATATAAGATTTAAACATCTGATTCACACATTTAAAAGGACGGACACAAAGTGACAGAGGAGGGATGTAGAATGAGCCTCTCAGCTCAAAAAATACTTTAAAAGAAAAAACATTGTCTGTTATAATCAAAACATAAATGATTATACATATTTGGTTATCTTTAAAAAAAAACATTATAAAATAGTGATAATCTCATTTTCATTCTAATCACTTCATATTTCACTTTCACTCTTCAAGTAATAAATAAAATATTGATCACTTTCAATGTGTGTGTGTCTTCAATATGATCGATCTCTTTCTATATATAATAATTTTATAGAGGTAAAGTACTTAAAGTAATTAAAATAATAATAATAATAATAATAACTTATATTTCTCTTACAAATATTTCACTATAGAACTAAAACAAATTATTTGAATGTCCATATTAATTAATATATTTCAATATGAACCAATTTTTTATACATAGAAAATGTGCTCTATATATATGTGTGTATGTGTGTGTGTGTGTGTGTAATATGTGTATTTTCAATATAATATGTAGTGACCCACTCTAGTTGATTGACAGTGATATGACATTAACATTTATTTAGCCCTAAGACCCAGACATTATTCTTTAAGGACCTTTTCAATATAATATGTAGTGACCCGCTCTAGTCAACTGATAGTGATATGATATTAACATTTATTTAGCCCTAAGGCCCACACATTATTCTTTGAGGACCTCAGGTTGAGGATCCAGGCACATGACTCCATTATTAATGGTTGAGATATTAGTGGTGGTGATATTTATGTATGTTCTCTATTGGTATTATGATGATTGTAGCATTAATGACTATGTGTGTTCTCTATTGATATTATGATGATTGTAGCATAAATGGTTATGTTTGGTCTCTATTGAAATTATGATGATGATGGCAGTAAAGGATATGTATGCTCTCTACTGATATCATGATGATGATAGCTTTGATGGATAGGTATGTTTCTATTGATGTGACGATGTTGATAGCTTTGATGGATATGTATGTTTCCATTAATGTTATGATGATGATATCCATGATGGATGTGCCCCCTATGTTACCTACTTGTATTAGTTCTGGTTCACAATGAACAATGATACGATTGACTAGGTGATGTTGACGATGCTATTATGAGAATGAATAACAACAAAACCTTGTTACTGATGATTATTGAGTATGACAGGAAACCACCAGAGGCACTTGCATATGACGAGTTGATGAAACCTGGTTTGATGAAAATTTATATTGTGTCTTTGAAATTCTAAGTCAATTTTGAAATCTGCTATATATGTTTATCTATATTATGATGATATGTTAATGGTTGTAGGCATAGGTTAGTTGCTTGGCTGAATGACTCACATATGGGTGATGGGGTTGTACAATTGGATGGAACTGCATGGGAGGGGTGGGCCAGTGTCCCTGATCTCACCCACTAACACTCCCATCATGACTTGGGCTGGGAAGGTTGAAACACCTTTGCCTTGAAGATCATGATGTCATGATGGCAGGTCCCAAAGTTGGGTCAATCATGAGTATTTTAACAGGGAGCATGCATCAAGGCGGATTCCTTGATCCGCGACACCATTAGTCTCACTATTGTAGGAAACATAAGATATGATAGTGGTCTCTGTCGTTGCACCTATAGTTTCCCCTCGTAGCCATGGAATACTTGAAGGGCAAGTGACGTGGCACCCTTGGAACTTCAAGGGAATTTCTTGAAGGGCACGACCAACTTGGCACCCTTGGCATCACGAATAAACTGTTAGGCGTGACACCCTTGGAACTTCAAGGGAAGTTCTTGAAGGGCACGACCAAACTTGGCATCCTTGGAATCATTCAAAATAAATTAATTAATAAATATAATCAAGATATGAAAACCATGTAAATTCACATCAAGTGGTAAATGATGATTAGAACCGAGGTAATTAAATCAAGAATAAAACTTGGGTTAAGGGGATCATAGGAAGAAATAAAATATTTTACCTTAAAAACTCTACCCTTCCCATGTTGGAAAATTTTAGGTAGATAATGTAATTTAATTAGGTAAAAAGGGGAAAGAGGGACATAAATGTAAGGATAAATATTAATCGTAAAATAGTTAAACATAGTTAGGAGAAGAGGATGGTGAATTAAATAAGATTAATAAATTAAATTTTAGAGAAATTTAGAGAACCTCCATGTGGCAACAACCAACATAAGAATATCCATCTAAGAGATAACTTGAGTTGGATTAGGGAGTAGATAGGTGATCAAATCTTGAATTATCAATTGACTTTAGTAATGAACACAAATTAAGGAGTAAAAAGGGGGATCAAGAGACAACAAGGAGAAGAAATAGGAATCTTGTTGATGTGCAGAAAAATATTATTTTAAAATTAAATTTAAATAAATAATTTTGGTGATCCTTGATGAGAGAGTGATACATGGGTGGGTGAATAATTAAAATATTGAATTATCAAAAATAATTAATTGTGCTTGAAATGTCAAGTGTCACCTATGAGGACTCTTATAAAAGAAGGGTCAAGCCATGGGAGAAAGGAATTTTCTTTACCCTACTATTGGATGGATGAGATTATGTCAGAGTAGTGACTACGAGCTATAGTGAGTTTGGTGAGGTAGAGGACTTTAGAGAGGGGACTCTTGAGCTAAGGAGTGCTCTCCTCTACCAGCTAATACATTCCTCTGTTGTATGACCCCATTGCAGCTCGGGGGTCCGTGGGGAAGGAGAGTACCCAAGGAGTAGGTTACGAGGTCAACCAGTGGGTCATTGCATTCAGATTAGGCATGTCGACACTCACACTCTGGGGTGATCGACAACAAAGGAGGGAAATTAGCGTCAAGTCAAGTTGAATCTCATCTCCTGGTGAGTGGTACTTATGTTGTTATACTATTATTTTGTATGACATCATTATGGTTTAAGTTAATAGCATGTAAATTAGATGATATTTTCAATGAAGTAAAATTCAAGAAAGTTTTATATAATACTTCATAAGTTTTGAGTTTCTAATGATATTTTCTTGTGGTTGTATTTTTAATATTTAGCATTTAAAAAAAAAATTATACGGTTGGTCCCTACACTTGGTATCAGAGCTATGTTGAACCCTTGATACCTATGGGCCCATGCATGCATGACTAGTTTTTTTAACTTATTAACAATCATTCTTTTGAGTTCTTGTTGTTGATTTTTTTTTTCATTTTATATACCTCGATTTGTGAGGTCTATTTGTAACACCACTTCCATTTAACTAGATGTCATTGTTAACAGGATGGAATTGTTGGATATAATTACATGAGTTAAGATTAGTTATTAGTTTGAGTTGTTCAGAAAAATAAATTCAGTTGTCAGTCAAGTGTCATGGAATTGTGGAGATAACTACCTGAATTCATGATTTAAGATGAGTTATTAGTTTGAGGAAAATGAAATTAAGTTGTCAGTCAAGTGTCAGTAATGTGTGTGATATATGTCCAGCTATGCTTGGTGAGTTTGAGTGTGTCAATAATGTGCGTGTTATATGTCCAGCTATGCTAAGTGAGTTTGAGTCTTTATGATCATGTACATTTGATCAATTAAAAAACTTCCATGGCATTCCATTACTAATGCTCCAACATTCAGTGGTTAAATAAATGGAACTAAAAAAAAACTCAATGAATATTCAGAAAAGTCAACTTCACTTTCTAATCTGTATTTGCACGTCCAGTTGCATTAGTTATACTATTTCTTCACCACTCAGAGTGTAAAATCACCATTGTATCTTCAAACAAGTTATTATCTTGGAGCTTAGCGGAATGACCATGAAAAATGAGTGTATACTATACTTTAATTCGTTAATTTGTTTAAATTCTAGAAAATAAAAGTAAAAATTAATAAATTTAGAAGAAAAAAATTATATAAGATGAATGTTCATTTTTTTGGTTCCCTGCACTGCAATGTGAATATTTTTAAACTTAAATTGACCAGTTTTCAAAAGAGTTTTAGCTTTAATTTACATACTTAGAGGATTTGATCAAAAACATCAAGGATTTTGTCTCCTTCGTCATTCAAAGGTTTAGAAGAGAAGTGTGCGTGGATTTTGTTTTGAATCTAGGTTGTAAGAGATAAAAATGTGTAGATTTTTCTTTGAGGCTAGGTATAAGAGAGACACGCCTGTGGATTTTTCTTTGAGGTTTATTTTTCTCTTACTCCATGGGTGTAGAACTTATCATGCATTTATTTATTTCTCGATGAATATTTTTGAAGAGTACTCCTGAAATGATTTACTTATTTTCAAAACTTTGACACAATTTGTTTCCTGAAAAGTATTTTGATGGATAGTTTGTTTTGTAAATTCGAGGAACAATTTATTTCTGGATGAATATTTTTGAAGAGTGCTCCTGAAATAATTTTCCTCTTTTCAAAACTTTGAAATAATTTGTTTCCTGAAGAGAATTTTGATGGACAGTTTTGTCTTGAAAATTCAAGGAATAATTTATTTCTCGATTTGTTTCTCAAGTTTTTTGATACATGATCAGATTTACAAATTTTTGAAATTGTCTCACTTCAAACAAATACAATAAAGTTGAAGATTCAGGAATTGTTATGGACAATCTTGGAGAAAGAATGTCAAAATGTTTATTGATAGCATTTTCCTCAACAAGCTGTATAGGAAATTTTAAAGTAGATTATTTTTCATTTTAGGGTTTTATTGATCCATTTCTCACTTTTGTATGGAAAAATACTTAATCTAAATTTAATTTTTTCACAGGTCTATTTTTCGTTGAAAATAAATTCTGAAGAGTATTTGGATGAAATTTTTGAAAGATAATAGGTTTTGCATATTTATGAATTTGTGCCTCTTCTAATAGAGCATAAACTTAAGAATATATTGAATGTATGATGTGTGTTATGAACTTGTATATTAATTAAGTTTTGGTGGCAAGATTATACCAAAATTTGGATCCGAACATTATACTAGAGCTTTTAGGCCCTTTTTCTACATTTGACTGTTGTTAAAACACTACACAACGTCATTATGTTTTCTTTGCCCATGCAAACAATATCACTCTTCTTTAATCTACTTTGTGTATGCATTTCAATGCTTTGCCTAGTTTTTACGTTTACGTCTGTTGTGTGTGGTTTGTGTATGGATTTTGATGTTAATGTGCTTTGTGTTTGTTATTAGAATAGTTTTTTCGTTGTTAATGAAGAAGGGAAACGTGGTTGATTTCTGGAAATCCATTCATTTGTTTTTAGGCATGCCAAAACTGAAAGAGTATTTCGTTAAAAAAATTTATGGAAAGTTTGTTTCATAAACTCTAAGAATAATTTATTTCTACGTGAATATTTTCGAGTATTTCTAATAGGTATTCAGATCTACAAATTTCTAAAACTATCCACATCTTCAAACAAATACAACAAAGTTGAAGGTGTAGGTATTATTACAAACAAGCCTTGAAAAAGAATGTCAAAAGTGTTGGTTAATAACATTGTGGAAGGTTGGACAAATAACTAGTACATGGATTTCTTATTCCAATTATTTTCCATGTTAAGTTTTTTTTTGCATATCCATTTTTCACTTTCACAAGGAAAGACTTAATTTAATTATTGTTCTATGAAACTTTCTGTTTTCGTTGAAAATGGATCCTGAAGAGCATTTTGGATTAAAAATTTTGAGAGTTGGTCTGTTTGCACAATTAAATCTTTCGACAAATATAATAGAGAGAGAGCTTAGATTTACGATTATATTACCTTCATCCCTTGTGTTCTGGTTATAATTAAGTTTTCGTTAAATAAAGATTATATAAAAATAAAAGTTTTTATTGAAAACATTATATATAAAGATAACATTTCTATTTATGTAATTCATTTTTCATGTTAAAGTTTCTTTTGAATCATCTTTCATTTGAATGAAGAATTTAACTAATTGTATTATGTACAATTACATGCAGACTGTTGGCCATCATCACTTTTGGGTGGAAAAGAAGCTAGATAGAGAGATACTGGCTTATGCCCACTGTAACTTGTATGAGATGAGGAAGTTTGGTCTCCATGGGTGGTCACATGGTCCAATCTCAGGAAAAATGAGCTACTTCAGACACCATTTCTTGGAAAATAAAAAATTGATTCATTGGTGAACTATGGTTAGAAGAGGTACAAGAAGAAGTGGGGCAGCTAAAGGGTGCAATAAGGTGCCACCACAATAATCGAATCCCACCTCCCTACCCATTGATGGAGAAAACATCACAACACTAGAACAGATACCAGTTGGAGAAGTGTTGAACTTAATGAGATCGTTCCAACACATGTCTGAGGAACTAATAAATCATTTGGAACAAGAGCATGGAGGACCTGTCACACAAAACAAAGTGCCCAAAAACACTACAAGAAATTATGTACGTCGAGATTTGGAAAAAGTAAAATTTCCAGAGTTTTGGGGGTCCACAAATGGTCAATCTGCAGAGGCATGTTTAGAAAACATGGCTATGTGCTTTACCCTCAGAGATGACACCTCAAATATGAAGGCCAATATGGGTATATTCCAGCTAAATGCAAATGCACTACTTTGGTGGAAGACATTGTTAACCCAATTGGGGATGGATATAACAGAAGTAGCTTGGGATCTATTTAAAGAGAAACTTAGAGAACGTTACGTATCAGAGGAGTTCCTTGAGAGGAAACTAAATGAATTCAATGCTTTAAAGCAAGGAAGTTGCTCACTACTAGATTATGATGCTCATTTCATGCAATTTCTCCATTATGCCGCTCACTTAAACACAAAAAATCTCAAGGTGAAAAAAATTGTGTATGGACTAAATGTTAGCATTCAAGCCAAGGTTAGAATCTTAATTCCTCACACCTTGCATGAGGCAATTCATCGAGAAATCATTGTAGAGGAGGAGATCATGAGAAGTGGATGTAGTAAGTCAACCAGGCCCACAAGATCGAGAATACCAAGTTGAAACAGTATGGGATGTAGAAATTTGCAAGGGGGTCGTGTGCTCAATCATCAAAAGTGGTTAGAAGGAAATAAAAGAACACCATATAGGCATCTAGCTCAACATATACACAGGGTAACTCAACAAACTCTTCAACCACAACAACACTGACCCATGCGACAGCACCAAGTCACACCACCTCAACACCAATCCTAATAGTCTGGCTCTTTCCATCACAGTTCCAGGCCAACTCCCGGTTCAGTCGGTAGTAGGAGTCAAGCCCCTAAGAGGGGGCTTTGAACTTGTGGAGGTCCTCACTATGAGAGGGATTACCCTCAAAAGACAGGTAATACCAACTCAACAAAAAATTCAACTATGGTGGGGGATTTGGGGAAGGCTCATCGCATCCATGCAGTGGTGAACAATCGCCAGGTCAAACATCAGTCCACTGTGTTGGAAATATCAGGTAATATTGATGGTATGAGTTTTGTCATTTTAATAAATCTAGGTGCTACTGATTACTTTATTTCTCTAAATTCATTATGAAGGATTAAACATAAAGCAATTGCACAATATGAATCTAGACATGTAGAAATGGCATGTGGTATGAAAAGAAATGTAGGAAGGATGGTAAAGGATTGTGAGGTGGACCTGGGTGTGTGTAAGACCAAGGTATCCTTGTACTTTACAATTTTAGGAGTCTATGACATAGTTATATGAATGGATTGGTTGGAATGACATGAGGCACTCCTAGATTGCAAAGACAAGATTCTACATTTCACAAACGATTATACCCAAAGAAAAACATTAAGGGGAAAGAACCGATGGGTGTCCCTAAGGTTCATCTCCTCCATGCAACTAAGGAAATATAGGTGAAAGAGATGTCAAATGTTCTTGGTGGTAGCTCTAAACGATAAGGGTGATTTTGAAAACCTTGATAAACATCCATTTCTTGTTGAATGTAAGGATGTATTTCCCGAAGAACTACCTAGGCTACCCCAAAAAGGGGAAATGATTTCACCATCGACCTTAAACCAGGCATTGAGCCTATTGTAAAGGCACCCTATCGTATGTTGGCTCCAGAGCTAAAGAAATTGCAAATCCAATTAAAGGAACTATTGGACTTGGGGTTCATATGACCTAGCATATCTTCGTGGGGAGCCCCTCTGATTTTCATTAAGAAGAAGGATGGGTCTTGGTGACTATGCATACTACCGCCATTTGAACAAAGTGAGGATAAAAAAATCAATAGCCTCTGTCATGGATAGATGACTTGTTTGATCAAATGAAGGGAGCAACTGTGTTTTCAAAGATAGATCTGAGTTCGGGATATCATCAGTTAAGAATCAAGGAAGAAGATATCCCAAAGACAGCCTTTAAGACAATATTTGGGCATTATGAATTTGTAGTTTTACCCTTTGGACTGAAAAAAGCCCCAGGTGTTTTCATGAGTTTGATGAATGGAATATTTCAAGATTACTTAGACAAGTTTGTACAAGTCTTTATCGAAGACATTTTGATCTACTCAAAGACCCCATAAGAGGATGATGAACACTTGAGGATAGTTCTACAATGTATTATAGAAAACCAATTATACGGGAAGTTGTCAAAGTGTTCCTTTTACCAAACCAAGATTCATTATCATGGGCACATTATCTTCGGGGATGGTATCACACTAGACTCGGTAAATATTGAGGCCTACATGGAATGACCAACACCAACCAATGTTCATGACATACGAAGTTTCATGGGCATGGCAGGGTATTATCATAGATTTGTCAAAGGATTTTCGAAGATAGCAAGCCCCATTACCAAGATCCAAAGAAAGAACAAGAAATTTATTTGGACTGAAAAATGTCAACAGGCATTCCAAAGGTTAAAGGTGTTATTAACGACAACACCAATTATGAAGGTGCCGAATATGGAACAAGATTTTTTGGTTTGCACCGATGCCTCCAAGGAAGGGTTGGGTTGTGTGTTGATGCAAGAAGGAATAATAATAGCTTATGCATCAAGGAAACTTAGAACCCATGAAGAAAATTATGCAACCCATGATCTAGAAATGGCAGCAATTGTTTATGCACTAAATATTTGGAGACACTACCTTCTAGGAAGGAAGTTTGATCTTAGGACTTACCATTGTGGGCTACATCACATATTCACTCAAGACCACTTAAACGCAAGACAAAGATGATGGTTTGAGCTAATTAGTGAATATGATTTTGATATCAATTACATAAAAGGAATGGTAAATAGGGTGGTTGATGCTTTAAGTAGGAGGACTCGGATATTTTCAGTGATTCCCTTAAAGACAAATTTGAGGGAGAAACTACTTGATTTACAATTTAAAGACACTTGGTACCAGGAGGTTAGCAAAAGTTTGAGGGAGGAGGAAATGAGGGTCCCAAAATATGATTAATACTCCCTTGATAATGATGGGCTGCTACAATTTTAGGGAAGGATATATGTACCACCGAATGAAGATATACACCAGTTAATCTTGAATGAAGCACATCGCGCAGTATACATGGCACACCCTAGTGTTAAGAAGATGAGTGCGGACCTGAAACCACTCTTCTTTTGGAAAGGGATGAAGAATGACATCATAAACTTGGTAGAAATATGTGTAGAGTGTCAACGAGTAAAAGATGAACACAAGCATCCAGCAAAATTATTGCAACCACATGAGATACCAAAATCTAAATGGGAAGTTATATCAATGGACCTCATTGTCGGATTACCAATGACATCAAGAAGACATGATTCCATATTTGTAGTGGTGGACACGCTGACCAAGAGCACCCATTTCATACCAGTTAAGACTACACATAAGGCACTAGAAATAGCCAGAGTTTTTTATTGATGAGATTATGAGATTGCATGGAGTGCCTAGGAAGATCATATCTGATAGGGGAGCAGTTTTTACAGGAAGGTTTTGTTCCAGTTTCCAAGAAGCCTTGGGAACCCAGCTAAACTTAAGGACTTCTTATCACCCTGAGACAAATGAGAAGATAGAGAGGACTAATCAAATCCTCGAAGATATGCTTCGGATGTATGTGATGGACCAACAAAAGAGATGGGAGGAGTTTTTACCCCTTGTGGAATTTTCTTATAATAATAGTTATTAGAGTTCCATCAAAATGGTGCCATTTGAGTTCCTATATGGAAGACCTTGTAGAAAACCTCTCAATTAGGACCAACTAGAGGACAAAGTATTAGTAGGACCAGAAGTGGTGCAAGAGATGGAAGAACAAATGACTATGATTAGATGAAGGCTAAAAGAAGCACAAGATCGAAAAAAGAGCTATGTTGATGCTCATCGGATATACCAAAGTTATGAAGTGCGAGATAGGGTGTTCCTAAGAGTAAGGCCCCAAAAAAGCTCTATAAGAGTTGGAAAGGGAGAAAAATTGTCTCCACGATTTGTGGGACCTTTTGAAATATTAGAAAGGAAAGCGTCAGTGGCATATAGGCTTGCCTTACCTCCATCTTTAGCACGTATGCATGATGTGTTTCATATTTCTGTTTTGCGTCATTATATTTTGGATCCTTTGCATGTTATTGACTTTGGTCATTTGAAGGTCTCAGACAAGGGAACAATAATGGCCGAACCAATTCACATACTTAGCTAGCGAACTTTGCAGCTTAGATGAAAATTAGTGGACCAAGTTAAGGTCCAGTGGGACAATTATAGTCCTAGTTCAGCTACTTGGGACAACGTCGAGGAGATGCATCACCATTTTCCTTACCTATTCCAAGGACTTCAAGAAGAATTCTATTATTAAGAGGGGGTGTATGTAGTGCCCTGCTCTAGTTGAATGACAATGATGTGACATTAACATTTATTTAGCCCTAAGGCCCACACCTTGTTCTTTGAGGACCTCAGGTTGAGGATCTGGGCACATGACTCTATATTAGTGGTTGAGATATTAGTGGTTGTGATGTTTATGTATGTTCTCTATTGGTATTATGATGATTCTATAATTAATGGTTATGCATGTTCTCTATTGATATTATGATGATTGTAGCATGAATGGTTATGTTTGGCCTTTATTGAATTTATGATGATGATGGCAATAAAGGATATGTATGCTCTCTATTGATATCATGATGATGATATCTTTGATGGATAGGTATGTTTCTATTGATGTTATGATGTTGATAACTTTGATGGATATGTATGTTTCCATTGATGCTATGATGATGATAGCCATGATGGATGTGTCCCATATGTTACCTACTCGCATTAGTTTTGGTTCACAATGAACAATGATACAAATGACTAGGTGATTTTTATGATGCTATTATGACATTAACTAACAATGAGAAACCTTGTTACTGATGATTATTGAGTATGGCAGGAAACCACCAAGGGCACTCGCATATGACGAGTTGAAGAAACCTGGCTTGATGAAAATTTATATTGTCTATGAAATTCTAAGTCAATTTTGAAACCTGCTATATATGTTTATCTATATTCTAATGATATGTTAGTGGTTGCAGGCACAAATTAGTTGCTTGGCCGAATGGATCACATATGGGTGATGGGGTTGTACAATTGGATGGAACTGCATGAGAGGGGTGGGGCAGTGTCCCTAATCTCACCCACTAACACTATCGGCGTGACTTGCGATGGAAAGGTTGAAACACCTTCGTCTTGAAGATCATGATGTTATGAGGGCAGGTCCCAAAGTTGGGTCACTCGTGAGGATTTTACCGTGGAGTGTGCATCAAGGTGGATTGCTTGATCCCCGACGCCATTAGTCTCACTATAGCAAGAAACATAAGAGATGACAGTGATCTCTATCATTGCACCTATACTTTCCCCTCGTAGCCACTGAATGCTTGAAGGGAAAGTGGCGTAGCACCCTTGGAACTTCAATGGAATTTCTTGAAGGGCACGACCAACTTGGCACCCTTGGCATCACAAATAAACTATTAGGCATGACACTCGTGGGACTTCAAGGGAAGTTCTTGAAGCGCACGACCAAACTTGGCATCCTTGGAATCACTATAAATAAATAAATTAATAAATATAATCAAGATATGAAAACCATGTAAATTCACATCAAGTGGTAAATGATGATTATAACCAAGCTAATTAAATCAAGAATAAAACATGGGTTAAGGGGATCATAGGAAGAAATAAAATATTTTACCTTAAAAGCTCTACCCTTCCCATGTTGGAAAATTTTAGGTAGACAAGGTAGTTTAATTAGGTAAAAAGGGGAAAGAGGGACATAAATGTAAGGATAAATATTAATCCTAAAATATTTAAACATAATTAAGAGAATAGGATGGTGAATTAGAATAAGAATAATAAATTAAATTTTAGAGAACCTCCATGTGGCAACAACCAACATAAGAATATCAATCTAAGAGATAACTTGAGTTAAACTAGGGAGTAGATAGGGTATCAAATCCTGACTTATCAATTGACTTTAGTAATGAACACAAATTAAGGACTAAAAAGGGGGATCAAGAGAAAAATACGAGAAGAAATAGGAATCTTGTTGAGGTGACGAAAAACATTATTTCTAAATTAAAATTTAAATAAATAATTTTGGAGATCCTTGATGAGAGAGTGACACATGGGTAGGTGAATAATCAAACTATTGGATTATCAAAAATAACTAATTATGCATGAAATACCAAGTGTCACTTATGATGACTCCTATAAAAGAAGGGGCAGGCCATGGGAAAAAGGACTTTTCTTTACCCTATTGTTGGATGGATGAGATTATGCCAGAGTAGTGACTATGAGCTATATTGAGTTTGGTGAGGTAGAGGACTTTAGAGAGGGGACTCTTGAGCCAAGGAGTGTTCTCTTCTACCAGTTAATACATTCCTCTATTGTACAACGCATTGCAGCTCAGGGGTCCGTAGGGAAGGAGAGTACCCAAGGAGTAGGTTGCGAGGTCAATCAATGGGCAATTACATTCGGATTAGGCACGTCAACATTCACACTGAGGGGCGATCGACAACAATGGAGGGAAATTAGCGGCAAGCCAAGTTGAATCTCATCTCCTGATGAAAAGTACCTATGTTGTTATAATATTCTTTTGCATGACTTCATTATGGTTTAAGTTAATAACATTTAAATTGGATGATATGTTCAATGAAGTGAAATTCATGAAAGTTTTATATAATACTTAATAATTTTTTAGTTACCAATGATATTTTATTGTGGTTGTAATTTTAATATTTAGTATATATATATATATATATATATATATATGGTTGGTCCCTACATAATATATATCTTTCTATATATATAATAATTTTATATAATGTTATAGAGATAAAGTAGTAGTAAAAATAATAATAATAACTTATATTTCTCTTACAAATATTCCAGTATAAAACTTATATAAATTGTTTGAATATACATATTAACTAATATATTTCAATATGAATTCTTTCTCCATACACAGAAAGTGTGTGTGTATATAGATATGTGTGTGTGTGTGTGTTTTCAATATATTCGATCTCTTTCTATATATATAATTAATGTTTGTGTGAATGTTTACCTTAGAAATTAAAGGTAAAATAATTTAGTTAAAATAAGTAACTTATTCATTCTTTAATATAAAATATTAATAATAATAAATTATTCAAAAATATCATTTAAACAATGAAAAAATACACATGTCTATTAGAGAGAGCCATAGATCTATCTTAATCATAGATTTATCAAGCGAGTGATTAAATATTTTGATGTGTAAATCTTCTTTCAAGTTTTGCACATTTGTGTTGTAAAACATTTGCACCTTAAAAAATCAGATGCCTTTAAGTATTGCACATTTTTAAATATTACACATTTGTGTTGTTAAACATTTTATATATATGTGTGTTGTTAAGATTTATATATATATATATATATATATATATATATATATATATATATATATATATATGAGACATCTCCCTATACTACACAACACAATAGAACACTTAGCTACTACCAATCAAGTTTAATCTTTTTTATATGTTGGTAACTAAGAAGAAATAATCATTTTATTAATATTTAAAAAATATATATAAGGTTGTTAATATATGATTAAATGTTTTAATTTAAATTGGAATTGATCTTTTCTTCATTTATTTTTATTCTTAATATAGCTTGTGGTAATTAATAAGAAATAATATATATATATATATATATATATATATATATATATATATATATATATATATATATATATATAACATTGTTAATATATGATTAAATGTTTTAATTTAAATCGGAATTGATCTTTTTTTCTTGTTTTGTTTTTTCAGTTTATCTGTTTTCTTTTTCTTTTTTAATATTTTGTTTTTATATATAAAATCTATATTAAGCTTTGATTTATCAAACATCTAATATTTTTAATGTGTATATTTATTTTTAGTTTAATTCAATATTATGTATTAATTTTTTCATATTAAATAATAAAGAAATTATCTATTTGGAAATTTAATCCCTGTTGGTACTTGATAAATATGTATTTAAGATGGATTTTATTGGAGTATATAACTCCTACTTGTTTTGTATTATGTGTGTGATCATATTTAATTATTAACTTTATTGCTCATTATTAAATAGAGTTCTAGTCTCTATGCGAAAGAATTGTTGAGGCCTAGTTGGTTGAGAGATTCTCTCCAAATAGTTAGCTTCCTAGATTGGTGTGTAGTTGAGATATCTAAGATAGTTTGCCTACTTTGAAATTAGTTTCATGTATTATATTTGTAATATTACATTTTGTAATTATAATATAAGATATAAGGAAAATTAGTTTGGATAGTCTAAGATTTGAAAATAATACAATCTTCAATTTTTATTGATATAATGTTCTAATGAAATATCCACAATAAATTACAAATCACATTCTGGTCATTCTGATCCTCTTTTAAAAATTTTTGTCCAATCACAATTCTACTTATTCATTTGGTGGAAAACTTCAATGGAAGGAAAGGCTTGATCATTTGCCTCCTCATTATGCATAGTTGGCTCATAGAGCTTCACATTGTCTACATTTACTACTTAATAAATGCACATATAAGGTGAATTTGTGATCATTGCACTCTAAATTTTCCATTTCAAAAGGTTCATGTCCTAGGTCTTAGATTTCTTCCCTGGCCGCTAGC
This sequence comes from Pinus tabuliformis, assembly GCA_031772625.1. NCBI lineage: Eukaryota > Viridiplantae > Streptophyta > Pinopsida > Pinales > Pinaceae > Pinus > Pinus tabuliformis. The sequence goes on from CM062816.1 coordinate 720,047,882, forward strand.
ACCTTTCCTTATTAAGGTGTAATTAAACTATGTTTCCTCATATTGAGAATGTGTTATATGTGTATGTCTTAGGTGTGCTATCAGGATCATATGGGGAGGTTGGAAATCCCCTCCCCCTATTACGCCAATGCCACCCCCTTTGTTACACCCCTGCCACCCCCTCAATGCCCCTCCACACACCCCCCACCCATTACACCCCTACCATCCCCCCCCGGCCACGAACTTAGGGATTTAGAGCAAAATCCCTTTAAAAATATAAATAAATAAGTAAAATTTATATATGGCTATTTTTGGGCCATTTGGTATGTTTGGTGTTTTTTGACTAATGGTTTTTTGTCCCATTATAATCTAATGTCAATTAAACTATTAGGGCTCTAATATAATTTACGATTACTAGATTGGATTTTTGGATGCTATAAAATACCTAGGACAATGTATTATATATATATATATATATATATATATATATATATATATATATATATATATATATAGGTTAATATGATGTAGCATAGAGAAGTGTAGCTCTAATATTTATTGGTTTTCCCAATTAAGGGATTCTAAAGTAAGTGTTTGTATCCTATTTGTATTCCATTGTTGTTCTTAATATTTTTCTTAAGAATCTATATGCATTGTTCCACTAAAAAGGTTTAAAACTTACTTCTACTTGGAAATTATTTTCAATCCCTTGTTTATCATCCCTAACCTTGTATAACTTCTCTTTATAATTCTTTAGCTTCTCTTGAACTTTCAAGTGTACATGCATAATTCTATCTACTAACTTTTCTACCTTCATTTCATCACTTGAGGATTCTTCCCCTACTTTGGATTGTACATGTACAATATTTAATGAGAAAAAGGAAAATTAAGTCTACATAAATCTATTATAAAAACATTATTTGTAAACCAATTATTCATCCAAATTCCTTGGTGCTTCTAATTGCAACCCCTTAAAATTTGAACCAAACTCTAATTTAATACCTCTATATACCCATTGATTTATGGGTGAAAGGTATTTTGTATACTTAATTTTTTATCCCACTTCTCCCATATAATGAAGTCCATAATATGAGGAATCTAGTGTCTCCATTAGAAATGGTTATCCTTGGAATCCCAACATGCACCCAAACCCTTTCAATGAAAAAACTTGTAGCTCAATGTCCTTTGATGGTCTTCTTACAAGCCCTCAAAACATGCATATTCTTAAACATGTCTATTAACAAAAATAGGTAGTCAAGCCCTCTTCTTGTTCTTCGAAAACCACCAATAAATTCCATGGATATGCTTTTCCATGGCTTTGTAGGGACTAAAGAAGATTATATAGTCGTTTCCTCCTATTCTTAGGCTTACTTGTGTAACATAAAATAAAACTCTAATGAATTTGTTATCACTTAAGAATTCTAATGCCAAAATGTCTCACATTAGTTTGATGGTAAAGGTCGGTGCTAGTCTAAGTTTGATTTTTGTTTGCCTTAGAGTCTGAGTCTTAGGAGTCTTGAGTCAACTATGCATTCTCTTTCATCACCGGTCATTCTCATTCATTACCGGTCTCATAACCATGTGTCAGTTTTGTTCAAAGGTTACTATGTGCCACAAAGCTCTTTAGGTGATTTCGTAGCGCATGTAACCATTTTCAAGTGTTTTCGCAGCACATAAATCCTTTTAGCAGTTTCGTAGTGCAACATGTTTTAGGTGATTTCACAACGCGACATGTTTTAGGTGATTTCGTAGCGCGACATGTTTTAGGTGATTTCCTAGCGCATAATTCAAAATTTACATTGACTGCGCTACGAAATCGGAGATTCGTGCATTCCGCAGCGAATCTTTCCTAACTGTCAAATCTGTCAAGTTAAGTTATAGTTGTATCATTCATTGTCAGTTTATGCACTCCACATATCATGTCCAACCGCTAGGTACATTGGTACACACAGATTGCAAGTTCCAAGAAAAGCTAGGTATTCACAGTCTTAACGATGATTGTATTCGTTGCATGAGGAATAAGTCTGCAAGTTTTCAATTTCAATATATTGTTATCAAGTGAGGCAGTTATCAAGCGAGGCAGCCATTCAAGCAAGGTAGAGATTGAAGTTTGAGCAGCGACAGTGTTTCAAACCTTCATGGAGGGATTGGCAAAAAGAAAAGACCACAGATCAGGCAGATGTTTGAGAAACAAACCTGAAGGTTTAGATATAACCTGAAGAACAGAGAAGCCAAGCATGCATTTAAACAGTGGATGTTGGAATTTTCGCAAGAAACTCCAGGGAGGTTATGCACAAGTCACCAAGGAATTTGCCCTGAATTTCACAGGACTAAACTCAAAGGTTGGTATACTGGAATTGCAGGCCTCACCAGACATAATATCCAAAGTTACGGAGATTCCAAGGGGGCAAGAAAGTTGGTTTAAGAATTTCAAATTTGATATGACCCCATGCAAAGAATTTCTGAAGCAGGAGTTCATTAACTCAGATTTAAACAAGTCTCTTCCTAGAAGTTATGTCAAAGAGTCATATGCCAATTTTCCTACTTGTATACAGAAGTATCTTACTTGTGAAGGGAGATATAATAAGGTGTATTCATACCATTTCAAACTTCTATTGCATTTCACATGAAAGACATCTATTGATCTACCTTTTTACTTATTCCGCAACTTAAGAAGAATGTGTGACAAGGTGCAGCTAAGGAAAGAAGCCTGTGAGACTTCATTGTTCCACCATGGCTTGGTTAAGTTGATCATTTTGCATGAAATCCAGAGGGTAGGAAGGGACTGGCACACATTCATATTCATGTTTGGTTTCAAAAAAGAGACCAGTCTCAGTCCTCAAGCTGTAAAAGATCTTCCAACAACAACTGGTCATTAGGCAGAAAAAAGATCTAGGAGGCTTTCAAAGTTAAAGGCAAGGAAGCAAGTAAGAGAATCCACCAGGCCACTGACTATCCAGGATACACCCCAACAGTCCCTTAAAGAGAAATATTAGGTCAAAGAAGCTGCACATGAATCGAGCACAGGTGAAGGAGTTCAAAGAAGAAGGACTAGGAGCCAGGTAGCTAAAGAAAAAGGAAAATCAAGAACTATTGAAGAAAGCCCTATTTCGAAGCGAGATTTAAATGACTTATTGCAAGCCATCGACATTGAAGAATCTCCACTAGTTCTAGAAGATTTGATAGAGTCAGGAAAAGACAAGGCTAAGAGATTCAAAGCCTAGAAAAGACATAAGTTTGATGATCAAGTTGATCAATTTGTCTTTAAGCCCAGGGGACCCATAACAAGGAAGTTTAAACAAATACAGGAGGTACTGCCAAGAGCAGATGAAACAGGGGAGGTGACACAGCCTCATGAAAGAAAGGATAAAGGCAAAGCAGTTACCATTCAAGAAGAAGATAGTGTGGAAGACTTGAAAAGGAGATTGGAATTGGCCAACTTTGAAATTGCTAGATTGAAGAAAGCTGCGAGGAAATTTGCAGTTAAAGAGGCTTATTTTAACCAAATGCAAGCTTGGTGGGAGGACCAAACATTTCAAATACCCGAGGTGGTTGATTTTAATGTTCAATTTCGTAGTTGGTCTGTTCCTGCAAAAAAGGAAGCTCAATTTATTAGAAAGGCCAATACAAACCTCAGATCTGGGATCAAAGTCATGAAGAAACAAATTGAAGACTTAAAGATACAGTTAAGCCAGCAAAAAGAATTTCCTTAAAGAAATCCCATTTCAAGTAAGGCTATGTTTCAAATTTTGATGGTTTTTCTTGGTATAATCTTTCTTGAAGAATCATACTTTCCATTCAGTTTTGAAAGGCCTTGGAGTAGTTGAAGAATGTTTAAATATTAAGAAGCTCAAAATAGCAAAATTTTGGGTTGAAACTGTGTTTTTGGAATAACACAGCAGTTTCGTAGTGCGCTACGAAACTGCTGAAGATGATGACTAACGCACATCAATTTCATAGCCCGCTACAAAACTGGTGAAGCTGCACAATCTAATCTCAGTCAATCCGATTTTGAAATACAAGTGGAAATTTTTTTTGAAAAGGGAATATCTTCAAGGGATTATCTACAGGTATCAACCTTCAACAAGGTCAAGATAGGTCGAGGAATCATGTATTCGAATCCAACTCTAAACTTTTTGTCATAAAGTGATCTTATTTACTATGGTCCAAAATATGTGAGACAGCTTGGAGGAGTTTTTGTCTTCACACAAGGAAGAGGTTGATAGCACATCAAGGACATGGCATTTTGATATGTTTTTTATAATCAAATATGAATGGCATAGTTCATTGGATTCGAACATCTTTGAGGAAAACAAAGGCCAATAAACAGGGATAGTTTTCTATTTTTCAAGGGCAATGGAGAAAGTGTGACATTGAAGACCAGTATAGAGCTTTGAACATCCACCATAGCCAAACTAAAAAAGGACCACATGTCAAAGAACGAGAATGGTTGTTATTAAGGCTATTATTAGCATAATATGGAGTTAGACTCCTATTTGATTTAGATCTCTAGAAAGTCTAGTAATAGTTTGTTACATTTAATAGGCAGTTAAGATTTGAATAGGTGTCATTAGAAGTAGATTTCGAGTTCCCCTCATGCTTGAGGAGGAATCTCAATCAAGTAGAAGAGCTCTATATATTGGAGAAAGAGCAATGTAAAAGGGGTTGGAAATCTATGTAAAGAAGCTCTGATATTTGGCTTGTGAAAAGACTCTGTTTTTTTTTTTTTGGTAATACAGTACTGGCTTATGCTTCTCAAGAATCATAGAGAGTTCAATGTATGAGTTTCTTTTGTTGTCTTTTCATGTTATCTACAGTGTTATGAGTATTTGATTACTTAGAAATCACTTGCAGTGTTCTAATTTCCTTCATATACTCGTAGGCTCTCTTTTTTGTGTTTGGTGTGCTCTACCTATATTGAAATCTGAATGCCTTGACTTTTATGAAAAGCCAATACTACTGTTAATACTAAATCACATATGACTCCATAAGCCCAATGGATGCTTGTTAATTTTGTTTCCACCATTTTCATTCCTATTTGTTTCACAAAGAGTTAGCCATCTTGATCATAATCAAAAAACCTTTAATCCTTTGAGAGAGCCCTCTCATGTTAAGGAGGCTAAGCCTTAGCTAAAAGATTGGTTTGAAACAATTACTTGAAGTCTTCCTGGTCTGCAGCCTTCCAGGGCCTAATCTTGAGATAACATTTTGGTGCGTCTGCCGGGAGTCTGAAGATTATTCATTCCTGAAATCAAGAGACTGAACTTCTGAAGGTAGCAGGAGCTCAGAAGATTTTTCAAGGCTGCAATCTACCTTGGTGACTCCATACATTTTCAATGTTTAAAAGGTGGCTTCGAGAGGAAGATATACACGGAGCAATCCTGACCCAGATCCACCTACTCCTGTGGACAATCCAAACACCATTTCAAGGAGTAGACAAAGATTTACTGAAACACCAGGTACTCCATCTTTTTCAAAATCTTTGCTCTCTGAATTTTCAAGAAGTCCTAAGGACAAAATTGTTGATGATAAGATTCATGAGGTGTTGTTGAGGTCTGAAAATGAAGAAGAACTTATTGGAATTATTCTAGATTTACAAAAAAGAGGTATTGATACTTCATCCTTATTGTCACAAAAAGAGAAGGTGGAATTTTGGGAGGTTGTTACTTCTAAATTGTTGTTAGAATAGGAAGATTTAAATAAACTCAAAGAGCTTGATCCTTTTGAAGTCTTACTCAAATCTAAAACTGGTCTACCCCTTCCAAATTGGAGTAAATTTGTCAGTGGTTTGCAAAGTCCAAATAGTCCTTTTCATATTAGCACTTTATCCTCTGCCTCTGAGAGTAGTCCTAGTAGTTCTCAGACACTAGGAAATCCACCTCATACCAGTTCTGGTTCCTCTGTGCCCACAGTACCTGTCATCACTACTCCTCCATTAATTATGGTCGTACCTGCTAGGTATGCTCCACTAGCCCTCCCTGTTGTTTTACATGACCTTCCCAGCAAATATGTTGCTAGAATTCCAACATGGGGTGGGGATGAAAATATCACAGTAGAAGAACATGTAGACAAATTCAATGATTTTGTGGACAGAGAGGAAGTTGATGATGAGGATGTGAAGCTTATATTGTTTGCACAAACCTTCATTGGAGAGGTTAGAAAATGGTTTAAGGCTCTTACAGCTGGAAGCATTCACAGTTGGGCAGAGTTTGAAGATTGTTTTCTAAGGAAATGGGGAAATAGAACTAACCCTGTCCAAGCTCTTACTGAATACAACAATCTTAGAAGATCTCCTGATGAAACTATCCAAAACTTCTCCAAGAGGTTTAATAAAATATACAATTCTATTCCAGCCCATTTGAAACCTCCTAGGGCCTTGGCACAGCTGAGATATGCCGAAGCATTTGATTCTGACTTCTCTCTGTTACTCAGAGAAAGGTATTCTGCTACTCTTGCTGACATGCAAAACGATGCAATTAAAGTGGAGGTGAACATGATTGCTGCTAAGAAATCAAAGATGGCAAAGGCTAAACTGAAAGAAGAAGAGAAACCTTCCACTTCAGCTCCAGAAGATAAGTTTGAAACAATGATCAAGACCATGGAAATATTAATGGATCGGTTGGCTCTTGGGAATACCTCTGTTTCCCCAGCACAGTGGGAACCTCAATTTAGGAATCCTCAGTTCAGAAGACCTCAAAATCAGCAAAGGCCAAGAGAGAACAAAAATCAACAGCCAGATCCTCCAGTGATACCTCCTTTCCAACAAAATTTGGTGGATGAAGAGGATGAACCTGGAATTCTTGAGGAGTCCATCCATTGTCTTGAAGAAGAAGTGTCATGGAATTTTCTTGACTAAGGAAGAATGTGATCAGTCCAGTATGACCAAACCAGGAGAAGAGCCTTTAGACTATTTAAAGGGATATTAGCATGCTATCTTTGAGATGCAAAAGCAGTACAATCTCAGGAATAGAAGCGTGCCCATTACATCAAGCAAAGCACAGACCAAGAAGGATGCCTCAAAGTATGTTGAAGATAAGAAGGATAACTCAAAGGTTGCTGAAGGTAAGGATGATTCTCCACCTGGAAAAAAGGATATTCAAGCTCCACCACCTACCAAAGAAGTTGAGAAGATTGTTTCTGTTTTTAACCTTGGGAATGAAATTGCAAAAATAAATATATTAGTCCCCTTTAGTGAAATCCTCAAGGTAGATAGATACAAAAGTAAGATTGTTGAAATGCTCAATTCATAACCAGGAGTAGCTGATATCTTAAATGTACAAGAAGATAATCCTGTTATTTGCTTGGGTCCAAGACTTGAAGATGAACAGAATGAAGAGTTTCCTCCTTTCTACATAAGCATTAGCATTCATGACATGACTTTACAGATGCTATGTTAGATTCAGGGGCATCTCATAATCTTATGCCCAAGGTGATTATGGAAAGACTGGGATTAGAGGTAACTAGACCATATAAAGATTTATTTTCCTTTGATTCAAAAAGAGTTCAATGCATTGGTTTGATTAAAGATGTTGTTGTGGGTCTCACACAAATTCCAGCAAAAACAATTGTCATGGACATTATTGTGGCTGACATTCCACCTAAGTTTGGGATGCTTCTCTCAAGATCGTGGGCAGCAAAAATCAAGGGCATGATGCAGATGGACCTTTCCTATGCTACTATCCCTATTTTTGGTGAGCAAATGAGGTTGTATCGAGAGACCAGAATGGCTTATATGGTAAGCAGCAAAGATAAGCCTAAAAACTTTCCCATTTATTCATGTGATACTGGTCTTAGATCAGCCATCCTTTTCAATGAGTCAGTTGGAGAAGAATCAGAGGATAAACTTTCAGGAAACCAGAGCCAAGGAGATCGGAAAAAAGATGAAAATGAGACAACAGTTTGGTGGTCATTATATTTTGATGGATGAGCAGGAAGAGAGGGGGCAGGAGCTGGAATTTGGATCACAAGTCCTGACAAAGAAATTAAGTTTCTCTCCTACAAGCTAAATTTTGATTGCACTAACAATATGGCCGAGTATGAATATCTGATTTTGGGTTTAGAAGCTTTGTTAAAATTGAAAGCTAGAAACGTTGTTGTTTGTGGAGATATTGAATTGGTAATAAAACAAGTGGAAGGTTCTTACTAAACTAAGGATGTAAGAATGAGGGCATATAGAAACTTAGTGTTCGATATGTTGGAAAATTTTCAGGGTCATACTTTTAGTATCAAAACCAGAGACCAAAACTCTATTGCAGACTCTCTTGCTGTTTCTTCCAACCTTTTTATTATTCCTACACACTCTTCTAAAGATATGAGGTGGATTCTCATCACAGACCAATTATACCAGATAACATCATTAATTGGCAGGTCTTTGAGGATGATCAGCAGGTGAGGAATTTCATTGAGTTGAAGGAAGAATTTCAGAGCACTCAAATAGATCAGCAAAATATGTTTGTGGAATCAAAGGAAAAGTCTGAAGTCTTACAATTAAAAAAAAAACTTAATTCCAAAAGGTCTCATTCCCCTTGAGAAATTGTTTGATCAAAACGATGTATTCAAAGCACCAAAATTACAAGCTGATGAAGAAGAGGTGGAAAGCTACAATTTAGGAGATCCAGTTGTGCCTAAGATGGTCAATATTTCAAAATTTCTTTCATCTGATATGAAGACTAAATACGTTGATATGATGAAAAGGTTCATTGATGTTTTTGCATGGAGCTATTCTGACTTGAAACAATATGATTCCTCAATTATACAACATACCATTCCTATTAAGGAGAATGAAAAGCCTTTCAAGCAGAAGTTAAGAAGAATTAATGCTCTTCTTATGCCATTGATTGAAAAGGAAGTGAAAAAACTTTTTGATGCTAAGATTATTGTTCCAATCAGATTCTCAAATTGGCTTGCTAATTTGGTCCCCGTTAGGAAAAAGAATGGAGAGATCCAGATTTGTATAGACTTCAGAAATTTGAATAAAGCTTCATTGAAAGATAATTATCCTCTTCCCAAGATGGATTTGATTCTTCAAAACATTGTTAGTTCACAAAGGATGTCTATGCTTGATGGTTTCTCAGGGTACAATCAGATTCTTGTTCATCCAGATGATCAAGAGAAAACAGCCTTCACAACGCAATGGGGAACATTTATGTACACCAAGATGCCTTTTGGTCTCATGAATGTAGGAGCCACTTTCCAGAGAGCAATGGATATTGCTTTTGCTGAAGAAAAGCACAAATCAGTGGTGGTTTATCTTGATGACATCACAATTTTTTCAAAGAGAGAAGAATATCATTTGAAGCACCTTGAAAGAGTTTTACTGAAATGTAGAAGGTTTGGTATTTCTCTTAATCCAACTAAAAGTATTTTTGATTTAACCTCTCGCAAACTTCTTGGTCATGTCATTTATAAAGAAGGAATTAGAATTGATCCTAATAGAGTTAGTGCAATTCAAAAGTCAGATCTACCAAGAAGTAGGAAAGAAATTCAATCCTTCATTCGAAAAGTCAACTTTGTTAGACGATTCATTAACTTTGCTGAAGTTGTCAAGAATATAACAAAGATGTTGAAAAAGGGAGTGGACTTTAAGTGGACAGCTGAAGTAAAGAAATCATTTGAGGAGATCAAGAAGGCACTCACACAAGCACCTGTATTTATCAGCCCTGGTTTTACCAAATAATTCCTTATTTTTACATTTTCTTCTAAAGATATAATTGCTAGAGTTCTGCTGCAAAAGGGAAGTCAAGGTATTGAGCAACCTATTTCTTTCTTTAGCAAGACATTAGCAAATGCTGAACTGAAGTATAATATCCTAGAGAAGCAAGCCTATGCCTTGGTGAAAGCAATAAAGGATTTCAGAATTTATGTTTTACATTCTCACATTGTTGCCTATGTTCCAAATGCTGTTATAAAGGATATTCTGACACAGGCTGATCCGGATGGAAAAAGGGACAAGTGGATAGCAAAATTGTTAGAGTATGTCACTGAGATCAAACCCACGAAGTTGGTAAAGGGTCAAGGCTTAGCCAAGCTGCTGACACAATCAAATTTGGACTGTCTTGATATTAACTTGAGTACAGAGATCTCAGAAATTTCTGAAAATGAAGAGGAGTTGGTCCAAATAAATGAAAAATTCTTAGTTTCAGAATGGTACAAGGATGTAGCATTTTTTTTGCAGCATAATAAAGCCCCTGCTAATCTTTCAAAATCCAAAGCCCAGTTTGTCAAGCTGAAATATTTAAGATATTTTGTGTATGACCAAAATTTATTTTGGAAAGATGCAGGAGGGATATTGTTAAATTGTCTCATTGAAGAAGAAGCTGGTAAAGTAATTGATGAATTCCATAAGGGAGATTTTGGAGGACATCACTATTGGAAAGCTACTGCAAACAAGATATTGAGGGTTGGATATTTTTGGCCAACTATGTTCAGAGATATCTATAAAAAGATAGCTACATGCCATGAATGTCAAGTGTTTGAAGGAAAAAGGAAGCTTGTGCCATTTCCTCTGGTTCCTATATATGTTGAAGCGCCCTTCCAGCAATGGGGATTGGATTTTATAGGAGAAATCCATCGTCCTTCATCAGGTCAGCATCGTTGGATTCTCACAGCCACTGATTACTTTGCTAAAAGGATAGAAGTGGTCCCAACAAGGCAAGCAAATGATTCAGTGATTATCCCTTTCTTAGAAAATAATATATTATCAAGGTTTGGTTGCCCAATGAAGATTATAACTAACAATGCTCAAGATTTTAAGTCGAAGAAGATGACTAATTTTTGCCATCAATATCACATTTCTCTTGGACACTCTACTGCTAATTATCCGCAAGGAAATGGTCTTGTTGAATCATCAAATAAAATCCTTATGAGGATCATCAAGAAGCTGCTGCAGGAAAATAAGAAAGCTTGGCATTTGAAATTGAAATATGCTTTGTGGGCTGACTGGATTTGTACAAATAGATCCATTGGGACATCGCCATATGAGTTAGTATACGGTGTTGAAGCCATATTTCCAACATCCCTTGGAGTACCTGTGATGAAGCTGATTCAAGGATTAGAGGAGGAACCAAATGCTGTACAAAGAAGGATCAATCAGCTGATAGCCTTGCAGGAGAAAAGAAATGAGGTGTTTGACAGTCATCAACAAAGTTAGAACAGAATCAAGAAAACATTTGATAAGATGATCAAAGAAGCTACTTTTCAGATCCATGATAGAGTGTTGAAATGGGAAGCTAGAATTGAAAAAAAAGGTAAACACGGTAATTTTGAAAATTTGTGGAAAGGGCAATATCAAATTATGCGTTTCATGGAAACAACACTTACATTCTGCAAGAGATTGATGGAAATCCATATGCTGGAGGACCTGTCAATGGCAAGTTTCTAAAGAATTATTATTAATAAAAATTCTGCCAGTTTCTCACAACATTGTATATACCCGTTTTATCAGTTTTTATTTGTTGCAAATAATGACAAGCTGAATAGAAAGCTTAAGCCCGAGGTCAAGGCCCAAGAAGTTGGAAAAAGATGCTTGTCAAGCAAATCTATGCTTATCATAAAATGGATAAAGCACTGGACCTGTGAGTTCTTAGTGTACTACAGGAGCACACTGTCCCAAGTGGAGCCACTGTTATCACTTAAGAATTCTAATGCCAAAATGTCTCACATTAGTTTGATGGTAAAGGTCGGTGCTAGTCTATGTTTGATTTTTGTTTGCCTTAGAGTCTGAGTCTTAGGATTCTTGAGTCAACTATCCATTCTCTTTCATCACTGGTCATTCTCATTCATTATCGGTCTCATAACCATGTGTCAAATTTTTCAAAGGTTACTATGTGCCACAAATCTCTTTCGGTGATTTCGTAGCGCATGTAACCATTTTGAAGTGTTTTCGCAGCGCATAAATCCTTTTAGCAATTTGCAGTGCAACATGTTTTAGGTGATTTCGCAGCATGACATGTTTTAGGTGATTTCATAGTGCGACATGTTTTAGGTGATTTCCTAGCGCATAATTCAAAATTTACACTGACTGCACTATGAAATTGGAGATTCATGCATTCCGCAGCGAATCTTTCCTAACTGTCAAATCTGTCAAGTTAAGTTATAGTTGTGTCATTCATTGTCAGTTTATGCACTCCACATATCATCTCCAACCGCTTATCTCCATCATTACAGCCGCTAGGTACATTGGTACACACGAATTGCAAGTTCCAAGAAAAGCCAGGTATTCACAGTCTTAACGATGATTGTATTCCTTGCATGAGGAACAAGTCTGCAAGTTTTCAATTTGAATATATTGTTATCAAGTGAGGCAGTTATCAAGCGAGGCAGCCATTCAAGCAAGGAAGAGATTGAAGTTTGAGCAGCGACAGTGTTTCAAACCTTCATGGAGGGATCGACAAAAAGAAAACACCACAGATCAGGCAGATGTTTGAGAAACAAACCTGAAGGTTTAGACATAACCTTGAAGAATAGAGAAGTCAAGCATGCATTTAAACAAGCTAGATGTTGGAATTTTTGCAAGAAACTCCAGGGAGGTCATGCACAAGTCACCAAGGAATTTTCCCTGAATTTCAGAGGACTAAACTCAAAGGTTAGTATGCTGGAATTGCAGGTCTCACCAGACATAATATCCACAGTTACGGAGATTTCAAGGGGGCAAGAAAGTTGGTTTAAGAATTTCAAATTTGATATGACCCCATGCAAAGAATTTCTGAAGCATGAGTTCATTAACTCAGATTTAAACAAGTCTGTTCCTAGAAGTTATGTCAAAGAGTCATATGCCAATTTTCTTACTTGTATACAAAAGTATCTTACCTACAAAGGGAGATATAATAATGTGTATTCATACCATTTCAAATTTCTACTGCATTTCACAGGACATCTATTGATCTACCTTTTTACTTATTCCGCAGCTTAAGCAAAATGTGTGACAAGGTGCAGCTAAGGAAAGAAGCCTGTGAGACTTCATTGTTCCACCATGGCTTGGTTAAGTCGATTGTTCTGCATGAACTCCAGTGGGTAGGAAGGGACTGGCACACATTCATATTCATGTCTGGTTTCAAAAACGAGACTGGTCTTAGTCCTCAAGCTGCAAAAGATCTTCCAACAACAGCTGGTCATTAGGTAGAAATAAGATCCAGGAGGTTTTCAAAGTTAAAGGCAAGGAAGCAAGTAAGAGAATCCACCAGGCGAGTGACTATCCAGGATACACCCCAACAGTACCTTAAAGAGAAAGCTCAGGTCAAAGAAGTTGCAAATGAATCAAGCACAGGTGAAGGAGTTCAAGGAAGAAGGACTGGAAGCCAGGTAGCTAAAGAAAAAGGCAAATCAAGGATTATTGAAGAAAGCCCTGTTTCGAAGGGAGATTTAAATGACTTATTGCAAGCCATTGACATTGAAGAATCTCCACTAGTTCAAGCAGATTTGATAGAGTCAGGAAAGGACAAGGCTATGAGAGTCAAAGCCTCGAAAAAACTCAAGTTTGATGATCATGTTGATCAATTTGTCTTTAAGCCCAGGAGACCCATAACGAGGAAGTTTAAACAAATACAGGAGGTACTGCCAAGAGCAGATGACACAAAGGAGGTGACACAGCCTCATGAAAGAAAGGATAAAGGCAAAGCAGTTACCATTCAAGAAGAAGATAGTGTGGAAGACCTGAAAAGGAGATTGGAATTGGCCAACTTTGAAATTGCAAGACTGAAGAAAGCTACCAGGAAATTTGCAGTTAAAGAGGCTTATTTTAACCAAATGCAAGCTCGGTGGGAGGACCAAACATTTCAAATACCCGAGGTGGTTGATTTTAATGTTCAATTCCGTAGCTGGACTGTTCCTGCAATAAAGGAAGCTCAATTTATCAGAAAGGTCAATACAAACCTCAGATTTGGGATCAAAGTCATGAAGAAACAAATTGAAGACTTAAAGATACATTTAAGCCAGCAGAAAGAATTTCCTTAAAGAAATCCCATTTCAAGTAAGGCTATGTTTCAAATTTTGATGGTTTTGCTTGGTATAATCTTTCTTGAAGAATCATACTTTCCATTCAGTTTTGAAATGCCTTGGAGCAGTTAAGGAATGTTTAAATAGTAAGAAGCTCAAAATAGCAAAATTTTGGGTTGAAACTATGTTTTTGGAATAACACAGCAGTTTCATAGCGTGAAGATGATGACTAACGCACAACAGTTTCATAGCGCACTACGAAACTGCTGAAGCTGCACAATCTAATCTCAGTCAATCTGATTTTGAAATGCAAGAGGAATTTTTTTTTGAAAAGGGAATATCTTGAAGGGATTATCTACAGCTATCAACTTTCAACAAGGTCAAGACAGGTGGAGGAATCATGTATTCGAATCCAACTCTAAACTTTTTGTCATAAAGTGATCTTATTTAATACAGTCCAAAATATGTCAGACAGCTTGGAGGAGTTTTTGTCTTCACACAAGGAAAAGGTTGACAGCACATCAAGGACGTGGCATTCTGATATGTTTTTTATAATCAAAGACGAAGGGCATATTTCATTGGATTCAAACATCTTTGAGGAAAACCAAATGCCGATAAACAGGGACAATTTTCTATTTTTCAGGGGCAATGGAGAAAGTGTGACATTGAAGACCAGTATGGAGCTTTGAACATCCACCAAAACCAAACTAAAAAAGGACCACATGTCAAAGAACGAGAATGACTGTAATTAAGGCTATTATTAGCATAATATGGAGTTAGACTCCTATTTGATTTAGATCTCTGGAAAGTCTAGCAACAGTTTGTTACATTTAATAGGCAGTTAAGATTTGAATAGGTGTCATTAGAAGTAGATTTCGAGTTCCCCTTATTCTTGAGGAGGAATCTCAATTAGGTAGAAGAGCTCTATATATTTGAGAAAGAGCAATGTAAAAGGGGTTGGAAATCTATGTAAAGAAGCTCTAATATTTGGCTTGTGAAAAGACTCTGTTTTTTTTTTTGGTAATACAGTACTGGCTTATGCTTCTCAAGAATCATAGAGAGTTCAATGTATGCATTTCTTTTGTTGTCTTTTCATGTTATCTACAGTGTTATGAGTATTTGATTACTTAGAAATCACTTGCAGTGTTCTAATTTCCTTCATATACTCGTAGGTTGTCTTTTTTGTGTTTGGTGTGCTCTACCTATATTGAAATCTGAATGCCTTGACTTTTATGCAAAGCCAATCCTACTGTTAATACTAAATCACATATGACTCCATAAGCCCAATGGATGCTTGTTAATTTTGTTTCCACCATTTTCATTCCTATTTGTTTCACAAGGAGTTAACCATCTTGATCATAATAAAAAAACCTTTAATCCTTTGAGAGAGACCTCTCAGGCTAAGGAGGCTAAGCCTTAGCTAAAAGATTGGTTTGAAACAATTACTTGAAGTCTTCCTAGTCTGCAGCCTTCCGAAGCCTGATTTTGAGATAACAGAATCCAACTACTTATTCTAGCATCTTGGGCCAATAACCATGCCTCTACAAGTTATCCACAATATTAATGGCACCAAAATGATTAGCAATCTTGGAGGTGTTGGTCCTTATCAATTATACTCTTTCTTTCTTTGTTACACAAATATTTCCATCTCGTAGAGTAATCCATATTAGAGATACGCCTTGAATTCCCCATCTTCCATGTACTCCTAAGTGAATTATTTATAGATGAATGAATCCACGTGTGTCATGGCTCATAATTCTATAATCATTGGTTCCAATTCCCTATATAGAAAATTATGTAACTTGTTGGTTGTGCTCTTTATATTTTATATCTTAAATTGAATTTTTGCAAAAGTCTCATAGATTTATGGTGTCAAATTTCTTAGAGTTTAATATGAGCTTGAAAGTATTGCAAAGGCTAGTGATTGATATGGATGATGGTTTTCTTACCGAACAAATACTACTTTCAATTCTTTAAAAGATTTGATTTCTTGTTCAACCATTGGAAACTCTTATTACTTATTGTTATAGCATGAAATTTGGCTTCCATAAGTAAAAATGATGCTATAAATTTTCATAAATATTGGAAAATCCCTTAAAAATCCTAAATTGTGTGACATTAAGTAGGCGTTGTTCATTGAGAATATCTATCTTTATAGAATCAATATTTAACTCACATCCACCAACATATATGATCAATCTTCAACTCACCTCCACCAAATTTCAAGATTAATCTTCAACTCACCTTCAAAAATTGCAGGATCAATCTTCAACTCATTTGTGCTAAAGCATATGCCCCAAGTACACTAAGGATGGCTTAGGAAATTAACACTTCTTTATGTTCTCTTATTATTTTTTTTCTAGTGTTCACTTCAAATGTAACACATGCTCCTCTCAAGTAAAATCAAGGTCAAAATTTCACAAAAATAAACTATGACATATAAATAAAGGAAAAGATGTAATACATCATCCACTAAATAAATAAATGTGGTTAGTTTACTACTTAAACCAAAAGGCATTATTAAACACTTGTAAGTACCTTATTTCATCTAGAAGGTCATCTTCCAAGTGTCTTCTTCCTTGATCTAAACTTGGAAGAATATGGATTTTAGGTCCATCTTTGTGAAGTACTTTCAATTCTACAACTTATTTAACAAGTGATTGATTTGGTTCATGTTACCACTCAAACTAGAAAGGTTGGAAAGGAATTCAATTATAGAGTTCAGGCTTTTGTGATCCATATCAAGTTTGTGAGAGATGTTTCGGCGAAAATCACATGGAATACCATTTGTCCCTTAGATCAGTGAAGGATCCTATCGACCCTAAAGATATGAAGGGCGTTTATATGATCCCTTGTTCTTGTGGGACCCCCTATATTGGGGAGACTGGTCGCTCCATTAATCAAAGGATTAGCGAGCACATAGCGGATCTTAAGCATAGGAGAGATAAGTCTTCCACTTTAGCTGAACATGCTGAGAAAACCAATCATCATGTTTGTATTGAGGAGGCTAGTGTTATTGCTAAGGTTTCGCATTTCCATCATCGTAAATTTAGGGAAGCGCTTGAGATTGAAAAGAGGCCAAGCAATCTCAATAGAGAGGATGGCGTGAAAGTCAGTGGGTGTTGGGTCCCTGCACTCTCATCCTAGTCGTTTTTCCACCCTCCTCTTTAGGTTTTTTACTTTTATCTTTATTTTTATTTATTTATTTATTTTTTATTTTCACTTATTTATTTATTTACTTATTTATTTATTTACTTATTTATTTATTTATTATTTATATTTATTTATTTATTTATTATTTTATTTTATTTATTATTATTATTATTTTAACTGATATTATTTTTTTAACTAATTTATATTTATTTAATATTATTTATTTTTTTTATTTTTCACTTCTTTTTTTTTTAAGTCCTTCATGTTATCTCATTTTTTATTTTTTTTGTAAGTCCTTCATGTTATCTCATCATTTTATTTTTTTTCAAAGCCTATTTCTTCTGGTATTTTAAGGTCCTTTGTGACTTTTTCCTTTCTAATTTTGATAATTCTTATAAATTAGCTCCCATTTCTATTATTTTTATATATATTATATTACTATAAGGTCATTTATATAACTAATTTTCCTTTTAACGAATATATATTAGTATTATTAGCATTTTTGTTTTCTTATTTTTATTTACTTTATTATTTCTTTCATAACTAATTCATATATATTGTTATTATTTTATATATATTTTTATCTAACGAGAATATATATTATTATTATTCATTTATTTGCTGATTTGTATTATTTATTTTATTTAATTAAATTTACCTTATTTATAAATAAGTTAGGTCTTCATTTTAACTAATTCCCATATATATATATATATATATATATATATATATATATATATATATATATATATATATATTAATTATACATTTTAACTAATTATTAACATAAACCCCTTCTAAAATTATTTCATTTAATATAATTATATATTTATAGGTATGGTCATTTAAATAATCAATTTGACTTTTGGACTGTCCCTAAGTCAAAGCTAGCCGTTAATCTAGATAGCTGTTGGAGGCCCTGCTCAGACTATTTAACATGCAAAGCTGGATCTTTTTCTTCAACTTGTCCTCACGATGAGCCACACTTGCTGGCTCGAAACGCGTCGACAAATGGTATTCCATGTGATTTACGCCGAAAAATCTCTCACAAAGGTTGGAAAGGTTAAACCAAGGCGTCTATATGAGAAGAACTATTAGGAATACACCCATTGTCACCTTAACGTATATCTCTCACTTTAGGTCAACTTCTACTAAAAACAACTCAACCCAAGAATAAGTGAACTAGTGCCTAAGTCAAAATAGACGAAAGAGATACGAGTTAATATGATAACAAAAATATGATTTTATTAGTGATATAATAGCATATTTATTGTAGCCCAATGAAGGAAAATACTTAATATATCAAGAAAATGAGCTCGAAAATGCCACAAATTGAGTATAAGAACTTACAACCACAATAAAAGATGAATTGGGATGTTATACCTATTTTGTATAGTTGTAAGAAGAAGAGAAGCTTGCCTTTTAGACCTATAAATTTTGTAATTCTGAAAATTGCACCTAGACATCAAGTAGAAGACCACTTCAGAGGCCCGGAATTAGATTTTGGACCTGAACCTCAAGGGATTTGATTGGAGATGTTAGTAATATAAATAACTTTCCAATTAACATAAGAAAATTGCACCTAGACATCAAGTAAAAGACCACTTCAGAGGCCTGGAATTAGATTTTGGACCTGAACCTCAAGGGATTTGATTGGAGATGTTAGTAATATAAATAACTTTCCAATTAACATAAGAATAAAAAAATTGGATAAGTAATTAGAGAAATATTCAATCTTCCAATCAATTACCCAAAAAATAGCCCACAACCATGAGAGTTAAAAATTAATTTGGCCCAAATAAATGATCATACCTGAAAATCATTTTGGATAGCCATATTCTAATACATTATCTAAAATAATGATTAATCAAAAGAGAACATATTTATATCAATAATAATGGATATAAGAGATTTTATCTTATATTTTGCATATCTCAAGGTGATGGTTTGCCTCTAATCACTTTCAATTGTTGTATATTTTTCTAGAACATATTATCAACCTTTAAATGCTCAGAAAAAAGTTTAGCACATAAAATTTAGAGAGGAACATAGGGGGGTATATAAGCTTAGGGATTTAGGGCTTCCCCAAAATGAAAAATTGTGATGATTTTTCTACTAAAATAATCAATAAATGCACTTGAAACCACAATTTAGTGAAGAAATTCACTATTGAAATATTTTTTGGATATTTTATAAGAATAAATTTGGAGTTTTTGAAATATATTATTTTCATTTTTTTAATGTTTAATGCTAACTACAAATTAAAAAAAAAAAGATACAATAAATTTTGGGAAACAATTTTGTAGAGAAATTGATTGTAAATTGTTGGAAAAAGGATAAGGTCCATGTTCAAAAAGATTCAAGGACATGCAATTATGTCCAGCCTTTAAATTGGTATCTCAATGTTTGAGGTTCTAATTTCTAGGTGGAACACCAAGGATACAACACTAGCACCAGGAAATACAAGTAATAAAACCAAAATCCTACTAGGCAGGCCTCCCAAGGAGAAAATCCTCCAAGCAATAAACCAAAAAAAATAGAAGATAAGGTCATTTACAAATAGAGGGGAGAGTGGATCCTATCCCAAAGAGAACAATTTTACATTGTATGAATTAAGAGAAAGTGTGAGATAAAACCTAGAGCTCCTCTTTCAAGTCTTCTTGGATCAATTTTCTCAGCATTGCAATAACTTGGTGTTGCTCCAAAAAATTTCTTTGAAATAAATTTGATCAGCCAAACAAGAGAACATAATTCACGTGTAAAACCTTTTTTCTCATGAAAAATATCACATTGTAGTAGATAGATCAACAAGTTCATAATGATTTCCTAAGGAGGAGAAAGCCTATATTTATAGATGAGGCTCTTCAAAATTTCCTCATTGATCTCCCACAACATAAGTAGCTTTCCATCCACAAAATGCTTGCAAGTTAAGTTAAGAATTTAACTTTTCAAATTTTACATTAAGTAAACCCCAAAAAGAGGCAACATGCTACATGAATGATGCCAGGAAGGGTCATTTTGACTCCTAATGACCAATCATTCTATTTTTCATTACATGGTTGCCTTATTTGTAAAATTAGCTTTCTGTTGATGGTGTAATGACTTGATTTGAACTTTATTTGACCTCTAAATGACTCAGCTAGGGCTGGTAGATATGTTGGAGATGACGACTTTCTTGGGTTAGTCTTTATTTCTTTGAATTTGGCTTGATTTTTCTTAAAATGACAATTTTATGTTACTTTTTCTCTTATGCTTTACTTTTGTATCATTATTTCCTTTAAATTTCTAGCATCATTGACCTTCTTGCACATAAAATTAGGGTTTAACCTCCCTTTCTTGTAAATGTCTAACTGATATAGTAAAAAATGATTGAAATTAGGGTTGAATTTCACTTTCAAATGCTTGAAATTGCCCTTGGAGAAATAAGTTTCCTTATGTTTTGTTGAGAAGGGCTTAATCATGCCCCAAGAGGACTCAACCTCCTTTATTAGCCCTCAATCATTTAATGGTTGCATTAGATGCTTTCTTTTAAAATTGAATTGACCTTATTTTGCTTATTCTAGCCCTTGGGAGCTAACTTTTTCACTTTATGCCTCAATGTCTACATTAGAGGGACTTCCTTTGCTTGTCTGAATAATTCATCTTCTCTTTCGTCCTTGGAGTTCTAGCAGCTAGTGTGACTTAAAGCCCTTTAACCATTTCTTGGAGTAATTTAAAGTTTATGATTAAATAATAGCCCTTAGGGGATCCAATTCACACAAGTAGGATTCAATGTTCCATAATTTGTCCTTATCTTTAATTCTTACTCCATCCAATAGCCCCAAAGAGGACGATGCCATGCCTGTGTGTGGAATAAAATATTGGAGAACTTGGATTGATGTCACTTTTCTTGAGCATTGATATGATTTAACTTGTAGATGACATTTTTTTTCCTATATTCCTTGTCCACTTCATCACTTTCCTTTAAATATTTTTGCTTGCAATGCCACATGGAAAGCCCTTTTTCCCCAAAACTAGGTCCACTGCTATAACTACAAATTTGTGAGGGAATTCTAACTACTTTGAAAGACAAGTGGTACATATTGGCATAGAGAATCAAATGGAGACCATCTTTGCCTCAAAAGACATAGAATGATTCCTTGGGAGTTACAAATGAATTAGGAGCCTTGAGACTATCAGGATGCAAATCCAAGGTGAATGATGATTGCAAAATACATAAGACACATGGAACATATGAGCTAAGGAGTGCACCAAGATCAAAAGGGATATGTCATGGAAAAGTAAATATGGTGATTACCCTTTTAAGGCTTTATTGAAGAAAGTGCCCCCTTAAACCATGAGTCCCATTAATGCCTTCTCCATGATACTCACAACACCATCCTAGGGTATAAGAATACCCATGAATGCAAATACTTACTCCCCATCAAGTGGAAGCTAGTAATGCCATAAAGGCATATATTTCATCAAAGAAACAATACCAATGTGGATCTAAGAGTCACTTTCATAAGTAGCATAAACCCACATGGCTTTACAAGGCCATAATGCACATCCTTTGGACTTATCATGACATGGTAAAAAAAAAATTGAGTACCCCTATTGAAAGAGGGGTAATAGGGCAAAGGGTATCAATCATTAAGAGTGACCTTGGTATATCTCTATAGTCAATGCACATCCTTCAAGCCTTATCATTCTTAGGAACCAATATTACCAAGGAACTACATGGTGATGTCCTTGGCCTTATGGAACCTTTGCTCCAACATTTTCTATGACTACTCCACTTCATATTACTATAATGTGGATTTTATATAGAATCAAATATTTTGTAAAGGAGATTCAAGTGGTAACTATATCTCATATTCCAATTCTCTCTCGAGTGGCATTCCTTTCATATCTTGGAACACTTCTCTATATGCCTACAAAATGTCTTCCAATTGGTGCATTTAATATATCATATATTATTCAAAGGATTCCTTCACACCCATAGAATTGGTGTCCTTTTGGTTCTATCAAAATAAGTGCATAAGAGATATATTTGACTTCCCCGTAAGAGAAAATTACCATCCTAATTGATTAGGCGAACTTGGTTGGACCTTCTCATGAGGATAGAATCCCTCATATACATATAGGGACTACCGAAAAAAACACCAAAGATATTTAGAGGCACCACACTAACTTCTATTTCATTAATAAAATTTACACTTATAACAAACGTAAGCTTACATTCCTTGGAAGATTTTAACTCTACATCCTTCATCCTTATTCATTAAACCCAAAGAGTATGGATAAGGGAAATCATGCATATATAAACCAATTTTACTTCTCAAGACCTCTACAATGAGGTTTTCCAATAAATAAAAATTGAATACAGCATCTACCTTGTTCTTCAAAATATAATCTTGAGATAAAATAACTTTGATATCTATATCTACTATTTTGGATGGAGGATACTCATTTTCTCCTCCTTTTGCACTATGTGTTTTTATCCACACTTGAGTTTCTTTCTATCTCTTTTCCTTCTTCCACTAACTAATTATTCTTCCAAAAATGACCTTGCTTGTGGCTGATATGACTCAACTATGGATGTAATTTCAAACATTTTATTTTTTCTACCCATCAATGTTGTAATGGTCATAATGGTTATCAGGTTCCTTGCACACATGTGAAATAGTGGTAGTATCCTTATTTTTCACTTTTCACTTGTTCATCTTTCCATTCTTAGGAGTTCCATAATGGTGTGTTGTAACACTCCCTCCCACCCCCTTGGAATCCCTTGGGTTGTGGAAGGTGTTATTTTATAATTAACCTAACCCTCAAGGTCTGTTATGAAGATGGGGTTGCCAAAATCCTCTTTTTCCAACTTCATGAAACTCAAAACAAATTCACCATCTCATTTATCAAGTTGAGAACTTTCTGACAATATAGATTAATTATCTCAATATTTCTCTCAGATTGAAGTTACACTCAATAAAAAAAATTCCAATCACATGGTGCCACATCATCAATACACTGCCACATGGAGTCCACGTAGACTTAGGGTAATGGGCCCCACACTACTATGATATGGGTGAAAAATTTGACACATTACTTCGAAAATACTAATAAAATCGGTTATACTATCAGATTTTATTTGGATTTTTTGTATTTTTTCTAAAAATTACCAACTAGTGTTGGATATCCGATGTGCTCGTAAGATATCTGACACATTATTATACATGTCATATATCTGATGTGTATGTTATGAGTGTTGAATTCCTAATGTCTAACTAGGTCAAAACATAGCAATGTCGTAATACTAACAGTGAAGGAGGTCAACATTTTTTTGTTGTTATACAATGTCTCTCCATAATCTTCGAAAGGAAAATATTTGACAATATATATATATATATATATATATATATATATATAGATATATATATATATATACAATGGCAATGCAAATTGCATCACTAATAGTTAAGTTGTGATTTATTTCTGAAGATAATCCATACTGAAAGTTTGGTAAGGAAAAATGGATGATGGAAAATGTTATTTCCCTTGTACCAAATGCAAGGGCTACAAAAACAGGGGACTTTTAATATGATCAACTAAACAACATTGTAGAGAATTTGGACATGTGGAAGGTGGCCATGGATATCGTCCCTTGGTAACTTATTCATTATATGTCTTTAATTGCATAAATTTGTTGTAAATTAGGGTTTTATAGTTTAAGGGTTTAGGGTTAGGGATTAAGTGGTTATGCCAGCTTAGGGATTAATAGTTTAGGGGCTTAGGGGTTAAGGGGTTATTGGTTAAGAGTTAGGGGGTTAGGGCATAAGGGATTAAGGTTTAGCGGTTTTAGGGCTTAATTAAGAGGACTGGGGATAAGGTGTTAAGGATTAGGGGGATATGATATAAGGGGTAATGGATTAAAGGATTAGAGCTTACCTGGAGGTGGGTTACTGGTGTGTGTATGTATAGATATTAAAAAAAATTAAGTGGAATTTTAACTGATGTTGTTGCCAACTTATTTTTGGTCATATGGTATGAGTTAAATCTTTTGAGCGACATATGAAGGTGACATAATAGTATGTTTTTTTACTAGTATTTCTAACTATATATCTCAAAAAGTTTCTCTATTTCTATATGTTAATAAAAGTAACATTTTTCTTCAATATATTATATAAGCATCTCGATAAATTGCACAAGCTTCAACATTTATTTTTTGTTTCTGTTTCTCGCTCTCACCTAACTTGATTGCTCCATCTAAACTACCAACTCCTAAGTACCCCTAACACCTAGAGTTTTAATTTTTAAAATTTAATAAAATTATTTAATAAAATCTACATTTATTAATAAATATTAAATTTGAAACAATATCAACCAAAATAATTACCTGAAATGTATAAATATTTACTAAAAAATCTTAAAATATTCAAATTATAAAAAAAATCAACTTGAGATTATAAGTTAGGGTACTTAGTGGTTAATAGGTTAACAGGTTAGAGTTTAAGTTAGGTTTAGGGGATTTCAAGCCTAGGGGATTTAGAGGTTAATGGGGCTTAGTGGGTAAGGATTTATTGGTTAAGGGTTTAGGGATGAATGGTTTAGGTGTTAAGGGTTAAGGGCTTAAGGGTTAGGGGTTTAAGGGGTTAATTAGGGGGGATGGAGTTAAGGTGTTAAGGAATAGTGGGATAGGGTATTAAGGAATTAGGGGTTAGGCTGAATTAAAGGGTTACGGATGGTTAATGGTGTAGAGGTGAGCGATGAGTTAATGGATAGGGATTAGCGGATAAATTTTCATCGATTTAATCTCACGTGCTCACCAAGTGAAATCAAGGAAGAATATGACGTGATGATGTAGGGAAAATAAGAATATGTTATTTTTGTTAGTTGTTAATATTTATCTCACAAAGTGTCTCTCTTTGTGCATGTCAAGAAAAGTAAAATTTTTCCTAAAAAAATCAACATTTTCCATAAACATCTTAATAAATTGCAAAAGCTTCATCATTAATTTGTTGTTTCTATTTCTTACTCTCACCTAAGCTAGTTGCACCATATAGACTACCAACTCCTTAGTACCCCTAATGCTTGGATTCCAATATCCTCTTAACCCCTAATGTGTTAACCACTAATCCCTCAGCTTTGAACCCATTATAAATTAAACCATGGTCTCCAGTTAGTTGGGCGAGGGAAATTTTCCATCGACACCAAACTTGTGGTCTCCAAGTGAAATAAAGAAATAATATGAAATCTTACAAAATTTTTATCTTTCTACATGTCAATAAAAGTAACAATTTTCCTAAAAAATTTCAACATATTCCATAAACATCTTAATAAAATGCAAAAGCTTCATCATTAATTTATTGATTTTGTTTGTTGCTCTCAACTAAGCTAGTTGAGCCATCTAGACTACCAAGTCCTTAGTACCCCTAACACTTTTATGCCAATAAACTCTTCAACCCTAATCCCTCGTCTTTGAACCCATTATAAATTAAACCATGGTCTCCAATTAGTTGGGCAAGGGAAATTTTTCGTCGACCCCAAACTTGTGGTCTCCAAGTGAAATTAAGAAAGAATATGACATAATGATGAAGGAGAAATAATAATAGGTTGTTTTTGTTGGTTGTGAGTATATATCTCACAAAGTGTCTCTCTCTCTCTAAATGTCAAGAAAAATAACAATTCTCCTATATTTTTTCAACATATTCACAAACATGTTGATAAATTGCACAAGCTTCATCATTGATTTGTTGTCTTTGTTTCTCACTCTCAGCTAAGTTGTCTGCCATTGTCTTTTTCTTCCTATATTATATTTTTTTAAAGATTTTATTGTTTAAATATTTTTTATATACGCTAATATACTTGAATGTTTTTAATTATAAAGAAACAATGCCCTAGGGCATGGCCATGTTCATTATACAAGCGTATGTTTAGGAACATGGAGAAAATAATGAAGGTAAATTTAATGATCCCATGGAAGAAGATGATGATTCTAATAATGCAGTTGAAGAAGAGGGGACAAATATATCGATCTAGGAGACATTTAATAATGTTGGAATGGTTGATAATGATGACCAAGTAGATGGTGTTTTTGATATACATATAATCGAGAAGGCAACAAACCTCTATATGAAGGCTCTAAAACAATTATTATCTCTGCTATAGTACTACTGGTGAATTTAAAGGTTATCAATGATTTGTGAGACACTTGTGTCACACATCTCCTAAGGTATGTAATATATTTTGCGACATTTAGTATTTGATGATAAAGGTTTTTTATTTTCATCTACTTTTATTGTTAGTTGATCATTTGTAAAATTTGGATGCAATATGTACAATTAAAAATTCTTTATATTAAGAAGTACTAATTTTTTAACTATGTTGTATATTGTTAGGTGAAATTTTTTTACCATCACCAAATGTTCTATCTCACACATAATAATATTTACATGCCATTATGAAATATATTGTAATGGAGTATCAACCTGTCCATGCATGTCCTATTGATAATATTTTGTATTATGGAGAACATGTGTTAAAGTAAGAATTCCCAAAGTGTCAAATTAGTAGATATTAAATCGATCAAGCAACAAAAAATGTACCTCACAAGGTTCTTCATTATATTCCCATAATTTCACATTTTCAGAAATTGTTTAAGTGTAAAAGCATATCACAATTTATGGATTACCATGCAAAGAACAAAAGTAAATATGTTGTTCTTCGAATACAAGCAAATGGATCTGCATTTAAGTAGATAGAGGAAATATGGAAACATTTTAAAGATGAACCTCATAATATTAGGCTTTCATTGGAATTTCATGATGTCAATCCTTTGGCAATCTCAGATCTACTTACTTGGTGTGGCATGTTTTTGTTATCAACAATAACATTCCTCTGTGGATTTCAATAAAGAGGGAACACATAATGTTGGAAATGTTTGTTCTAGTTATTTGATTAGAATAGATTTTTTTCAACACAGTAACATCTCATTTGTTTTATTTCTTTCATAAATATGTCTTATATGTTTGATATTTTTTTATTTACCGATATATGTAGTAATTATGTACTTTATGTTCAATTGATTAGGTAAGTACCAATTCAAAGATATGAATGTATATATCGAGCCTTTTATTGATGATTTACTAGAATTATGGAAGGGCATCATTGTGTATGATATCTATAGACTAGTAGTGTGCAAGGGAATCATTCAATTCCATGCAATGCTCGTATGGAAAATTCACGATGCCCCAAGGCTAACACATTTTTGTAGTATGTTATAACATTACACTACACTTTAATAGTGTTTAATTTTATAAATGTCATGTCATGCATCATTTTTAAATAGCATATTTAAAATAATTGGTATTATAACTTAATCCATCTCTTGCAGATCTTCAAACAAAGGGTAAATTTGCATGTTCATTTTTTGGTCCTAAGATGAAACCTCATTGTTCTAGAAGTTTAGGAAAGGAGTTGTTTGATGAGTATAGCCTCTTCCTATAAGAAACATAGGTATCGAATTACCAAAAAACATTTTTTCAATGGAAAAGAAGAGATCAGATTAAAACCATAGAGAATGACATCTCATCTATGGAAATTGCAATATAATAGAATTAATCGTAAAGGTATGGATCAACAAATCGTCTTTGTATCATACATGAAATGTTGTAATATTTTATATTTTTCTTGCATTATGTTCATTGTACTAATTGACAAGAATTTTCGTAATATCTTTAATTATGCTTCATCTTAAAGGTCGTGATCATGAAGGTAGTAATAATGGGGCACTTCCATGAGGAATGAAAATTTCTCTGTACAATTCAATAACCTCCCATAATATGAGCACCCAAATTGTCCATTTGTTTGATACAAGGGTAACTGAGGCAATTCATTTTTTGTACGAAAAATATCCAATTTTCAAATTCTCATAGCTGATGGGGGGACCATGAAATGCGAAGGAAGTTTCAAGAACATTAAGCTCCAAATGGGGGACTATCACCTTAAGGCCCACATGTTTTCCATTGAAATGGGAGGTTGAGACATCGTCCTCAGAGCCAAATGGCTTAAGAGATTAGGCCCAATTACAATGGACTTCTAGAAGTTATATATGAGCTTCAATCGAAATGGACACACTCATATGCTTAGGGGCCTCCAGACATGTACTCTTACTATCATAAACTCACATAGAATGGATAAGCTCTTAAAAAAGGGCCCCCATGGAGCGTTTACTCAATTCAATGCAATCCAAGCCAATGAATCCAATCCTACCACCATTTATCCAAATTTTCAATGTGTTGTGTCACCACGAACAGGTACATGAAAAACCCAAAGAGCTACCCCCCTCTTAGGGTAAGCATGATCATATCATCCATTTGATTCCAAGTATCGAGACAACAAATGTTCACCCTTACAAGTATCCATTTGCATAAAAGAATGAGATTGAAAATATTATTTAGGAGTTATGAGAAGTAGGTATTATTGATCTAGCACCAACCTGTATTTGTCCCCAGTGATCATGGTCTTCAAGAAAGATGGGGAGTGGCACATGTGTCTCAACTTTATGGCCTTCAACAAGCTCACCATCAGGATAATTTTCCCATTCCAGTAGTCGATGATCTCCTTGATGAACTCCTTGGTGCCCAATTATTTACCAAGTTTAATCTTCGTTCAATCTATCACCAAATCAGAATGAAGGAACCGAACATTCCCAAGATAACTTGCAGAACCCTTGAAGGTTAGTGTGAATTTTTGGTTATTCCCTTTGGTCTCTATAACGCACATTCCACCTTTCAAAGTCTCACAAATCACCTTCTCAAGCCATATCTCAAAAAGTTTGTCGTGGTATTTTTTATGATATACTCATCTACAAAAAAAACATGGGGAACACATCTTCAACATGTTGAAAAGATATTGCATTAGGGGATTTCTGAGGTCTAAAATCGGCCTCCTAAGGAAATTATAAACTAATAGTGGAAAAAATAAAATAAGATTACATTACATCATCAAATTTTAGAGGGAAAAAAGACAAAACTATTTTTTCAATTCGTATTTTCAACTTATCTCCGTATGGGTTTACACAAATTTTGAGCAGAAACACTTCTTGTATGCCGAATTTGATTCCTCATCCAAGGAGTACCCATGTTGCATGCTTTTGATTGCAATCACGTTTTTTTCATGTATTTCTCATTTTTTGTGTACTAGGGTCCATCAAAAGTATGCGACGTGGGTACTCCTTGGATGAGGAATTAAATTTTGCATCCAATGAGTACTCCCACTCGAAATTTGAGTAAAAACTTAGGGAGATAAGTTGAAAATACGAGTTGAAAATGTAGTTTTATTATTTTTTAATCTTTATACTTTTTTACTCCAAAAATGGTGAATCATCCCCCATGGTTGAAATCATCGTCTTGAATCCTATTGGTTCTTATAAAGTTTATTTTGGTTGTTCATTTTTCTTAGGAAGCCCATTTTAGACCTCAAAAATCCCTTAATGGCAACTTTTGCAGGATAATAAATTATTTGTTAAATTTTCCAAGCGTTCATTTGGAATGGAAGAGGTGGAGTACTTGGGACAAATTGTGGGTCATGAAGGCATTCATGTGGATCCAAGAAAGAATCAAGAAATGCAATATTGGCCCCAACCTAGGTCCTTGAAGAGTTTGCAGGGATTTTTTGGCTTCATGGGCTACAATCACAATTTTTGCAAAAATTATGGACACATTTCCAAATCTTTAACAAAACTTCTCAAGAAAAATATATTTCTCTAGACAGAAACAACTCAAAAAACCTTCTTGGATCTCAAACAAGCCATGTGCTCCACCCCTATGTTGGCCCTCCCATATTTTGCCAAACCATTTATGGTCGAATGTGATTCCTCAGGAATCAACTTTGGCATAGTCTTAACACGAGAAGGTCGACAATTAGCCTTCACAAGCAAACAATTAAGTGGCAAAAATTTGTGTAAATCCAATTATGAGAACGAGATGATGACCACCATACATGTCATAGACACTTAGTGACCATATTTTCTCATACGACATTTCCAAATTCGAACTGACCATCATAGTCTGAAGTATTTCTTTGAACAACGCTTATCCTCCCCATAATAAAATAAATAACTTACCAAAATGTTGAGATATGACTATGAGATAGTGTATAAGAAGGGTCAAGACAATGTTGTGGCCCATGCCTTGTCTAGACAATTTGAAGAGGATGACACCCTCTTATCCCTATCTTTTCCCATATCATCTTGGATTGAGGAGGCACACAATGAATGATTTTTCAGCAGGAGCATCTAGACTTAGCCAACAATGTGATTGTTTGTTCACATGTTGTGGCTCAAAGAGTTGAATTTCATGACCTGAGCGGTCAAAAAGTCAGTTTTAGTAGAGAGGGTTGGATCTCTCAAAGATGAGTTTTACTTCATTATTGTAATAGTTAGGAAATTGTCTTATTTTAGACTAAGGCTAAGTTGTTAGCATAAGTGTGTAATAGAGCTTAAAGATAGAGATTTGATTGTTAGATTGATCAAAATAGAGATCAAGTTGTTAGTGCAGTTAGAATAGAGTTTGACTCATAAAAGAAATAAAATGTAATGGAAAAAGATTAGCTGAGTTAAGATGATCGAGGTTTGAGTGAGAGGCGAGAGTTTGAGTGTTAGAGAGGGTTTGAGATTGAGACAAAGGTCAATATATTGTTGTAATTGAGCCGAGAAGGCCAAGACTCTGTAACCAATATTATATTAATGAAATTGATTCAATGTGTATTTGTATAGTAATCCTGGTGCAAACTCTCGTTTATTTCTGTGTATACACGTCCAGACAGTTAACCGAGTATTTTCTTTATTTTCACATTTTAATGCAAATCTTAGTGTTTATGGGTTTTATGTGTTTTAACACCAAATCGTAGTAATTTAGTGTTAAGGGTTAGTTTTATGATTAAACATTAAAACCATTGATTAAGCACTTTACTTAAGTATTGAGTTAATGCACATGGTTGCATCCGAAAGGCAGGTTATAAACAGTGAAGGTGGTTATCAGGTAAACAAATTTTTGTAAGTTGTATTTCGGGGGAGTCACCCGATTCCACTAACCAAGTGACACGTAGCACTCATGTGGAGAGAGAAAACCGCCTTATCAGGCAGGTATTCTCCACACAAGTGGTTCACTCGATATCCTTGTGAATTGCTAGATCTAGTGTGCGATTTATCAATGCTGGAGGAGAAATGGACTATTTTATTGATCGGGTTGAGTTAGGACCATTGGATCTGGAGAGAAGAGATCTACAGCGCAGAGTGATCCTGATGGGTTTTGTTGATCGGGTTGAGTGTTGACCGTCGGATTTGATAGAGAAAAGATCAATGGTGTGGGTTGAAGCGTTGTTTATAAAGCGAAAGTCAACGTGGGACCGAAGGTTTAAGTAAAATGTAGGGACCCTCCGTGTAAAGTGCGCCATGGAAAGAATCTACTGAAAGCAACTTATTGGTTCTAAAGTAACCAATATTCTTTTTTGAAGACTTCACCTTGTTTTCACCAACCTCTTGCGTCAAATTTACTCATCCATCTCTTTCCTAGATAATCAAATGGTTACAAGGGGATCCTAACCCCCTAGTGAGTCAAACTTGGCAGGAAGATATTCTTTGATATAAGGATTATGTGGTTCTCTCCCCTCACTCCACACTCAAACATTGCATCTTAGTAGAGCTACACTCCTCACCGATTGCAAGCCATTTAGGTTTTTAGAAGACTTATGTTCATGCACATCACTCCTTCTTTTGGGTTAGGATGAAACATGTCCTTATATTTTTCGATAAATGTGATGTTTGTCAGTGCAACAAAGGGGAAACAATGAAGACATCAGGAACCTTACAACCCTTGTTTCTACCTACTTCTATATGGATGGATGTCTCCATGTACTTCATTACGGGTCTCCTAAAATCAGGCAACAAGTCTGTTATCATGGTGGTATTTGGTCACCTCTCCAAATACACCCATTCTTGCGCCTTACCACACCCATTCACTCCAACCTTGAATCAAGTTTTCATGGATCAAATTTTCAAACTTCATGGCATTCCTACTCCTATTGTGTCTTATTGAGATCCACCTTCACTAGGAAATTTCGTCAAGAGTTATTAAAGCTACATGGCACATAGCTCCAAATGAGTGTCACATATCACCCCCAGATGGATGCTCAAACCAACGTAGTAAAACTATGTTTGGAGACTGTTGTAGTGGCTACAACCACCCTCCAAAATTTTTCCTTAGCCTCATTTTGGAGCCTCCCTTCCAACCTTCACAGAAGCTTGTCGTACTTCGTTAATTTCAAAAGATTCAGTGTCTTTCTTGCACAAAGGCAGCATGTCAGTCATAGCTTGATCCATTCCCTCACAAGTTGTTCACCTAGACTTGGTCCAGCTGTAGGATGAGCAATTTCCCCTTGAAAATTATGCATTTCTGGAGGGCAACAAGCCTTCCCTCTAGAAATTGCGCAATCCACTTTGGTAGCCTGCTAGGCTCGAAGATTACGCAATCCTGCATGCTAACACTCCCAGCAGGATTTGCTAAAATTTCCCCAGCAAGGCTACTCAGCCCAGAATTTGCACAAATCTGGGCAACAGTCAGCTACTCTACCCAGAAATTGGGCAAATCTTATAGGCAGTTAGCCTAGCTCCCAACCAGAAATGCGCATTTTTCTTCAACAGTCGAGCAGTCTCTTTCATGTGCAACTGAGTTGACTCGTTCCTTCCGGGACTAAGCAAAACAGACTTGCATGCGTGGACTACTTCTCCCAAGGTAGCATGCAGAGGCATCCCTTGTTTCAAGGATCTATGTTTAGCAGTTGGAGGTTACATGCAAGGAGAAATTTTGAAACCTCCCACTAGGTGACGCTTCCCATAGATTCGTGGCATGCGCGTCACAACCTCGATGTTATCAAAACTCATCAACCGGACACTGCAGAGCTCATTCCTCACATCAATCTTACAGCTTTGACATCCCCCATCACATCTAGGAGCAGTCGGCACATTCAGCTCAGTTGTTTTGGGGTAAGACCGCTTCCCATGCCTTGTGCTGCATTTCTATCACTTTTTGTGTTTTCGCTTGTGGGAGTATTATTTGCTTTATTTCTTTGAATGCTTGTTTTCATTTACATATATACTAGTTTTTCCTAGCTCTATTTTAGTTTTTGTTTCTATCTCACTGCAGTTTCATGCATGAAATTATTTTGCACGGGCGTTCGCCCAACCGTCAAATTGCCTCACCCACATGCATGTTGATCTTTTTGTTGAATCTTTCATTCATGTTTTGCATGCACTTTCAATCACTTATGCTATCACTTATTGTTGCCATGCATTTACTGTCTTAGTTGCTTTTAGTTGCCCATTGGCAAGTCGGGCCAACCTTGGCCCAGGCTCTAACTTCACCAAGGCTGCATTGTGTAATATAGGAAAGGAAGGCTCACCTTCCTCTCCAGATTTGCGCATTCATGCCCAGCATTGGCCTCCAGGAATGTTTTATGCATTTCTAGAGGACAATGGCTACTTGGCCCAAGAAATTACACAAATTTGTCCCTCGGTTGGTATTCCTTCCCAGCTAGAATTGTGCATTTCACAATCGCAATAGTCAGTAGCTAGACTGGACTGTGAATTACATAGTTCCAGCAGTCATTCAGACTCCCAACAACCCAGACTGTGCCTTGTGGAATCTTGGCAGTCTGTCTCCTAACCTCCTGGCCAAAATTGCGCAACTTTCATGATCATTCACCCAGGTATGTTGCAAGTCAGTTCTCATGTTCATTTTGGTTTTCAACTGACACATTGCTTGCCATGAGTGTTTCCATGTCTCCAGGTATCGCAGGTGTTAATCTACCTCTCAGCAATACAGCTATAATGGTTTCTAGGAGAGCAGAGACAAAGACACCATTCAGAGCACACTTGGGGATGCAGACAATCAAGTGTCCATGGACTTGCCTACCCATAAAGACATCAAGTTGTTCTTACACAAGGACACCAGGTTATGACAGCAGCAGCATCACAATGAGTAGCATCATGAACAACAACTGAAGACAGCATACCAAATGCAATGAATGAAAGAGGAGGGTTGTTGACAATGGAGAGGTGGAACAAGGTTGCAAGCTCAAGTAGGTCCATTGATGATGAAAGAAACTTTAGAGACTCTAGCTATGAAGTGACAATGCGACATGAAGATCGCATGAAGGTAGAAGATGGAACAAAGGAGTTGCATGTGCTAAAGTGGCAACTCAAGAAGAATTTGAAGCTACACATACAAATGAATGAGTTGCAACAGGAACAAGAACAAGTGTGGGTGCAATATGCACTCATGGATGAAATTGCGTCTGTACAAGTTAAGGATCGATCCCAGCAACTGACACAAAGCAGACATGGTGAGCAGTGTTGTTGATCGCATGCAAGTTATTTAGCAGCATGCATGTCTTTGAGCGCACGCATGCAATCCAACCCACTCAACACACTCACCAAGGTGAAGACAAGAAGCAAGTCCAACTAGGCCTGAACATGTACTTCAACAGGTTGATGTGCATGACCACTAGCACACACTTGAAGATCAGCACGAACACTATGCATCAGTGTGTTTCTAATTCAATTTAACCCAAGAAGACCATGCACATGTTAGAAGGTGAGTGGGATAAAGGGGTCGAACCAGTGCACCGGTTGCAACGGAGGCAAGAGTTCACTTCAGCAAGATCTCTCCATGAGGTGCATGCACACCATCACAGATGATCAAGCTTGGCATCAACTCACCACCTTCACCATCACAAGCATGTCAAAGAGTTGTTCTCATCACAATGAACCGAGTGTCAGTGATGTCTTTCAAGGCTTGCTTAAGCCATGTTGTCTCACATGAGTACATGCGCATTGCAATGTTGAGTCATGTCAAGTGTAAGTCAAGTGTCAATGGTTGGATGTAATAGTCATAGAGTAGGTGAAGAGTCATGAGGGTAGTTGAACTGTCACAAAGAGGAATTTCAAGAGTCACCCCACCCTTTTTATAGATTTTCCCTCATAACTCATTGTAAGGGTGTTTGGTCAGCCAAGCTTCTGATAAGACTATCTTGGATAAAGCTTGGAGAGTATTGTAATCCACCTTGGCTTCTCCACTACACAGAGCTAGTTCATCACTTTGGAGGAGCATGTCGATGTGGCTGTAACATTCCATTGTTGGGGCTTGAAATTTTACATGGTGTATTGTACGATTGTGACTTACACTTCTTTATATAATAAGAGCCAACACATTTTCATGCATATGTTGTTATTGTAGTTGGACTGCTCTAGTTGCCTTAATGATATATGTTGTTTAACTTATGTACTTATGCATGAATTGATTTGTATGAAATTATATGAATCTTGTTGTTAATGTGTCGCATTTGTTATTAATGTAGTCATTGTTCGTGTCGATTGCTTTGCCGGACATCATACAGACCTTTCACATGAACCTTGTTGTAACAATCATCGTACTCATCTCAAACTGATCTGTGAGTGTTGTATGTCTTATCTTACCTTGTATGATGTGACTGCTGCATCTTAGTGGACTGCTCTGCCGAAAGCTGTGCACGTCCTTTTGTGTTTTGTGTTCCTATCTGAGTTCGGACTAATCCCTTTCAACCTAGAACTCACCTTCACCTTCTTCTCCCTTCGAAGTGTTAGAACCTCTCATACACCTTCCTTGATTCACTGCATCAGTCACACCCTTGATACTGACAGAGTTATCTTGCTTGCCTCTGTGCGACATCGTGGTCAAGGAATTACCTTACGACCCACTGTTGGGACTCCTAGACTAAACATATGAGTTCTAATTGGCACTTCTTACCAGTGATATCCCCTTAACATGTTGGTGGGTCCAACACTCTCAACATTTATGGCACTAGAAGGAGGGCCTGATGACAAATTGTGTCCTCTCATCCAGTTTGGAACCTTTTCATATCTTTCATGGACTCTTGCACTCTTCTTCCCATGAGGTGTTTTTTGAGTTGTGAAGATGTCTCCATCTCAAGGAAGCTTTTCGATCTCTTGTCCACTCACATGTATGATGGTGAAGGCCGGTTTGTTGCTTGCATACACACTTTGCGAATCTCCATTTCATTGGGTGCTTAACCTACTAAGTGACACCATGTACTCATTTGAGCACTTTTGTGATCTTATTGAAGCCACGTTCTATCATTTTGATCCAGACCATCCTGACAGGAAATTGTTATGGCAACAGAGGGCTCTGCATGAATTTGCTATTAATTTTTGGCAGCACTTTCGTGACTTGCAGTTTCAAGCTTCAAGGATCCAGATGAAATATTCTTATATTTGGGACTAGTTCAAGTACTTCCTTATGAAATCTTCCCATCCCAAGAGAAAGTTTGAGATCAAGCCTCGCTCGACATTATTCGTTGATGGAGCTGCGCAATCTCATGTGGAAGCGGGCACTATCTCAACTAACTCTCTGGCTTCCTCTTATTCAACAGCTCAACCACTGCCCAATGATGTTAAGGATCATGCTCACATACATGTTCATCCTTCACACCCTCCCAACATCACTTCACTCAATTTTCACGCAGATTTGGTTGTGATTCCTTTGAGTCCTCATATGCATTCTTTACTACGACCTTCGTCTTTGCACCCAAGTGTTCCTCCGGATGATGCGGTCTTTTGTTCATCGATTCTATACTCTTCACTTGTTGTGAATGAGGAACAACCCACTAATGGAGTTGGTGTTGCATAACCGACATGCACTGTCATTCATGAAGAGTATGAGTGGGAGATTGAGCATCAACACTCGGCGAAGGATGACTCCCTTCCATTCGATCCCCCTTCATTCTTTCCTAACATCATTGGTGAACTTACCATCCATGATTTCGCATGTGTGTCTTCATCCACAAATGCACCCATTGTTGATCTTTCACTAGACACATTGTATGTTAGCCCATCATCCAACAATGGAGAGGACGAATCATTCATTGGAAATCCACTTGATCTCTAATCTGATTTTTCCAGAAATGTAGAGGATGAACATCCTTCCTCCTCATCTACCCCTCTGTGTGATTCATCAAACCATCAAGATGCCAACCAACATCCTAAATTTTCTGATCTTGGTTGTCGTGATCTCTTCACCTCATCATCTGATCACGATGTTGATTCACTCATTGTTATTCCATCTAAGCCACTGGTCTACAAAGATCCATCTATAAATGAAGTCCAAACCCCACAAACTGTCGAGGCACTTCACCCTGAGTTGACGGTTATGTCAGGCCCTCGTTATCCTAAGGTTGGTTTTTCTTCCGATCAGGAAATTGTTCAAACACTCAAGGCTCCTCATCACTCATATATATGCACTCAAGATCAATATAACACTCAGATTTTACTTCCTCCACTCGAACTACATGATCACATTTCTCAGGCATTAGAGGAGTCTTACATTGCAAGCACTCGTGCACGACGCGTTATCTTTGTTTCTTTCATTTGCTTGCATGTCATATTCAAGAGTGTGCTTATGCTTCAAAGTTGCACGTAGTGCCACACAACACCATGATAAGTCCATGGACTGTCTGTCATGCACATGCACTCACTTATGTCCCGTGGGCACTTTGAGTCACGAAGTGTGGTTGTGATCCAGGTGGATCTTGGTGGCCACTTGCCAAGTCCACCTGGACCCCCACCATTGTTTCTCTCAGCATTTTCAGTTTCCTTAATTGTAGTATAACTTACTATTTTTAGCAGTTTTTCGAGTCCTGAACTTCCGGAGCCGTTTTGAGGCCCTAAACGACGTTTTTTGGGAAATCTACCGCCAGTGATTTTTTTGTTAAAAATCGTCTTTTTCGTCGTATTCCTTGGAGAGATCTTTCCAATGGGCTATCATGCATGTCAAACGGAGATAATACGACCAATTCGCGACCCCGGAAAGTTGGTTGTCCAACTCACCCCAAAACGGGGCCCAGAATTTGGCGTTTCATCTTCTAGGGTTAGGTTTTGGAATGTGAAGGGTTTTCCATTGTTTCTCAATAATAAATAGGCCTTTGAGCCTCATTGTAAACACAGTTCAGAACAGTTCAGAGGCATGTAGCCGACACATCTCTTCTCAGAGATAAGCTACCATCACCCTAGCTGGGTTATTTCTATTTCTATTTGTAAGCATATTTCAGTATTTCCATTAATGAAATGAAGTATTACTTCCACTGCATATCTGTATTTATGGTTATCTGTATATTTTATTGCGTTCCTATTTAAATATGGATCAGTGGTATCAGAGTGGTCTGCTTTTTCTCTATTTTTCTTTGCATGTCCCCAACGAGGTCGGGATATAAGGAGTTAGGGCTTGAACTGGTCGAACCTTTGCGAGACCAACCTCGCAAATCCCGATGGCCTCCTATGGTGGATGAGAAGAAGGATGAGGGGGCAGGAGATCCTATCAAAATCTTGCTCGAAGAAGCCCTCGAGTGATAACGGAATGCGATGATGGACAGTTTTGCCCAAATCCTTCAGCGGCTACCCATAAGCGACGCATCGGCTTCCAGCAGCTACTCTGGAAATGCCACGCCCTTTAAGGTACAAGTTAATTTTGAAATCCCCATATTTGAGGGTCAGATAGACGCAGATGCTGTAGATAAATGGTTAAATCTACTGGAGGGTTATTTTTCTATTCATGAATTTTCAAGTCGGGAAAAGATTGTTTTCGCTCTTCTCAAAGCAGCCCCCCACGTCAAGGACTGGTGGGAAACCTACTGCGAGCAGAAGGATGAAAATACTGGCTCACTATTTTCAGCTGCACCCACCTGGAATTCATTCCTGGATTCCATCAAGGAGTAGTACTACCCTGTCGGAAGCTATGAGGATGAATACATAAAATGGACCACGTTGCGGCAGGGAAGGGACCAAGATGTGCCGGAGTTCACCAATATTTTCCATACCCTTCGCACAAAGTTGGGTATCAAGGATACGGAGTAGCATTTGATACTCAAATACCGCGACTGCCTGCACAAGTACATCCAGGAAGAAATATAATTATTGAACATCTCCTCGCTCGGCACAGCGTATCGATATGCCGTCAAGGTCGAGCAGAAGTTTAAACAAAAGAAGCGAGACTTTGGATCTGCGAATCTAAAGCAAGGGAAAGGTGCCCCTAAATCACAGAACAAAGGACAAATCCAAGGCGGGGCAGCCCAAGACAACCTGCCAAAGCTGCAGGCAAAGAACAGTGCCACGAAGACGAAAAAGGACACGGGAAAATGGTGTGAGTTCCATAAGAGCTCCACTCACAACACCAGTGAGTGTCGAGCCAAGCAGTCACTGGTCGCTGAACTAAAGGTTCCAGAATCAGATGCATGTTCCAACTCTGAGTCAGAACCCGACAAGGGGGATGACAAATGGAAGCAGATCATTGATGCGGATCCCAACGCCACTGTTGCTACCACAAAGATCCAGAAAAATGAACCCGAAGATCCAGAAGAGGAGGAGCGTCTCTTCCACTCCCAGATGTGGGTAAAGGGCTCCCCGCTACAGTTCATTTTCGATAGTGGGAGCCAAAAGAAACCCATTTCGGCAGAGGTCATGAAGCGGTTGGGCTTGCCAACCACAACACATCCACAACCATACACCATCGGGTGGCTTCACCAATGACGGGATCTTCACGTGAGCCAGCAGTGTCACCTTCCATACAACATCAAGCACTTCACAGATGAGGTATTGTGTGACAATGCTCCCCTTGAAGTTTGTGATGTATTATTAGGACAACCATACTTGTGGAAGCGACATGTTGTGTATGAATCAAGGCCTCGTGGTGTTATTGTTACATTGGAAAATAAGTTGTACAGGATAACAGAGGTAGCACCACCTACCGCCATCTCTTTGATTACTGCAAAACAATGCAGTAAGCTCATTTCCAAGACTGGGAAATTTGTTTTCCTGATGATACGCCCGTAAGGAAAGAATAAGACAGTAGCCATGGCCTCCAGACAAGACCCCTCTGCACGACAACTACAAATGGATAAGGTCGTGAAGGAGTACGAGGACATCTTCACCTCCCCTGCAGGGGTTCCTCTGCACTGTCAAGTCAAGCACTCCATCGATCTGACCCCAGGTGCGCCGCTACCCAATGGACCAATTTATCGTCGCTCCATTCTAGAGAACGATGAAATCAAGAGGCAGATTCAGGAGCTGTTGCAGAAAGGTCACATCCGTCCGAGTTCATCACCTTGTGGGAGCCCGATCATGTTGGTACAGAAGAAGGATGGGACTTGGAGACTCTATATTGACTATCGGGCGTTGAACAAGATTGTTGTCCGTAATAGGTACCCGATCTCGCGGATTGATGACCTCTTGGACCAACTAAAGGGGGCAAAATATTTCAGCAAGATCAATCTGAAGTCAGGATATCACCAGGTACCAATCAAACCCTCTGATGTGTGAAAGACTGCCTTCAAAGCTAAGGAGGGCCTCTTCGAATGGTTGGTTATGCCTTTTGGATTGACGAATGCTCCTGCAACCTTCATGAGGCTAATGGATGACATCTTGCGGCCATTCACCAACTCATTTATAGTGGTATACTTGGATGATATTCTGATCTTCAGCCAGAGTTGGGAAGAGCACCTCCACCACATCCGACAGGTTCTTCAAACACTGCGGCAGCACAAGCTATGTGCCAATTTGGAGAAATGCACTTTTGGCATGACCCAGGTTTAGTATCTAGGATACATTATTGATGAACAGGGGGTGCATGTAGATCCGGCCAAGATCCAAGTCATTCGGGATTGGCCATCTCCAACCACTCTGACGGAGCTCCGCAACTTTCTAGGTCTTGCGAACTTTTACCGCAGGTTCGTGTTGGGGTTTTCTCATATCACTTGGCCCTTGAGTCAAGTCACCAAGGGAGGAGCGAAAGTGAAATTCTTCTGGTCTGCATCTCAACAGAAGGCATTCAGAGAGTTGAAAGATCGCCTCTGCACGGCACCGGTGCTCGCATTACCAGATTTACAACAACCATTTGAGGTCGAGACAGATGCCTCTGACTATGCTATTGGGGCAATCCTTACTCAACACGGGCATCTAGTGGCATATCACAGTGAAACACTTTCGGACACAGTCTGGAAGTATCCCACTTATGATAAAGAGATGTATTCCATTGTGCAGGCCTGCCAACAATGGAAGCATTACATTTTGGGGAAGGAAATGGTCATCCACACAGACCACCGACCCCTGCAGTTCATACAGACCCAAGGGAAATTGCAGAATGATCGCCATCAGAAGTGGTCTACATATCTACAACAGTTCCATTTGAATATCAAGTATAAGAAGGGCAACACCAATAATGTTGCAGATTGCCTCAGGCGACCACCAATCATGGTGTTAACCACCATGCTCAACTCTTGTGGGCACGAGACTTCTGATTGGCCACTTCTCTACAAAAGCAACCCAGAATTTGGCCACACATACCAGACACTCTTGGGGGGTCGGCATGTTCCAGATTTTCATCTCCAAGATGCCCTGTTATGCCACCTGGGTCACCTTTGTGTTCCTTCAAGTGAGCGTGCCAAGATGATTTGGGAAGCACATTACAGTCGGGCTGCTGGGCATTTCGGGGTCGAGAAAACAGTAGCAGTACTGCAAAAGTATTTCTATTGGCCAAATCTTCGACAAGATGTCGGGAAATACATAAGATCATGTACTGCCTGTGCCATTGCCAAACCAACCATCAAGAAGCAAGGCCTCTATATCCCACTGCCTACCCCTAGTCGACCTTGGGAATCCATCTCCATGGATTACATGTCAGGCCTTCCTTCCACTAAGCATGGAAATGATTTTGTTTTTGTGGTTGTCGACAGGTTCTCGAAGATGGCCATTATGGCGGCCTGCAAGAAGAATATCACAGAAGAAGCCACTGCTAGACTCTTCTTTGAACGAGTTTTGGTGCACTTTGGGATCCCACAGTCTATCATCTCAGATCGGGACAATCGGTTCCTCAGTACATTTTGGTCCGGTCTCTAGTCAATGTTGGACACCAAACTCACTAAGTCTACAGCCTTCCATCCTCAAACTGATGGCCAGACAGAGGTTGTCAATCGGATGATTGTACACATTCTGCGCATGTACAACTCAAAGCATCCACGCACATGGGACGAGAGCCTCCCTTATGTTTAGCACAGCTACAACCGAGCTCTTCATAGCTCGACCGGCCACAGCCCTTTTTAGGTGGGCTTGGGATTCCAGCCACTATGCCCCATTGATGTGGCCATGCCACTTGTAGCTACTCACACAAATTTAGCTCATGTCCAGTCCTAAAAAGATAAGGCAACTAGCTTCATTGAGCACATCCAACATATTCGCCAGCAGGTCCATGACATTCTGGAAAAATCAAATGCCAAGTACAAGCAGCGACATGATCAACATCGGGTGCCACACAAGTTTCAAGTGGGCGACAAAGTCTGGTTGCATTTGCAAAAGGAACGCCTTACTGGAGCCTATCAGAAACTGAGACCACTCCGATATGGTCCTTACACCATTATTAAGGCTGTGAGAGACAATGCATTTGAGCTTAGCATTCCCCCATTCCTTGGCCTACACCCAGTGTTCAATGTGGACCGCCTTTGGCCATACTTTCCACCATTGCTAGACACATCCGACATTGCAGAACAGCTCACACCCACAGAATTAAATGCAGATTGCATGGAACAAGCTGCAACTGATCGGATCATGGACACACAGGTCAAGAACACTCGCCAATAGAATATCCAACTGTATCGAGTTGTCAAAGCAGGCCAACTCCTTCACCAGGGCAAGTGGTTCACCAGGGACCAAGTTCAGCAAAAGTTTCCTCATCTCATGGAGGAACTCAATGCAATGGGGACCATTGCTTCCTAAGGGGGGAGGAATGATCCAGGTGGATCTTGGTGGCCACCTGCCAAGTCCACCTGGACCCCCACCATTGTTTCTCTCAGCATTTTCAGTTTCCTTAATTGTAGCATAACTTACTATTTTTAGCAGTTTTTCGGGTCCTGAACTTCCGGAGCCGTTTTGAGGCCCTAAACGACGTTTTTTGGGAAATCTACCGCCAGCCATTTTTTTGTTAAACATTGTCTTTTTCATCGTATTCCTCGGAGAGATCTTTCCAACGGGCTATCATGCGCGTCAAACAGAGATAATACGACCAATTCGCGACCCCGGGAAGTTGGCTGTCCAACTCACCCCAAAACGGGGCCCACAATTTGGCGTTTCATCTTCTAGGGTTAGGTTTTGGAATGTGAAGGGTTTTCCATTGTTTCTCAATAATAAATAGGCCTTCGAGCCTCATTGTAAACACAGTTCGAAACAGTTTAGAGGCATGTAGCCGACACATCTCTTCCCAGAGATAAGCTACCATCGCCCTAGCTGGGTTATTTCTATTTCTATTTGTAAGCATATTTCAGTGTTTTCCATTAATGAAATGAAGTATTATTTCCGCTGCATATCTGTCTTTATGGTTATCTCTATATTTTATTGCGTTCCTATTTAAATCCGGATCAGGTTGTCTTTATTGTTATATCTTTCTTTCTTGTTGGTTCGCAAAACTAGGTTTCTCGCGGACGAAGCCTTCACCAACATGGGTCTACTAATGCACCGATGGCTACATTGGAAGTATCACTTCATGTGATTAGGCCCATATACCATTAGTTCAGGAATAGGAGTAGTGTTTGCTTTCAGTTGTTTACTTGCATGCTTGTTTGCTTACGTGCTTTTCTTGCTTGTTTGTTTACTTGCTTCACTTTCATTTTTGCTTCTGCTCTTTCTTTGCTTTGTTGATTGTTAGCTCGTTCGCTTGTTTCATTCATAGGTTAGTTTTTCATGAAACCATGTATGACTCTTGAAATGAGCTGGGTAAATTACAAGAGGGCTTGTACATCTATCACTACTTGGTTATCTATCATCTTGCTTCTATATGATGAGCTTGTTACTTTTAGTCCATGATACATCGAAGGAAAATATGTAATATTCAAAGTGAACCTTGGTGGAAACACAATCCTTGCATAATAAATATTGTCACCTTCTCTAGTCGGTTGTTGTTGGGTTAACCCTTGTCAGCTCAGTCAAGTAGAGTAAGGTGAAAGGGGAAAATTTAATGGGCATGTCATAGATACAATAAACTACTTCTCTACTAGAACAACCTTCTATATTGGAACAACCTCCTTTGCTCTCAATAATTCGGGATCCCTCTTCCACCTCTGAAATGAATAAGTGCTATCCACAGTGAAAATGAAAAAAAAAATGAAGAGCCAAAAAATTCAAAATGAAAAATGAACAAGACAAAAGAAGAGAAAGGATTCCTACGCAAGGAGGTGATGCAAGTAAATCCACAGAAGTAATGACAAGGCTCACTGGCA
This sequence comes from Pinus tabuliformis, assembly GCA_031772625.1. Lineage (NCBI taxonomy): Eukaryota > Viridiplantae > Streptophyta > Pinopsida > Pinales > Pinaceae > Pinus > Pinus tabuliformis. Next base: position 720,092,291 of record CM062816.1, read on the forward strand.
GCGGAGCCATGCTTGTGTTCCTGTGTGACTGCACGAGGGTATTGTCCAGGCCTTCTGGCAGTGGAGCAACACCAGAGATGAAACTAAGACTTTAACGACTATACTGCTTGTGCACCTACACACCCCTCAACCCCAATCGAAACAACTATGTTGCCTTAGCTTCGAATGTGTGTCAATCTACCAAGGGTTTGGCATATGCTACATCTTACAATAAAGTTAGTGTGAAACCAAGATGAGCTGAAAACTGAACAATACTTCTGGAGGTGTTAGACTTGCTTTTCACGAATAAGGTCCATTCAAAGAGCTGGAGTTCTACCAGTGTGTCACCAAGTGTTGTAGCAACAAAAACCACCCTCCAAAATTTTTCCTTAGCCTCGTTTTGGAGCCTCCCTTACAACCTTCACAGTAGATTTCCTTGCTTCGTCAAGTTCAGAAGCTTCAGTGTCGTTCTTTCACAAAGGCGACTAATCCGTCATAGCTTCATCCATTCCTCTCACATGTTGTTAACTTGGACTTGGTCCAACTACAGGCTGAGCAGTTTCCCCTTGAAAATTGGCCATTTATGGAGGGTAACCAACCTTCCCTCCAGAAATTACGCAATACTCTCTGGCAGTCTGCTGGGTATTGTAGGTTTCAACCCATCGAGCAATCTGTCCTCATCCACAATTTCTATGGAGAAAAACCAACTCTTCTTAACGTGGAACCTAGACTCGTCCCCTTCATAATTCCTAAGACCCATTGCCCTTATTTTCTCCATTCTCTCCTTTAGAGGCAACCCTTTAGTGGTAGAAATCTTACAAAGTTTCACCTCCTTGTTGTCATACTCATACCCTGAAATGGTCTTCTGAATGGCTCCCCCTACATGTTGCCTTACAATCCATCACCACTTTCCTCCAATTCTTCTGACATTTTGGGGGTGAGCTAAACTCTACTAACACTAGAGCCTCACCATATGTGAACCCAAAATCGTGGTGTAATACTTGGAAAAAGAAAAGCTTCTCCTTCGGAAGCTTAATGGGTTTTCTAACCTCAAAAAATATCATTGGATGGTCATGAGTTCCAGACTGACTTGCCTTGTATGTGCTTACTTGAACTATTGATGAAGTGGATACCTCTTGATGTTTATGAAGGTTGATTATGGCAAGAGTTTAAGTCACCACAAGTATCATTACCAGAGTCTAACGTATGTAACAAATGGAGACTAAACAGAGTCTACCAATGAAGCCATATTCAAAACAAAATGTCAACATAGTTCATGGCGGCTTCACTAAATGAACCTCTAACATAGCACATGTGTTCATAGCATACTAAACAATACAATTAATTTGACTATATATTGTAAAATACCTCTAAAATTCACATTATTTAACCCCCTACCAATACGAACTCAATACACTTTCCAAATCTAAAAAGCCCTTACTTTCACTAGATATTGTAGGTTTCCATTTTTTTCATTAGTATTTTTTATGCCCCTTTGTATTTTTATATTAAATTTAAGCTCCATTTTTTATACCTTCATTTATTAAAACCCTTTACCCCCCATTATATGATTAATATATTGTGTCATTTTTTCCTCAAAATATATATCCCAATATGAACCCAAGTATATGGTATTGCTCCCCTAATGAAACCCCATGGCATAGTTGTACTTTATATTTTTACAAAGAATTTATGAATCCATATTAAAAATTCGAAATTGGCAAGCATATGCTTTTGAAAGGTCGTAGTGCTACTATTGGAAACGTCGTCAATTATCATGCAATGTGGCTTAATCTCTAAAGCCTTAATCTACCACTACTTAACACATTGTCAATTATCATGCATGTTGACATCTGCCTATTTCATTGCTTAGTTTCAAATAAATTTGTCTCATATGCATTCAAGGTTGTCTCAAATACCACCTAATGCTTACAAGGCATTTTTGGAGCTTTTTGTTTCTTTCATTCCACTGATGAGTCGGGGTGCTCCAATTCCCTAATGTGTATATTGAGGCGCACACTTTGAGTAGCACACTTGGTAATGGGCCTTTTAAAGAGGTAATGGTTTTCAATGATGGGGTTGTTGTAGGTGCTGTATGGCCTTTTTATGTGGTTTACACGAGGGATAATTATATTTTTTTTGGTGCTCTAATACTGGTATTGTTTCATTTGATTTGGCTAGTTATGAAATTAAGGTTACATGCTTTTTGAGTAAATTGTTGGATGGAAAAGAGCACACATTCAATTTCAACGTGACCAATATTCTGAATATTTGGTTTGTAGATGGAAATTTTCACTTGTGGTTTGATGAGAAATTTAGTAGTTTAATCATAGGGGGATTGATTGAACATAAGGAACTCATTTTGGATTGGTTGGTTTTGTCAAACTTCAAAGGGTTGGAGGGATCATTTCACACATCTACAAATAGGAATATATCTTCCTTTGGCTAGGTAGAACTCGATCTCTTCCTTTCGCTGGGTAGAATCCTCTCATAGAATGCTCATTACTCATACTTTGCAAGAGTTCAATTTTGATAATTTAATCACTTTTAAAAGAAATGAAATTATACAAATTGTGCATCAAGCAATAACAACCAACATAAAGGTTATTGTGGAGACTACCAAAGGAATAATATTATCTTATAAAATTAATCATTTTACCCCTTAGATAGGGATGTTGCTAGTGTGCAGAAAAGAAATGGTACAAATATGGAAATATAAATTTAAACATTACACTAAAATATAGTTAATTGCAATTAGAGATGAGAGCGGATGTTGCTAACGTGGAGAAAGGAAATGTTACATATATGGAGATGGAAAAATTTTTATTTTTTTAATTAATATGTGTGCATGCCACACTATCATTGTATGAATTTCAGGTGTCAAAAGCAAATATCTATTTAAACATTACACTAGAATATAGTTAGTTGCAGTTAGAGATGAGAGTGGTTAGCTACATTGCTACGGAACATAGTTGTTTTTCTTTTTCTTTTTGGTATGCTTGCTATGAATATCTTATTATTGGGATTGGAGGGAGTTTCTATGAGATTTATGAGATTTGTTATTTATAATATTAATAATTTAAAATAAAATGTTAAAGAATAAAAGTGTAATTTAACTATTAATTTTAAATTTGTTGGGATAGTTAACATAATCTTTTATTAGATTGTGATATTTAGTTCATTAAAATATGTTTTTAATACATAAATGTTTTTATTTCTTTGAAAAACTTTTCATATAACAAGATTTTGTAAATTATATAGCTTGTATTTATGGTTCCAATAAATCGCCACCAAATATAAAGTAAAATTGACTAAAATATATATCTAAAAAAATAGAAATATTTATGTAATACACAGTGGAAAACCTATCATAACTCACTTTTCAAAATACCAATGAGGTCATATGAATGCAAGTTCACTCATCACAGTTCTTCAAGGAAAACCACACCTCCTGGAATTACCCATTAATGATGTGTATTGGGGCAAGCTTTCACACCTACCAAATGCCTATGGATATTGGGTTTTACCCTATTTCCTCAAGTCCTAGACAACCAAATTCTTATCCAAACAAAAACAATTTTAAAACATTCTCCATCCCAAAAAATATTTAATATACAAAATAAACTAAAAATATTTAAAATAAAATAAAATAATCATTTAAAACAATTTCTTTTAATAAAAATAAAAACTTGTTTTACAAATAAATTATAATAAAATAAATTAATACAATTTTATATAAATATTTAATTAATTAAAAATCGAAAGAATGATATTTTTAGTTTTAAATTCATTTTCTTAATATCCATTTTTTATTTTTTAATTAAAATTAATTTTAAATACAACTTTGCAATCTCTCTCTCTCTCTCTCTCTCTCTCTCTCTCTCTCTCTCTATATATATATATATATATATATATATATATAACGGCTAAAAGAAAATTAAGTTATTATAAGAAGTTCATCAACCCCACCCTAGAAGATCAAAAGTATCTCTCTATTTTAACTAGCTCAAAGAAGAAAATTAATATAGCAAAGATTAGAACAAATTCTCATGAGCTCCATAGTGAAACAAGTCATTGGGCAGTTCCTAAAATGCCATGGATGGAAAGGATCTGCCATATATGTGAGAATAGGAACATCGAGGATGAAAATCACTTCCTCTTAGAGTGCCCCGCATATAACCACATTAGATCTCAGTTTCACAATCCTTGCTACAATACTGACCTTCCTAACCTTTTACATTGTCAAAATTATAGTGAGCTTGGGAGGCTTCTCTCCAAGCTTTTTGAGCATAGGAATAAAATCTTAAATCAAAATAAATAATTTGTTTCTTTAGGTCCGATAGACCAATGTTTGATCTCAACAGACGTTAACCACCACCATCATCATCATCATCATAATCATTTCACAAAATTTAATTTATATATATATAATCATTTTACAAAATTTAATTTATTTATATTAGTCTTTTCATTTTATAAATATTTTTTTTTTCATAATATTCCAAATATTTTAAAACTATTATTTTATACTTTTCTGAATATCCAAATATTTCAGTAAAAAAACTTGACTTCAATAAAAAAAATAACGCATTGTATATATAATTTAATTATTGATGTTAATATTATTTAAAATAAGTTCAATAATATATAAAAATAAAACACTAAATTCACATATATAAATTAAAATAATGAAATTGGAATTTACTCAATTATTTTTTTTTCCAATTTGTAACACTAAATAATTGAATATAAAAATGGTTTTATTTTCAATTGAATTTAATATTATTTAAAATAAGTCTCTATTTTAAAATATTTGTTATATTATTAACTATTTGAATATTTCAAGGTAAATTTATGACAATGTTGGAATATTTTTTTTAATATTTTTTAATATAAAATTAACATTTAATTTTTTTATTATATATTATGTAGTTTAATAAATAATTTTTGATAAAATTATAAAGAAATACACATTAAAGTATTATACAATTTTTAAATGATTTTTGATACTATCTTATTAATGTTTTTTCTTATTATTATTATAAAATTTAAATCCACAAAATATTCAAAAATATTAGTTTAGTTAAATCTAAACAAGGTTTCAATGAATTAGATAAAGTTTTTTTGTGCAAATCACATAAGAGAAATTTTTGGTCCATGCTTTCGAACCAACAAGTGTACAAGTGTGGTTCTTTTTAAGTTAGTAAGCAATGATAATTCTACAAGATGGAGAATTAGATCTAGGCACCAGATTAAACAGAAATAATGAATTGAAATTGCTAATTTGAATAAAATAAAATATTTATTAAAAAGTGGGATGAATTAGAATATTCAATTTAAAAAAAATTATTAAAAATCCCAAAAAAATAAATTGGGTCAATTTTAGAAAAAGTAATAAGTGAAGGTCAACTAAAATAAATGATAAATAAAATAATATGAAGGTTAAAACTCAAAGTTACCAATTAATTTAGTCATAGTCTAAAAATTATGCTTTTTTGCCATGAAAGTTATGGAAATTCCGACCATATTCTGAAAACATCTGGCAGGGATTTTTGTAAATCCAAGTAAAACCTGTCAAAATTAATAATCTTAGGTGCCCTAGATGATTTTGATGGTGATTGATCCATTTCCACTATCAAAAACTTGATTCAAACATTGCATGTACAAGATTTTTTGAAATTCTTTTCCGTTGATTCCGTCCACTTTTGGTCATCTAAGCAATTCTTCTCCCTCCGTAATATTAAATTAAATTAAATAATTTTATTGTTATTATTATCATTATTATTATTTACCAAGAAAATAAAATAGTAAAGGAAAAAGTCAAGAATATTTTAAAAAGGGTGAAAGAGACTAAATCAATAATTTACATATTAAAAGATAGTTTGAGGGGAAAAAATTAATAAAAAAAATAATTAATTAATTAATTAAAGAAAGGATTACATAATATAATAATTAATTAATTAGAATCGAAAATAAAATAAAAATAAAAGTAGCTAGAAATCTCAAGGCTGGAAAAAGGTAAACAAAGACATGAAACACATGAAGGGGGGAAATTAGATGATAAAGGACAAAAACGACGGACCCATTCATTAAATTCTCTAATAATTACATCTTGATTACATTCACTTATACATTCACCCCTTCTATAAATGGTGGGATGTCCCTACATTAAACTTTCTTTAGAAAATATAGTGAATTCCTATTCATAAATTAGTAAGCATAATTTGGATATTGTTTTTTGGATTTGCTGATATTTATCTTCTAAGCAATCAACTACAAGGAACTATACCTTCAACCTTAGGGGAATTACCCTATCTTTGAAAATTCTCCCTTAACGGAAATAATCTCATACAGAGCATCCCTAAAATATTAGGTAATCTAAGTAGTTTGATCACCCTTAGTTTGGATGAATACCAGTTAGATGTATGTATACCTGCAGAGTTAGGTTTTTGTGGCCATATCACCAACCTCACCCTTTCTCACGACTAGCTTTGTGGTTCCATACCCTTTTCGTTAGCGATCTTACAACAACTTAGTTTGATATAGATATACTACAATAGGCTTACAAGGATAGTTCTCATTGAGCTTAGTAATTATACTTCTTTGTATGACGTCTAGCTCCATAATAACTTACTACATGGTTTAATCCCTCCATAGCTTGGTTGATTGGAAAATCTAAGAAAGCTTAATTTGTTCAACAATAAGTTCGTGGGATCGACTCCGCGGGTAATTGGTAACCTAAGCCTTTTTAAGGAGCTTGACCTATACGATAGTGATCTAAGTAAAAAAATATCTATGTCGATTACAAGCCTGCAACATTTACATTTCTTGAGTCATGTGGAAAATTATCTTGTCGCAGAAGTTCTAGTTTAGCTTGGGATGAAGAGTAGATTGAAATTCTTGGATTTGACAAGGAATCATTTTAATGGCACAATACCCCCACATCTCTTTGTAGGAGGAAATTTGATATTATTAGACCTTGGGGGCAACCTTTTTGAAGGAGGTTTGGCTTTGTCCTTCTTTAAGAAGAGGGGTTATCAACAATAATAATTTCAATGGAATAATACCAAATAATATAACTGTGAACATAGGGATTTCATATTTGGACATGAAAATGAATATATTGGAAGCATCCACATCATCTAATCTTGGTCTTTGGGAGAAATATCACACTATATTGCCAATTGTCAAAATAGTTTGCATTTTTCCTATGAAGTTAAGGAGCTATATTTATTTGTAGGAAAAATGTTAGAAGTTGGCTGAAATTACTTACAATTTCTAGTACAAGAAGCAATTGTCCCCCCCATATTTTCCATATACAAGTAAGGAAAACAAAATTGGTTCATTTTTCCCTACTTAACATGGCTAGAGGTATACCTGGCATCACCCCAAGTTAGAAACCTCAAATTAATAGATGCTTACAGAAGGGATATGGAAGGACATTGTTTTGGAAAACATATGGCCGTGTAGAGCTTAAAGGCTTTTGTGAATTGATCTTAATTTGGCTTACATCATTTTCATTTATTTTAATCCAACTAAAATTATAATTTTTTGGAAAGTTTCCAACTTTGTAATTCAGATAACTAGGATTTTTCCTTCTCTATATTTACTATTTTGTGTTATTGTATCATTTTTATACCTATGGATCATATTTTGTATCTGAATGGATTTCAAGCTTCTGTCTATTTCGCAAAAATTCTTCAGATAATCCTTACCCTTGCCTAGACTTTGAATCTTACATGTACTTAACATATCTTACATGCCTAACATCTTATGTCTACCAAGCCTCCCTATTTATGTATACATGTTACTTGAAGCTTAAACATTTTGGTTAATAAAGAACAATTTCCACATAACATATATTATAATAGAAATATAAACTAGAAAGAAAGAGATCTAAACATTATAAAACTCTATTATGTACTGCAAAGTAAAATTAAATGAAATATAGTTCAAATGTATTGTTGGTTTGATGCTCTTCTAAAGTATCCTACATGGAAGCTCTTCTCTACATTCCAAGAGTCCATTTTTAGCTTCCAACTACTCAACCTTCAACTCTCAAATTTACAATGAAATGACCATTAATTGCAATACAATCACAAAATAATTTTTGAATTCTCCCTAATTTTAATAATAAAGCTAATTTTTTTTAAGAAAAAAATGATAACAATAGCATTCTCACAACGAATTAGTTTAGATTTTAGATTTAAAATTCTAAAATTACAATTTTGTTTTCTTTCCTTTTTTAATTTTCATTGTGGTTTGTTAAGAAACACGAAAAATCCCTTAAGGTAAACAATCAAGTTTCACCAAAAATATAAGTATTTTCTTATGCATTGAGTTACTCATAAAGAAATTAAAATAAATGACATTTTTTAAGGTGTCACCAAATACATGTAACAATATCAAGTTTTTGATACCATTGCACCATACTCACTATGAAAAGAAATTCTTAGTACTGGAAATGACAATTTTATAGGTGTCACCCAAACACATGTATCAACATCAAGTTTGTGATACCATGGCCCTACATTCACTATGAAAAGAAATTATATTTTGTTCTTCCATACATGAAATAATGTATTTAGATTTACAATCATATAACCATTATAACTATGATAACAGGGCCCTACATTCACTATGAAAAGAAATTATATTTTGTTCTTACATACATAAAATAATGTATTTACAGTTACAATCCTATAACCATTATAACTACATGTAGTGAAGTTGTCAACCATGATTTCTATGTCCATGTTGATGATCTCAATCAACAAGATCTCAATGATTTAGATGTAACTATCATATTCATCAAGTAAGAAATTCCATACATCAAATGAAAAGAATTCAATCCACGAACAATGTGCATTCATAGAATTTTAGCAAACCATTCCCTACCACAAGTTTGATAGTCCACAACATATTCAAGATTTTTCAAACCTCTTATAGGAAAAAAGTGAAGGTCTATTTTATATAAAAAGTACACTGCGTGGAGAAATCTCTACAACAGAGAAAATTTAGATTATCAGTATTTATGTGTGAATGCATGATGGGTCCAGCCCCCTTGTCATAGTTACCAACGTTAATAAAAGGACTATGAATGGATTTAAATGATGAGAAGTTTGATTAAATGTGATATTTGTTCATTCGGCAGTTGATTACAATGATTTAATAATTGATTTGGGTTTTGCACTTATGATTTGTACCCATGCCACTGGTTATTGGACAAGTTTCCACTCCTAGGAATTGTCACTTCCGCTTTGGTATGAGGTTCTCAAACCCTATCTCCTAGTCATTTTTCTCGTCTAGCTGTTGAGGTTGAGGGTTACCTGATGGGTCCAGCCCCCTTGTCATAGTTACCAACGTTAATAAAAGGACTATGAATGGATTTAAATGATGAGCAGTTTGATTAAATGTGATATTTGTTCATTCGACAGTTGATTACAATGATTTAATAATTGATTTGGGTTCTGCACTTATGATTTGTACCCATGCCACTAGTTATTGGACAAGTTTCCACTCCTAGGAATTGTCACTTCCGCTTTGGTATGAGGTTCTCAAACCCTATCTCCTAGTCATTTTGCTCGTCGAGCTGTTGAGGTTGAGGGTTGTGCAATATGGTTCTTCTGTGTGGTTTTCTCTGTAAAATGTTATGCTACCTTTGTCATTCTGGCTCGGCTCTTGACCTGGAAACTTGTTCATGTCTCTGTCTGGTAAGGGACTCTTATTTGACACTGGTGTTTTTCCTTTGTTTGTTTCTCTGTCTAGAACTTAATCTCTCTGCTGAGTTGTGGATAGTAGTCGACTTGTTAGGATTTGGAACTTGTCTGTGTACAAATTTGATACTAGTTATTTAGCTTGGCTATGTGACTGCTCTTATCTTGACTTCTTCTGTGCAACTATTCGTTGAGTTTTCAGGTTACATTTCTCTGTTTCGTGGACAGGTTGCAGTCTTAGGGTCTTCGGCTTCAGTTTCTTCCGCAATGTCAAGGTAAGTCTTCATTCGATGCTATCAGTTATTTCTCCTCTTCATGCTTTTAACTAACATACTTGCTCCTTCGTGAGCAGAGTGACCCTTAATGACTACATTGTAGGCTCCCTGTCTATGTAAGGTAAGTTTGAACCCTTGTCACATTGTTTTCTTTTAGTCTCTTCTCTCTGCCACAGAATGCTCACAAATGGCTATTGATGTCTGTCATTGTTGGTGTGTTCATCCGAGAGGGTTTTGACTTCGGCTCCTTGGTCTATTGGCTAGACCCGGGTAGGGTCGTTCCCTATCATCTTGTAACTTGTCATTCTTGTCGTTAGTTAGGGTTTAGCAATCTATTGTGAAGCCATTTTTTCTTTGATAGTCCAGTCGTATGTAGTCAAGGTCTATTTGGCTTGCATTGTCTCTGTTATGGATAGTTGATGTAGTTTGTTTCTCAGTCAGGGTTTCTAAGCTCATCTACTATGACAAACTCATTTATATTTGTATGGCATTATTCGCATGGACTATATGTATATTTGAATAGGGGTTGTGTGACTGCATGTATTAGAATAGAGGTTATGTGATTATTTTGTAAATAAAATAGAGAGGGTTTATTCAAGTCAGAAATACCTGTGTGACTTGTCTACCTTTACTGTTCAAAATGCATGAGACCTACCTCTGTCTTTGATGCTCGAAATGAATAAAGTGTCCAAGATTACTTTGTGCTCTTTTGTTTGACAAATTTTGGAACTGTATGCCCTCATTTCGGTAACGTACTCTGTAGTTGTGTTTGCAAGCTTGCTTTGATTTATTGACCTGATTTAATCAACACAAATAGAACCACATATGTATACATGCTTGTGGAAAAAAAACCAGAGAATGTGCTTTCCCTATATCAGGCAATTTAACAGGATGATAGATATATAGTTACAGGATATTTTGAAAATAGATTGTGTGCTCAGAGATATTTTATTAGATTTCTTCTCTCAAAAAGTCAAACCTCGTACAATTGCATTCTGTCTCTTTTCAATAATTGTTTGGAAACTGTTTTCTCCTAACTGTTGTTGGTTACATTTTTTAGTTCAAAAATTGTTTATTGTCCTACGTTACAACTTGTAAAAGTTGACATGAAAATACAAATAATTACTTGCAACCATTTGATTAATTAATCCTCTACCTTCCTAAATATTGTTCTTTAGTAGATTAAAATAACACAAAAAAACAACTACAGTATTCACTTAGCAATTTCCTTCTCAGACCTCTTAGAGACCAAACAGCCTTCTGTCATGATGACCTATCAGCTAGATTCTCCTGCATCAGGCTCTCAGGGTAAGGAAAAGTCATGGCTCTGTTCCATGAGCTCCTCCATAAAATAACCCGCCTTTTGTATCTGCGCTACGTTGAGCCACGAACTATCCTCAATTGGACGGTTCTTCCACTTGACAAGGTATCACAGATACTCCTTCCTGTGAGTCCTCTTGGCCACCTGTGTGTCAAGAATCTTCACAATCTCATGGGGTTGAGCCGAAGGCATGTGCCTCACCCAAGAACTATCTCCAACTTGGGTATCCCATTTTGGCCGTACCACACTGTCATCTTATGGGTTAGCAGTATATGGGAAAAGGTCTACCACATTGAAAATAGGTGATATGCCTATATCTGGTGGCAGTTGTACCTCATAAGCATTGGTTGAGAATTTACGCAAAATCTTATAGGGACTAATCTTCTTAAATTTCAGCTTGTTATATGCACCCTTAGGAAACCGTTCTTTGCGTAAGTGTGCAAGGACTTCATTTCCTACATTGAATTGTACTTCCCGTCGCTTTACATCTGCCTATTGTTTGTATTTCTGAATGTTGTCCTGGAACTTTGATTTCACCTGTTCGTGTAGTTCATGCATTGCTTCAGCAAAATCTTCCCCATTAGCACTTCTCTTCTATAAATTTACAAGATCTCGCAACTCATGTATTCCGCAAGGATGCATGCCACACAGGATCTCAGATGGACTATGTATGGTGCTATGGTTTAGTGAGTCATTATAAGTGAATTCTTCCTGAGTGAGCGCACGATCCCATAACTGTGAATTTTCCCCAGTCAAGCTCTATAACAAGTTACCCCAACTCCTGTTCACCACTTCCATTTTCCCGTCAGTCTTCGGATGATATGCAGAGTTGAAGTTCAATTGTGTGTCCAACTTCTTCCACAGGGTGTGCCAAAAGTGTCCTATGAATTTTATGTCCCTGTTAGAAATAATAGATCTGGGTAGGTTGTGTAATCTAACAATCTCCGTGAAAAATAGGTGAGCTACGTGAGTGGCATCACTAGTTTTTCGACAAGGGATGAAATGCACCATTTTCGAAAACCTATCTACCACCACCATCATCGACTCATAACCTTGATGTGTTCTAGGCAGTCCTAAGACAAAGTCAATGCTGACTGAGTCCCATGGTCTACTTGGAATAGGCAGTGGTGTGTAAATTCTGGTGTTTTGACTATGTCCCTTCGCCAGTTGGCAGACTTTACACCTACTCACATATCGCTGCACATCCCTTCGCATTCTTGGCCAATAATAGAAGTGTCTGAGCTGATCCAAAGTTTTGTCTATGCCGAAATGTCCAACTAGACATCCGATATGCTTCTCCCATATAATATTTTCTCTCATCGAACAATCAGGAATAGATAACTCTTCCCTCTAAATAGTAGCTCCTCTTGCAAGTTGTAGTCCAACCATGGACTATTGTTTCTCAGCAGGGGATTTTGACATGCTTCATAAGCCTCTTTGAAATCCATGTCGATCTGATACAAGTCTTTCAAATGCTCAAAACCCAGCACTTGTATCATACTTTCCTATAAGAGCAAGGCCCTTCTGCTCAATGCATCTGCCACCTTATTGGCCTGCCTACTGATGTGTTTCAACACAAAGGTGAAACTTTGCAAATACCTAACCCATTTGGCATGCTTGTGGTTCAATTTATGTTGTTGCATCACATATTACAGCACTAAATTATCAGAAAATAACACAAATTCACTCCCCAACAGGTAGTGTCTCCAATGCTTTAGAGCTTGGACGACAGCATAGAATTCCTTATCATAAGATGAAGACTTTTGCATGCTTTCGATCAACTTCTTGCTGAAACATGCAATAGGTTTGTCTTCTTGGCTAAGTACAGCGCCAATAGCTGTACCACTTTCATCACAGTCAACCCGGAAAATTTTATTAAAATCTGGTAACCTTAAAGGCTTACTAGCCTTCTTAATAGTCTCCAACATAGGCACGCAGATTTCACTAAAATTTCATATAAATTTGCGATAAAAACTCGCCAGCCCATGAAAGCTACGTACCTCAAATAAGCTTTTCGGAGATGGCCAGTTAATGATTGCTACAATCTTTTCTAGGTCCATATTCAACTCGTTTTTTGTAATTACAAAGCCCAGATAAACCAGTTCTCTTTGTAGGAAAGTACATTTTTTCTCCAGCACTCTTCAAACATGTTGAAGCTGCTCTTCTTTAGTCCTACTGAAAATTAATATGTCATCAAGGTACACTATCACAAACTTGCCGATGAACTCTTTCAGCATTTCGTTCATCAATCTCATAAAAGTACTAGGGGTGTTACTCAAACTGAATGGCATGACCAGCCACTCGTACAACCCTTCATTAGTCTTGAAGGTTGTCTTCCACTCATCTCCTTCCCTGATCTAGATCTGATGATAGCCACTCTTTAAATCAATATTCGTGAAGTATGTTGCCCCACTTAGGCAATCCATCATATCGTCCATTTGTGGTATGGGAAACATGTATCTAATGGTGATTTTGTTGATGGCCTGTGAATCTGTGCACATCTGCCATTCTCCTCCTTTCTTTGGAGCGAGACCTATTGGTACTGCACAAGGGCTCAAGATTTCCCTTATTAGCCCTTTATCTAGCAACTCCTACACCTATTTCCTGATCTCCTCATTATCTTTGGGGCTCATCCGATATGCTGCCTTATTTGGTAAGCTTGCTCTAGGTATGAAGTCTATATGATGACTAATGCTTCTTTTGGGAAGCAAGTTGTCTGGCAAATCGTCAACTACAATATCACTAAACTCCTGCAACATCTCCTGAATTTTCGCAGGAAAATCAGATATTTCTGTGTGCAACAGCACTATCTTTGCCCTCCTCATAATAACATAGTTCACTTCACTTTCCTTGATTTATTTCACAAATTTTTTTCCACCTATTAGCAATGCTTTCGTCACGCTTGCTTCTGTTGTCTCCTCTTCCTTGATGGGTAGAAGCATCTGGTTGATTCCATCTTTAAAAAACTTGTAGCAATTCATTTTCCCATCATGTACTACCTTCCGATCATACTGCCATGGTCTTCCTAGCAGTATGTGACACACATCCATTGGCATAATATCACAAATAACTTTTGTTTGTACCTGCCAATGTGAAATTCAACCTCACACTGTTCATCAACCAACAATTGGTGGCCTTTCTGCAGCCATGACACCTTGTAAGGGGTGGGGTGCTTAAGCCGCTTCAAACCCAACTTCTCCACCATCTCAGTGGCAACCAAATTATCTGTAGTCTCACTATTGAAGATCAATTTGAAGCACTTTCGTTTGATTAAACATTGTCCAGAATAGTTCTTTCCATTGGGTCTGTTCAATTGTTTCTTTGGTTGGCTTTAGCAACACTTTGTTTAGAACTAAGGCCTCCCCCGTTTCCACTACATTTTCTGCTTCTTGGGGTTGTGCCTCAGCTTCCTCAGGCTGTGCAACAAATGTTCCTCTAAGGCCAACTTGTTCTACTTCAGGGCATTCAAAAGATTTGTGCCCCCACATGTGGCACCTATAGGACTGGAAATTAGCTCCTCTACCTCGGCCATTCCCTCTACCTCGCTGATATGGACTACCACCTCTAGTGTTGTCTCCTTTTTCTTCTATTCCTGAAGCCTTGGAGCTGCTACCGTCTTCGCTATTACTGGTAGTTCATCCTCTGCCATAGGACTGTCCTCGTCCTCTATCGGTTCCCCATCCTCTCCTAGCATTTTGTTTTCTATTAATCTTTTCCTCAACCTTCATAGCACTTTGATAGGCTTCTTCTATATTTCTCGGGGAAAGAATGTTGATTTCATCCAGTATTTCCCGTCTCAAACTATTTATGTATCTTGTTGTCTTATCTGGAGTGTCATCAGTATAACCAACTCTCAAGTTCACCCAGTAGAATTCTTCTGTATACTCCCTTACTGTCATCCCTTTTTGTCTTAAATTTTGCATTTGTCAGTAAAGTGCAACCTGCTAATCCTTAGGCAGAAATATTCCTTTTAGTTTGGCCACCATCCTTGACCACTTCTTTATCGATAACTTGTTCATCCTTCTTCTATCCGCTTGGACACTATCCCACCACAAGGCTTCTTGCCCCTTCAATTTTGTTGCAGCGAACTTGACTTTCTGGTCCTCGCCGACCTCTTCACTTTAAAAATACTTGTCCAACTCGCTTACCCAGTCCAATAGAGCTTCTGTGGATAGGCTGCCATCGTAGTTAGGAATCTCTAGTTTGGGCTTTCTGCTGGCCAATAGAACCGACCTCAACAACCTCATCTCTGGCCCTTCCTCATATAATCTGTCTATTGTAACTGTGCTTCTTCCTCCCTGTCATCTCCTATTTCTGCATCCCTTCTTCTTCCTGCTTCCATTGCCTCCAAATGAGCAGTAAGGATCCTTATATCTTCCCTCAGTCCTTCATCTGCTGCTCTGTGCACACCTCTCCCACGTCCTCGTCTTCAAACTTCCATATCCTGGCACTTTCAATTTCCTGCTCTGATACCACTTGATGGGTCCATCCCCCTTGTCACACTTACCAACGTTAATAAAAGGACTACAAATGGATTTAAATGATGAGTAGTTTGATTAAATGTGATATTTGTTCATTCGGCAGTTGACTAAAATGATTTAAGAATTGATTTGGGTTTCGTACTTATGATTTGTACCCGCGCCACTAGTTATTGGACGTGTCAACTCCTCGGAATTGTCATTTTTCTTGTCGATCTATTGAGGTTGAGGCTTCTGTAATATGGTTCTTCTGTCTAGTTTTCTCTGTAAAATGTTATGCTGCCTTTGGCATTCTGGCTCAGCTCTTGACCTGGAAACTCGTTCGCTTCTCTGTCTGGTAAGCGACTCTTATTTGACACCGGTTTTTCTCCTTTGTTTGTTTCTTTGTCTGGTGCTTAATCTCTCTCTTGATTTGTGGACAGTAGTAGGCTTCTTAAGATTTGGAACTTCTCTGTGTACAAAGTTGATACTAGTTATTTTGCTGGGCTATGCGATTGCTCTTGTCTTGACTACTTCTGTGCAACTGTTCAGTGAGTTCTCAGGTTACATTTCTTTTTTTCGTGGATAGGTTGCTGTCTCAGGGTCTTTGGCTTCAGCTTCCTCCATAATGTCAAGGTAAGTCTTCATTCCCTACTATCAGTTCTTTCTCCTCTTCATGCTTTTAACTGACACACTTGTTCCTTCGTGAGCAGACTGACCCTTAATGACTACAATGTAGGTGCCCTGTCTCTGTAAGGTAAGTGCGAACCCTTATCACGTTGTTTTCTTTCGATCTCTTCTCTCTGCCACATAATGCTCACAAATGGCTATTGATGTCTATCGTTGCAGGTGTGTTTGTTATGGAGGGTTTTGACTTCGGCTCCTCGACGTACTAGCTAGACCTGAGTAGGGTCGTTCCCTGTCATCTTGTAACTTGTTTCATTCTTGTCATTAGTTAGGGTTCATCAATCTATTGTGGAGACCTTTCTTCTTTGACAGTCTCGTCGTATGTAGTCAAGGCCTATTTGGCTTGCATTATCTCAGTTATGGATAGTTGCTATAGTTTGTTTCTCTGTCAGGGTTTCTAAGCCCGTCTAATATGACAAACTCATTTATATGTGTACGACATTATTCGCATGGACTATATGTATATTTGAATAGGGGCTTTGTGACTATATGTATTAGAACATAGGTTCTGTGATTATTTTGTAAATAAAACAGAGAGGGTTTATTCTTTAGAAATACCTGTGTGACTTGTCTACCTTTACTATTCAAAATGCATGCGACCTATCTCTGTCTTTGATGCTTGAAATGAATAAAACATCCAGGATTCCTCTGCACTCTTTTGTTTGACAAGTTTTGGAATTGTATGCCCTCGTTTCTGTAACATAATCCATAGTTGTATTTGCAAGCTTGCTTTGATTTATTGACCTACTTTAATCAACACAAATAGAACCATATATGTATACATGGTTGTGGAATAAAAGTCAGAGAACGTGATTTCCCTGTATCAGGGAATTTAACAAGATGATAGATAGACAGTTACAGGATATTTTGAAACTAGATTGTGTGCTTAGAGATATTTTATTAGATTTATTTCTCTGAAAAAGTCAAACCTCGTACCATTTCATTTTGTCTCTTTTCAATAATTGTCCAGAAACTATTTTCTCCTAACTGTTGTTGGTCACATTCTGTTGGTTACATTTTTTAGTTCAAAAACTTTTTATTGTCCTACGTTACAACTTGTAAAAGTTGACATGAAAATAAAAATAATTACTTGCAATAGTTTGACTAATTAATCCTCTACCTTCCTAAATATTGTTCTTTACTAAATTAAAATAACACAAAAAAACAACTACAGTGTTCACTTCGCAACTTCCTTCTCAGTCCTCTTAGAGACCAAAAAACCTTCTGTCACGATGAGCTGTCAGCTATATGCTCCTGCATCAGGCTCTCAGGGTAAGAAAAAGTCATGGCTCTGTTCCATGAGCTCCTCCACAGAATAACCCGCCTTCTGTATCTGTGCTGCGTCGAGCCACGAACTATCCTCGAGTGGATGGTTCTTCCACTTGATAAGGTATCACAGATACCTTCTTGTGAGTCCTCTTGGCCACCTGTGTGTCGATAATCTTCTCAATCTCATGGGGTCAAGCCAAAGGCATGTGCCTCATCCAAGAACTGTCTCCAACTTGGGTGTCCCGTTTTGGCCATACCACACTGTCATCTTCTGGGTTGGTAGGATATGGGCACAGGCCTAACATGTTGAAAATAGGTGATATGCCTATATCTGGTGGTAGCTGTATCTCATAAGCGTTGGATGAGAATTTACCCAAAATCTTAAAGCGACCAATCTTCTTAAATTTCAGCTTGTTATATGCGCCCTTAGGAAACTATTCTTTGTGTAAGTGTGCAAGGACTTCATCGCCTACATTGAATTGTACTTCCTGTTGCTTTAGATCTGCCTGTTGTTTGTATTTCTGAATGTTGTCCTGCAACTTTGATATCACTTGTTCGTGTAGTTCATTCATCGCTTCGGCAAAATCTTCCCCATTAGCACTTCTCTTCTCCAACTTTCCCAGATCCCGCAACTCATGTATTCCGCAAGGATGCATGCCATACAGGATCTAAAATGGACTATGTCCAGTGCTGCAGTTCAGTGAATCGTTATAAGTGAATTATGCCTGAGCGAGCACACTATTCCATAACCGTGAATTTTCCCCAGTCAACCTCCATAACATGTTCCCCAAACTCATGTTCACCACTTTTTCTTTCACATCAGTATTCGGATGATATGCAGAGTTGAAGTTCAATTGTGTGTCCAACTTCTTCCATATGGTGCGCCAAATGTGTCCTGTGAATTTTACATCCTTGTCAGAAATAATAGGTCTGGATGGCTATGTAATCTAAGAATCTCCATGAAAAACAGGTGAGCTACGTGAGTGGCATCACTAGTTCTTCGACAAGGGATAAAATGTGCCATTTTAGAAAACCTGTCTACCACCACCATCACCAAGTCATAACCTCATTCTGTTCTAGGTAGTCCTAAGACAAAGTCAATGCTGACTAAGTCCCATGGTCTACTTGGAACAGGCAGTGGTGTGTAAAGTCTGGTGTTTTGACTATGTCCCTTCACCAGTTGGCAAACTTTACACCTACTCACAGATCACTACACATCCCTTTGCATTCTTGGCCAGTAATAGAAGTGTCCGAGTTGATCCAAAGTTTTGTCTATACTGAAATGTGCGGCTAGACCTCCACTATGCTTCCCCATATAATATTTTCTCTCCCCGAACAATCAGGAATGCATAACTGTCCCCCTCTTAACAGTAGCTCCTCGTGCAATTTGTAGTCCAACCATGGACTATTTTTCCTCAGCACAGGATTTTGACAGGCTTCATAAGCCTCTTTGAAATCTGTGTCGGTCTAATACAAGTCTTTCAAATGCTCAAAACCTAGCACTTGTATCATACTTTCTTGTAAGAGCAAGGCCCTTCTGCTCAATGCATCTGCCACCTTATTGGCCTGCCCACTGATGTGTTTCAACACAAAGGTGAAACTCTGCAAATACTCAACCCATTTGGCATGCTTGTCTTTCAATTTATGTTGTTGCATCACATATTGCAATGCTGAATTATTAGAAAATAACACAAATTCACTCCCCAACAGGTAGTGTCTCCAATGCTTCAGAGCTTGGATGACAGCATATAATTCCTTATCATAGGATAAATACTTCTACCTACTTTCGTTCAACTTCTCGCTGAAAAATGCAGCAAGTTTTTCTTCTTGGATAAGTACAGCGCCAATAGCTGTACCACTTGTATTGCAGCGAACCTGGAAAAGCTTATTAAAATCTGGTAACCTTAAAATTGGCCTTTCTATAATTTTTCTCTTTGGGAGCTGAAATCTTTCCTCTTCTACCTTGGTCCAACAAAAAGGCTGACTTCCCTTCTTAATAGTCTCCAACATAGGCATGCAGATTTCACTAAAATTTCTTATAAATTTGTGATAAAAACTCGCTAGCCCATGAAAACTACGTACCTCAAATAAGCTTTTCAGAGATGGCCAGTTAATGATTGCTGCAATCTTTTCTAGGTCCATCATCAACTTGTTTGTTGCAATTACAAAGCCCAGATAAACCAGTTCTCTTTGTAGGAAAGTACATTTTTTCAAATTTATCAGCACTTTATTCTGCTGCAATTTCTCCGACACTCTTCAAACATGTTGAAGGTTCTCTTCTTTAGTCCTACTGAAAATTAATATGTCATCAAGGTACACTATCACAAACTTGCTAATGAACTCTTTCAGCATTCCGTTCATCAATCTCATAAAAGTACTAAGGGCATTACTCAAACTGAACGGCATGACAAGCCACTCCTACAGCCCTTCATTAACCTTGAATGATGTCTTCCATTCATCTCCTTCCCTGATCCGGATCTGATGATATCCACTCTTTAAATCAATCTTCGTGAAGTATGCTGCCCCACTTAGACAGTCCATCATATCGTCCATTTGTGGTCAGGGAAATCTGTATCTAATGGTGATTTTGTTGATGGCCCGCGAATCCGTGCACATCTGCCACTCTCCTCCTTTCTTGGGAGAGAGAACTATTAGTACTACTGAAGGGCTCAAGCTTTCGCTTATCAGCCCCTTATCTAGCAACTCTTGCACCTGTTTCCTAATCTCCTAATTATCTTTGGGGCTCATCTAATATGCTGCCTTATTTGGTAAGCTTGCTCTGGGTATGAATTTGATATGATGATTGATGCTTCTTTTGGGACGCAACTTGTCTGGCAAATCATCAACTACAATATCACTGAACTCCTGCAGCATCTCCTAAATTTCTGCAGGAAAATCAGACAGTTCTATGTGCAACAACATTGTCTTTGCCCTCCTCACAACAGCATAGTTCACTTCACTTTCCTCGATCTGTTTCACAAACTGTTTTCCACCTATTAGCAATGTTTTCGTCCCACTTGCTTCTGATGTCTCCTCTTCCTTGATGGGTACAAGTGTATGATTGATTCCATCTTTAACGAACTTGTAGCAGTTTGTTTTCCCATCATGTACTACCTTCTGATCATACTGCCATGGTCTTCCTAGCAATATGTGACATACGTCCATTGTAATAATATCATAGATAACTTTGTGTATGTACCTGCCAATGTGAAATTCAACCTTACAGCGTTCATTAACCAATAGCTGGTGGCCTTTCTGCAACCACGACACCTTGTAAGGGGTGGGGTGCTTAAGCCTCTTCAAATCCAACTTCTCCACCATCTCGGTGGGAACCAAATTATCTGTACTCCCGCTATCGATGATTAATTTGCAACACTTTTCGTGTGATTTGTAAACTATCTGGAATAGTGCTTTCTATTGGGTCTGTTCAGCTATTTCTTTGGCTAGTTTCAGCAACACTTTGTTTGGAACTAAGGCCTCCCCTGTTTCTACAATATTTTCTACTTCTTGGGGTGGTGCCTTGGCTTCCTCAGGCTATGAAACAAGCGTTCCTCTCTTGCTAGCTTGTTCTGCTTTAGGTCATTCAAAAGATCTGTGCCCCCACTTGTGGCACCTGTAGCACTGGAAATTAGCTCCTCTACCCCGGCCATTCCCTCTGCCTCGATGATATGGCCTGCCACCTCTAGTGTTGTCTCCTTTTTCTATTGTTCCTAAAGCCTTGGAGATGTAACCCTCTTTTCTATTACTGGTAGTTCGTCTACTACCATAGGACTATCCACGTCCTCTATTAATTCCCCGTCCTCTCCTATCATTTTGTTTTCTAGTAATCTTTTCCTCTGCCTTCATAGCACTCTGATAGGCTTCTTCTATATTTCTCGGGGAAAGAATGTTGATTTCATCCAGTATTTCCAGTCTCAAACCATTTACTTATCTTGTTGTCTTCTCTAGAGTTTCATCGGTATAACCAGCTCTCAAGTTCACCTGGTAGAATTCTTTTGTATACTCCCTTACTATCATCCCTTCTTGTATTAAATTTTGCACTTGTCAGTAAAGTGCAACCTGGTAATCCTTAGGCAGAAATCTTCCTTTCAGTTTGGCCACCATCCTTGACCTCTTCTTTATCAATAACTTGTTCATCCTTCTTCTCTCCGCTTGGACACTGTCCCATCACAGGGCTACTTCTCCCTTCAATTTTGTTGCAGTGAACTTGACTATCTGGTCCTCGCTGACCTTTTCACTTTCAAAATACTTTTCCAACTCGCTTACCTAGTCCAACAGAACTTCTATGGACAGGCTACCGTTATAGTTAGGAATCTCTGGTTTGGGCTTGCTGCTGGCCAAAAGAAACAACCTCAACAACCTCATCTCCGACCCTTCCTCATCTGATCCATCTGTTGTAACTATGGCTTCTTCCTCGCTGTCATCTCCTTATCTAGATCCCTTCTTCTTCCTACTTCCACCGCCTCCAAACGAGTAGTAAGGATCTTTATTTCTTCCCTCAGTCCTTCATTTGCTGCTCTGCACACACCTCTCCCACGTTCTCTTGTTTCAACTTCCATACCCTGGCACTTTCAATTTCCTACTCTGATACCACTTGATGGGTCCAGCCCCCTTGTCACACTCACCAATGTTAATAAAATTACTATGAATGGATTTAAATGATGAGCAGTTTGATTAAATGTGATATTTGTTCATTCGGCGGTTTACTACAATGATTTAATAATTTATTTGGGTTTCGCACTTATGATTTGTACCCATGCCACTGGTTATTGGACAAGTGTCCACTCCTCAGAATTTTCACTCCCACTTTGGTATGAGGTTCTCAAACCCTATCTCCTGGTCATTTTGCTCGTCGAGCTATTGAGGTTGAGGGTTCTGCAATATGGTTCTTCTGTGCAATTTTCTTGGTGAAATGTTATGCTGCCTCTAGCATTTTGGCTCAGCTCTTGTCCTGGAAACTTGTTCACTTCTCCGTCTAGTAAGGGACTCTTATTTGACACTGGTTTTTTCCTTTGTCTCTTTCTCTGTCTGGCACTTAATCTCTCTTCTGAGTTGTGGACAGTAGTCGGCTTGTTAGGATTTGGAACTTCTCTGTGTACAAATTTGCTACTAGTTATTTCATTGGGCTATGCGACTACTCCTGTCTTGACTTCTTCTGTGCAACTGTTCTTTGAGTTCTCAGGTTACATTTCTTTGTTTCGTGGATAGGTTGCAGTCTTGGGGTCTTCGGCTTTGGTTTCTTCTGCAATGTCAAGGTAAGTCTTCATTCCCTGCTATCATTTCTTTCTCCTCTTCATGCTTTTAACTAACACACTTGCTCCTTCATGAGCAGAGTGACCCTTGATGACTGCAATGTAGGTGCCCTGTCTCTGTAAGGTAAGTTAAAACCCTTGTCATGTTGTTTTCTTTCGATCTCTTCTCTCTACCACAGAATGCTCACAAATGGTTGTTGATGTCTGTCATTGCAGGTGTGTTCATTCTGGAGGATTTTGATGTCAGCTCCTCGGCGTACTGGCTAGACCTGGGTAGGGTCGTTCCCTGTCATCTTGTAACTTGTTTCATTCTCGTCGTTAGTTAAGGTTCAACAATCTATTGTGGAGACCTTTTCTTTGGATAGTCTAGCTGTATGTAGTCAAGGTCTATTTGGCTTGCATTATCTCAGTTATGGATAGTTGTTGTAGTTTGTTTCTCGGTCAAGGTTTCAAAGCCCGTCTACTATGACAAACTCATTTATATTTGTACGCCATTATTCGCATGGACTATATGTATATTTGAACAGGGTTTTTGTGACTATATGTATTAGAATAGAGGTTCTGTGATTATTTTTTAAAAAGAACAAAGAGGGTTTATTCTTCAGAAATACTTGTGTGACTTGTCTGCATTTACTGTTTGAAATGCATGCGACCTATCTCTGTCTTTGATGCTCGAAATGAATAAAATGTCCAGGATTCCTCTGTGCTCTTTTGTTTGAAAAATTCCGGAATGGTATGCCCTTTTTTTTGCAATGTACTCCGTAGTTGTGTTTGCAAGCTTGCTTTGATTTATTGACTTTCTTTAATCAAAACAAATAAAACCATATACGTATACATGCTTGTGGAATAAAAACTAGAGAACGTGCTTTCCCTGTATCAGGCAATTCAACAGGATGATAGATAGACAATTACAGGATATTTTGAAAATAGATTGTGTGCTCAGAGATATTTTATTAGATTTCTTTCTCTAAAAAAGTCAAACCTCTTACAATTGCATTCTATCTCTTTTCAATAATTGTCTGGAAACTGTTTTCTCCTAACTGTTGTTGGTTACATTCTATTGGTTACATTTTTTAGTTCAAAAAATGTTTATTGTCCTATGTTACAACTTGTAAAAGTTGACATGAAAATAAAAAAATTACTTGCAATAGTTTGACTAATTAATCCTCTACCTTCCTAAATATTGTTCCTTACTAAATTAAAATAACACAAAAAGCCAACTACAGTGTTCACTTAGTAATTTCCTTCTCAGTCCTCTCGAAGACCAAATAGCCTTCTGTCATGATGACCTATCAGCTAGATGCTCCTGCATCAATACCAACTCTTTTGTCATCTTCATTGTTACTTTTTACTCATCCTACTAGAATTTAAATCAGGTGTAAATGCATATACTATTCCCAACACATATTTGGGCAAAACATTTTATTAACATTAAAAATTATGATATCCAACTTTAAGAATGTTTTCCAACCTTAGGTGTGAATATAGAGACATTTTTATTGCTGATCATATTAAGTAGAGAGATTTATCACAATTTTTAAACAATTTATAATCATAAACAATTTTGGATGCTAAATATATTAAATTTGTTTTTTCATTAAAGTTGAATATTGATATAGGTCAAGTTTGAATATTTTTTGGAATAGTTTTCTTCTCTCCAAAAGTTGTTCTTATTCTCAACCCCTTCCATTAAGGTTTGATCTTGTGATGGGTAGAGACTAAATACAACACAAACCAATTGTTCTACACCTCATAGGTCATATTAATATAGGGTTATTTATTGAATGAGTGATTATATAATGATGGTAAAAATAACCATTTTTAATATACTTCATAATTAGCATAGGCATATAAATTAAATCGTTAGTAAATGTGGATGGACATAAATCTTTAGTAAGTGTCTAAATGCTTAATTTACCATACATATCAAGTTGTTAAAAAAAAAACTAAACTAAATTATAACTTTTATTATTATTATTGATATTGATAAAAATAATTAATAAATATGCATTTAAGAAAAACATGTAAAAAGATTCTAAATTATGGAGATTCACTCTCACTCTATCATAGAGATCTTTAATTTGTAAATATGGTATATTAGAATACCGTCACTAATATGGTATTCTAATATGGTATATTAGAATACCCAAAAAAACCATAAATCATTTCATATGACGTTGTTTATATAAAAAAAATTAATTAATACATTTATTTAAAAGGCAAAAAGCATAACTATTTTGAAAATAAATCTTACTCTTCATTTTATATTATTCAAAATATTTAAAAATAAATAAATCCCTACCATCCATTACCCTTTGTAAACAACATTCGCTGAAGCGATATTCCTCCAGGGTTTGATCATGTCCGTTGGTTTATGAAATCCAACGGATCTTGCACACTCTCCTTGTTGATTGCCATACTCTGACTTCACATGACATAACAGGTAATTCAATATTTTTGGATCGATGGACAGTCTCAAAACTCAGAAGGAGAAGATTGTTAGGTGTAATAAGGACTAGTGAACTCAAGTCTCCATGTAATGTCGGTTGTTTAGGCCATCGACCAACCATTGATCTATAAATACATTAACCGTTTCAGTTTAAAAATAAATAAATAAATAAATCTATTAATAATTAAATTAAAATTAAAATCCTATTCTAAAATAAATATATCTGTTAATATAAAAATATTTATATTTTATATTATTTAAAACTTAACTAATATAAAATATTTATATTATTTAATACTTAACTTTTTATATTTTATACTATTTAAGACTTATTTAGAGATTATATTTTAACATGCTTTAATGTTAATGGATTTTTGAAAACATAAATATTAAATATTAAAATGGAGTAAACGATATTTTCAAAATTTTAATTAAAATTAGTTTTATTTTCCCTTATTTCAAAGTATTTAAGAGTTTTTTCGTCTTTTAATCCAACTAATAAATAAATAAATGCATTTCATTTCGATAATTAGGAACAAATAACAGTTTTAATAAGCTCTGTCAATTACCCAAAATACTAAATTGTAGTGTCTATAAGCACTATCAATATGAACAATGAAAGTCTTTAAATCAGAATAGTTAAATTTACAGATTAATTTATTATTTAAATGAAAAAGTAAGTTAAATTAATTAATTTTTGAATTCAATAATTTAGTATAAATTTATTGAAATTTATATATTTTATTTTAAAGTTATAATTTTAAAATTAAATATTTAATAAATTTGAGGTTGTGGAAATTTTCAATATTCGTTCTCAAGATTTTAGAGGAAAA